>CP135577.1:182446-369793 GCA_032401905.1 Swietenia macrophylla
TGTATTTGATATATATATATATATATATATATCAAATAGATAACACATTTATAACCCATCTAACTATTTATTAATCGTACCAAATTAGAATTTTCAACTCTTGATTTGATTATTAAGCGAGTTAAGTTCGAATTGACATATATTTAATATGATATAATTACAATCCAATACGAATACAAAACAATGATACAAATTACCACTCTTATATTAGGTCATTAGTTAACTAATTAAAAAATAAATATTTTCTTATTTTATTTATTATTTACAAGTAGGCCTAATTTATTAATTATTGTTTAATTTTTATATAAATAAATTAGAGATATATTTCACTTTTAATAAGTCAATTTATATTTTACTTTTAATAAGTTAATTTATAGTTAAGAGGAAAAAATAAATATTTCTTTTTATAAAATTTACTACAAAATAAAATTACTATAAACTTTGTGAGAAATATACGATAAAATCATCCTTATAATTAATTATTTACTTTCCTATAAAATAAAAATTTTAGATAATATTTTAAAACTGTAATATTAATTATCAATTAATTAGGTTTAATGATATTATTACTAACCCAAAAAAAAGTACTTTGTCACTTTATTTTAGCAAGTTGAAGCTATATCATCTTTGTCACCATCTATACTTGGTTCTATCATGAAGAATCTCAAGTAATTTTTTTTTCTTTCCATTTGTTTTCAATGAAAATATTAGAAAATTCTCATTAAGTTAAAAAGTCCATATGACTTAAGTTATTAACAAGTCATATTCATATTCAGACTTGTAGTTTAAAAAAAAATAATAATAATAACAAAAGTAACAATAACAAAACAATCGAACATGCTCAAAATGTAAGCAAGCATTTCACATCCTTGAGATTTGGAGTGGAAATGCAGATTCTAGAATTTCATGGCTAAGATTAACAAGTTGAAGCTTTTTGAAATTACCAAATTGCTTTAGAAGAAGCCTCTGACAATTTTGGGCAGCCATAACTCCGGCAGAGTAAGCTCCATGCACAGATCCTTGGTGATCCATGCTTACCGCTTCCCCTCCGAAGAATAGATTACCTATCGGTGCTCGAAGCCTCTCATACAAATCTCCAGGCATTCCAACCACATCATATGAATAACAACCAAGAGAGTTTGGGTCTGTTCCCCACCTGGAAACTAGATATTGAACCTGTTCCACAGATTACCCAACCTTACATTAGTTCTCCGTATTCGAATGCACTACCAAATTTGTAAGTTTCAAACATAATAGTAGCAGGTTGAGAAATTTCATATATCAAACTTAAAGCTACAAATTTACCGGCTCAGTTGCATCAGGAAACATTTTCTTGAGTTGCACCATCACAAAATTAGCAGCAGACTCATCTGATAGCTTCTCAAGATCATAAGCAAATCTTCCAGCAGCCATATAGACAAGTACTGGATGTCCTGTTGCTTTGTGAAGATTAAGAAAATAACCACACGCATAAGAAGTGGGCGCAACAATGCCTAACAGTTCCACATTTGGCCAAAAAACTTTATCAAATTGCAAGGCAATCTTATTTTCATTGCCCACACCAATATCCGATATTGCAGCAACCTTCCACTCTGGCAATTTTGGTTCAAACTGGATTAAATTCGCTTTAAGAATACCAACAGGTACTGTCACAATTGCAGCATCTGCAACGAAGTTTTTCCCATCCTCAACTGTGACCATCACCTTATTACATCCATTGGATATTTTTGTTACCCTAATTATCAAAAACCAATAAATCAAAATATTGCAAAAGAAAAACAATGATAAAAACTAATTACAAATTTTAATTTCCTATTTTAGAAAATGGAGTGTGATTTTTTACTAGATTGATCAATCATGAGTCCTTAAAAGTCAAAATGACATGTATTGGTACCACATTTAAATATGTTTGATTGCTTAGCCAAATTTTAAATCATATCTAACATATATATGATGTATTATGCATTCTTCAAAGGAATTTAGCACCTGATTGATTTCAATAGAATCTTTTAAATGACTAAAATGGTGATACAACAATAATTCATAATAACAATAATAAAGAAAAAAATAATAATCAATTTAAATAATACAAACTAAAACTTGAATGATTTATCACGTTCAAAATGTAAACCACATCCAAAAACTTCAAGACACAACAAGCAATGGCAATTATAAACTATCAAAATTCAAGGGGCATTGCCCATCATTAGATAACCATTAGCCACCTCAATGCCATAGCAACATTGATACAAAGCTACAAACAAAAAATGCATAACTTATAACACTCCACATCAACTGATTTATATGTTATGGATATTGACAGGCAGAATGAATGAGAAGTTTTGATGAAGTGGGACTACAATAGTTAGGGAATGAAATTTAAATGCAGTTAACTTGTATAATTGAACAAGAGAAACCAAAAGAGGAGCTGTATTTTAATCAAGTTCATTTTTTTTTTTTTGTTTCAATGTATTGACCATCATCCTCAGAAGCATAAACATGGAGCAGGTGCAAAAGTAATGAGCTTCTGTTCTGGAGGCTCAATAATGTGGACATGTAATACTGCTAAAACCATTCAGATTTAGATACTGTGTATATATAGTTTTTGTATAAACCATAATATACAGAAAGCAAAAAAAATATACATAACAAATTAGTACTGATAAGTATTTTTTAATTTAAATTGAAGATAACCAATAATTGAGCATAAGTGTTGGCAACAATTAAGGGAAATCAAATAACAACCTTAGTTATTTGTTTTGAGGTTGTCACAGAGAAGGGAGTTTACCCTGATATTATCTTAAATATTCTAGCTTTTGTATCTGTAAATGAACATTCGAACATATGTTATTTGATGCATTCTCATTTTATCCAAGTAAATACAAGAAGAAATTAGAAATCTCAAAAACTTATAATAGCTCCACGTGCTAATGGGAGCCAATGCTGAGTTTTTGATCCACCTTTCTCTGTAATAATTGTAAAATATAACCTACATGTTCTAAGTAATAAGCAGAACTGCAATCCTTATTCCTCTTGTTTGCAGTAAAAGTAATTTGAGCCCACAAGGTCCTACATGATAATACATAAATAACTTTTGTAGCAAAATTAGCCACCTGAGATTGCATGAATATCACCTTAAAAATCTCTATCGTGTTCACAAAATCACCTTCTTCGTCTCCCTCTCTCATTCTCTCTAAGAAGATAATTAACTTTTTTATTTTTTGCAATTCCAGCAACCAAAGTGAACATCCTCCCTCTCAAGTTTCAACCACCCAGTCAACTAGATCAGTAGGTAGAATTTCTTTTTGTTGCCAAAAGCCTAGGATCAAATTCTGCCTACATCATAAAAGGTGGTTTAAGGGTGTGAGAGCCCATAGACTTAACGATCCAATATGGACCTAATGAGAAAGAAATTTCATAGAAAGGAACAATAGAGATAAATCGACAACTTCAAGAAGGATTTAAAATTCAAAGGTAAAATAAAGTAAGACAACTATGGAAGAGGAAACAAGCATGTAACAAGTTCCTGAAGTTTCTAGTTGACGCCAACACACAACAAGAGATTATTATAATATCCCACCTGCACTTTCTCTTTCTCTGTCTCTTGCTCTCACTCTCATTCTCATATAAGAGTATGTTTGATTGAAATGTTATTAGTGTAAATGCCATTGGGTTTCTCAATAGAGTATATTAATTGAAATGTTTAATAGTGTAACTGCCATTGGGTTAATACTGAATTACAATAACATACCTGTGATTTAAGCGTATATCAATATCTTTTGCAAGTGCTTTTATGACAGGGTCATAACCTTGCACCATAAGTCCATGACCACCAGAAAGAACATGCTCCTATACATCAAGAATAATCCTCAAACATGAAAAATCCTCCTGAAGACTTTATACATCAAAATTTCATGTTCGTCTGTTAAAAATTCAATTTACAACACAAGTTTCAAGAAATAGACATGTACCCCATATTTATTACTGAAAACTAAACATTTATAAAAGCAACATATATACTGAAAGGAAATCAATTTCAAAGTTTAAGCTATTAACAACACACAATTACTATTTCAGCTGCTTCAATGTGGTTTCTTATACAGAAATTAAAATTACCACAAGCTAAATAAAAAGAAGAAGATACTATAATTTATCATTGGTCACAATCTATCCAATACCGCAGCATAGACAACAGATGAATTGATGTACTCATCATAATATAATCATTTACTGTAGCAAAAGATTTATTTTAATCAAGTATAAAATCTGGCACAACAGCTTTTCAGACATAAGACAAACATAGATGCAGTACAAGTGTACTTCATTTCATAAGCCAAACATTGCAAGTAATTTGTAAGTGAACTTCAATAAGTTGTTTTAAACATCAAGTATTTCAACACTGAAATAAACTTTATATCTCAGGTGTAAGTTACTTCGATGAATGAAAAGTAAAACTTCTCTTTATGTTAACAATCTTGAAAATTTTAAAAAGATAACTGGGAAATCTTTGACACTTGTCCAAGAGTGTGGTGGATAATCAGTGATATCCAAGGAATAAAAAACCAAGTCACCCCAGCAAACAGACAAAAAGCTAAGAGTTTCATGAATATTCTACAAAAACTTACAGAGAGAACTTTGAAAATCCAATCAATCATATAGTCCTGCTGGGTTTGTTGAAAAAATAATGTTTGTTTTTAACAATTGCAGCTTAAGAATGAAGTGTTACACAGCTAAGAAATCACTACTCATAAATGATGAAACAGTAATAATAAACAATCCCATTTAACACAGATTTAACATGGTTCAACAAAACCGTCATAGTCCAGTAAGGAGAGCAAAATAAAACACACTAGTAAAAAGGAAAATGTTGAAGTCTAACCCTCAACAGACAGCCACCTGGAAGTCTAATTCAATCAATAAATAACTACATCAAACTCTCTATTCTGACAGTATTTATTTTAAGGTTGGCAGAGCCACTCTCAGAACCCCATATGGTGTTGTTGCTTAACTAGGAATTTGCCTTATCCTTCAGGTTGGCTTGGGTACAGTGTGAGGAATAGGATTTTAACCATTACTTATTTGGAAAACTAGAAGGCTTAAAGTACGCTAGAAATTAAGTTCTAATAGAAGGTCTGAGTTAGAACTTCAAATCCCATAATTAATAAGTGCATCAAAATTTTCACTTGCCTGATCCCAACATTTCAAGGATATCATATCAGCATCTACTGCAAACCAAGCTTCCATTCTACATATGTACCATTGCAGCACTTCATAGGCAAGTCCTTCTTGTCTACAGACGATGAAAATTTTGTCAGCATAAATATAAATCCCAAGCTCAGAACACAATGGAGTAATTTGCATATAATCCAGACTTCTTTATTCCATACCTTAATTCAGGATGCCTATCTAACACGATAGATATTGCTTGAAGAACAGACATGTCATTGATGTTTTCATCTCTCACCTTCTCTGTCTAAGAATACCAAGAAAGAGAAGTGCTTTGATAATTTACCAGAGGATAATTTGTATCTGTAAGGTAAAAAAAAAAAAATTCCACCATAGAATTTACTTTAAAGATCTTACCTCAATGAGGATTCTCTTGAATATATCTCCAACTTCAATCACCATCTGCTGTTGAACTTTATTTCCATCCATATCATAAAGCATGTAACTGAAAGGACCAAACCCCAATGCTCAACACAAAAGTTCAAGATTAAACACCAAATAAATTATTTATCAGTAAATATCATTAGTTGAAGTGTTATATTACTTCGTGCAAGTACTGAAAAAAAAAAATTACAGGTTGTCAAGTAATATAAAGTACTCATTCCATGTGAGATTAAGTGCATTGCATCAAAATACAAAAGGAAAGACATGATATTATCACCTCTCCAAATCATGGTCATACAATACAGAGTTATCACCACTAGTACGGTATAACGAAAGCCCCAGTCTGCGTATCAGTGGGGCCAAGGGATTCTCATTGCAGACACCGTGTAGCCTGAACAATTTTTCAAGAGAATAAATATGAATAAGGAATTCAATGATGTAAAAGTAAGTTACTTCATTCTTATTCCTTTAAATAAAGAGAACCAGGCTAAATTGCTCACAACACTTGAGACTCTAGAGAGAACTTTGACTGTTTGTGGGGATTAAAGAAATTGACTTGAGATAACAAGAAGGAAGTCAGGCTGAACAATCATTAAGAACTAATAAAACTCACCAGGAAAATAAAACTCACCAGGAAAGATAATGACATTTTGAGCCTTACAGAATACTAACTGCCCTTTCAAAACCTAATTTCTAAGTATTTGCATCCTCCATCTTATTAGTAGCCAAATTAAAAAAAATCATTCGCACTGGAAAATAGGTTAAAAATTGTATGTTCCAAACTTTCTTTTATTCGTCGACAATTAGAGTAAAAATGATCCAAATTATCATTTACTTTCAGTAAGAAAACATGAACAAGCAGCACATAGATATAATACTATGTTATAGTGCAACAATTTCCCATGCTCCGTAAAAAGAATACATGTCAATCAATAAAATGTCATGCCTATGGTCATATTCCAAAATATACTATCAAGATATAAGAAGGTGACTAGGTGGGTACATAGATGACTGAGTATGTGTGAGCACAACTACTATCTATTTATCCCAAAGCTGTCCACACAATCTATTTACATCCATTGCCGTGGCCAATTTAGTATTTGCAACAAAACATGTAATAAATAAACAAAACATTCACAAAATCCTACATATTTTAATGGTGCTTAATTTAAATTATCATAAATTATGACCAGAGGTATCTTAGAAACAAAAGTTCATTCTCTTTCTAATATTCTCATCTGAAAAAAGCTGATACTCCTTTCCCCTTTCCCATCAAACTGTTGTACGCCACAGGTTCAAAAATGAGAAAAGGATGTGGCAAAAAGAGACCATTGATGGGCCACCATAGTTTGAAATGTGTAAGAAAGAGAAGGAAATAAGAATTTGTTCTCATCACAAACAAGAAAATATTCCACCAAAATTAGACCTAGTTTATTGAGAACTTGTTCCAACTACATAGGGCAACCAAACTATCATATCCTAAAAAAACAGCTGCAAAGATATTAAAAAAAAAAAAATCAACTTGCCATGAAGCTCCCATATCCACTGGACAACCAAATGAGTAATCTGTATGAATACGACCACCAAATCTGTCCCGTGATTCCAGTAAGATCACCTAAACAAAATAATGACAATAAGCCACGGTTGGAGTGGAGGAAAAGTAAAAGGAGAAAAATAAAGGCCATCAACCACAATCAATGAACAACTTTCAATAGTCAGAATACAATCACCTTAAAAGAAGCATCACAAAGAACTCGTGCAGCAGCAAGGCCCGATATACCACCACCAATCACAACGACAGAAGGGTGTGAACTGTTTTGTCTCTCAACGAGCAAGGCAACAGTGTCTAGTGTTTAGATGGACAAAAATCAGGGTGCATGACATATCCAGAATAAAATATATTAAAATTAAACAAACAAAACTAAGTTATCACAATAGAACGAAATCAATGGGGTGAATAGTTTTATTGGAACTAAGTGAATATCCCAGTAATTATATTCTCAGTTTAATGTTATTGGCTAAAAGACCATTAAAGAGCAGCCATTGTGTTGCCAAACAGAATCATGAAAACTACTTACTAGTTAAAAAGATTAATCAAAACATAACTATAAAAAATCCCAGATACTAAATCTAAGCAATTATCTCCCATATATTACATCGGACTTGTCAATTAATTTGAATGTTTATCGAAGATTCTAGGTATTGAGTTGTTAGTGATTTAAAATACTTATTAGAGCAACTGTAGGATAGTTTAATTCACTTGCCATTATCGGATGATATCTCACAGAAAAAATTAAATAAAATAAAAATTCTGGGTAGCTGCTGGTTTAAAGTAATCAAGGGGAATCTATATAAGACAATTTTCAAGGCTTTACCGGCTAGTTAACCGCAAAGCTACCTAATGTGAATTACATTCTCTATCAGCAAAAAGACGCGTGAGAGAATAATGGGAGAACATCATATTTCATTTTTGTTTGCAAATTGTAAACTGATGGTTGAATTTACCAATAACAATACCCACATAACAAATAACATAAATCTAAAAGATGACAATATCAACAATATGATAACACATGGAATAGATTATACAAATCAAACACGATTGGACATAAGAACAATATTTCTACATTTTGTATTGTTGAAATCAAAAAGGCAGGAAGATACTAACCGTCGAGCAAGTCGTTGGAGAATGATTCGTTGGAATCCATCGAGATAAAAGGGTGATTGACAGAATAAAGAGAAAACTATAAGAAAATGAAGATGGAACAATTACGGGTGTATAGGAGTCAAGAAATTAGAAATTAACTGAAAAGAATGATAGAGAATGAAAATGAGAAGGCCAGCAATGAGGCGGCTGAGATTGGAGGAACAACGCAGCTCACCAAACCAGCTCATATGGTGAAACTTTTATTATTAAAAGATTATACAAAACAACGATGAAGAAGAAGAATCGATGGGGAGTGGAAGAGTTTGGCGTCGGTCGCATAGATCAATGGGAATGCAAACACAAATTATCTTCCTTCGCTTTTTCCGTCGAAACCAAAGCAGAGAGAATAGAGATTATACGGAAGCAATGCACACAAACCGCCTAACGCAACTCCGACTCCTCCTCTCAAGCATGTATTAAATTACACACAACACCCCCTGACAAAAATTGGATGTGTGGGTCCCCTGATCTTTTACTAAAAATATATGTTTTTAATCCCTAATTTAATTAAAAAGACATATTTATCCTTCAATTAACAAATTGAATCTCCTCGTTAATACACAAAATCACAGCCTTTTAGTACATAAGATTTTGCTGCATAATTGGATTCCACAAAATTGTCCATGCATAATCTCTCCCACTTACAATGTTTTATATGTTAGTTTTTATCTTATAAAAGCCAAAAAATAATAATAAAAATTATGCGTGATTTTAATTTTTAATTCATTAATTTTTTATTAAATTAAAAATTTTAAATAATTAAACTAAAAAATGTTTATTTAATTTAATAAAAATTTGTTAGGTGAGAGAGTTTATAAAAAATTATTTTTAAATATATTTATTAAAAACATAAAAATAAAATAAAATAAAATAATTGAGAAATGTAAAAGAAACAATAATTTAAGATATATACTTATTAATAACATAATATATATATATATATATATTTAGTGTCAAAAAGGACCCCTTTAAAATGGTAATAAACAAACACTATCATTGTTGTTGTGTATTTATTTATTTATAATATTATAAAATACATTACAATTATTGAATGGCATTTTTGTCATTTGATGCGTGTGGGGTCTGGTCTCCCTTCCTTGCAAGAGTGGGAATCCTGGTTCAATTTGGTCTTTTTCTTCCCACTGTGTCTCTCTCCTTCCTCCCTTCCTCCCTTCCTTCCTCCCTTCCTTTCTGTTTGTTTGCAGATGTATTATAATTAATTAAATTATACATACATAAGTTACCTTCAGTGGTCCCTACACTTATGGACCGTTATAATTAAATAACTTATTTTAAATTCCAAAGTAATTTAGCAAAGTCGGAGCACAATTCCACTTCCTCTCAACTTGCTGCCTAGTCCATCCCAATCCTCCTTTGAAAGGGCGGTCGGCCCTTTCCCATCACGTGGGAATATTCCTTCCCAAATTAGAGAATTAAATCTCGGTCAAATTACTTTTTTATTTTTTTTTAGTTCTAAACTAAAATACATGAATATAATTTAATATTAAATTTAAAATATATAACACTAAAAATTAAAACATAAAAATTAAAAAATATTTAAAACATCAATAAAAAATTTTAAACACACATAGTATATAAGTATATAATTTAAAAAAATTAAATATATTTTATATTTAATATATTTTTATATCAAACCTTGTTTTTAATACTCATCTATTGTCCTATTAAAATCAATCTATCAAATAAAATAAAAATAAAAATAAATAAATTACAGCACTAAGAATCTACCAAATCGAAACCTGCTTTACAATGATAGTCCATTATTTGATAAAATAGATATTTTATTGCAGCCGTCGTGACCGTAATAAAACCTAATCGGCTTTACAGTACGCCATTCTATTTTAAGTAATTATTTTTATAAGAACCACAGGAATAAGAGAGTAAAATTATATGAACGAGTTGTCCAACGCTTAAGGTACATGCTAATTCAGACAACAATTACACACCGTACCTGTATAATTATTAAATTAACTGAGTCAGTAAACGTAATAGTAGTATCATTGACAAGGAAGGAGTTCACTGTTTCACTATTAATTTAACAATATATTTAATTTTAACATATTGTTAATTTTATTATATATTATATTAATTTTTTAAAAAAAAATATTTATTTTTGATATAAATAAAATAAAATTTTATTTATTTTAAAATATATATTTTTATACAATATTGTTATATTATAAATTATAATATATATTCCTATACAGCATTTATCAATGAACTATAAAATAAAAAATATAGTTATACCTGCTTGTAAAATAATAAATAGATAAATATAAATATATTGACAACTGCCAACCATCGCTATAATTGACTATCAAAAAAATTTTAAATAAAATAATTTTATTATATAAGTATTATTGTCATAATAAAATTATTTAATTAATAAAATAAAAAATATATATTTATCAGTGATGAGTGAAAAAAAAAGTTAATAAAAAATTTTATTATTTAATTAATATTATAAAAAAATTATAATATTTTTTTTATTTTTTTACCCTCATCATTAATAAATTCATTGATTAAATAGTGTTATTACATCAATAATATTAACATAATAAAATTATTTTATCTAAAAGTCAGTGTTTGGTCATCGGCCACTGAAGACAATGGTGAACTTGTTCTTTGCCGGTATCATTAGACTCCAAAGATTTCAATTCCAATCTATTCGCCTTTGATAAAATTGGTTCGACCAAAAAAAAAATTTCTGAAAAAAATACCTAAAAAGAGAACAATTGTCAGTACACAATGCTTACCATCACAACGATCATTATATGCCACTGCAAATTTCCTCTTTAGGCTTTTTTTGGTAGTTTGGTGTTGGTTGGGGTGGTTGTGTGGGTGGGCGGCGGGGTGTGGAATTCCAACACCTAGATTAGAGAAGGGGACGTTGGTGGCCAGTTTTCTCTTCCTTTTAATTATTTATTTTATTAAATAAAATTGATGAAAATTTTTTAAAAAATGATTAAATTAAAATGTCAAACGGTACCATAAATTAATAGTTCACGTGGCTTCATGTTAGTTCTTATCTCAAACTATGTAAATGTATGAAATTATCCCAACCAACATGCTCTTATAAATTAGAATATTTTTAAATCATCAGAATGAATATGTAAATTAGACTAAATTTTAAGTGCTATCATTTAATCTTTGGGAAATTAATTATTTTTATAAAAGTGATTTTGATATTATACGCTATCTTTTTAGAATTAATTCAATGAATTAATGTCTTTAGCTAAATATTTTTAAGTATAGTATTTAGTATTAATTAAATAATTCTTTTATCAAAAACAAATATGCAAATTTGAATTTGAAAGTATTAAGATGCATTTGACAGCACTACTATATGCACTAAATTTTTTTTAAAAGAAAAGTATAAATATTTATATATGTATTTAATTATTTAATTTTAGAAGTTTTTATAAAGTTTAATTAGCAGTTGTTGTAATTTTTAAATTAATAAATAATTTACATAGTAATTACAATAATATTCAGTATACTTTGGCAGTAGTCATTTTCACAATTTTTTTTAAATATATTAAAAGAAGTGTTAAAATATATATAAGAAATTTTTTAATATTCACAAACGGACCGAGTCCAAATTTGGGTAAGGTCCATATCCAACGTGGACTGTCACGCAGTCGGTATTTTCCACCACAGCCCTCTGCCTAGATATTTGGGCGGCGTGGCCGGGGGGTTGTGGAGGAATGAATGAATGGTATATGCTTTTCTACAGTAGTTGGAGGAAATACACAATTACATTTATGCCATTGCGAGAAGTTGGCACGGCACGCCTACTTTCATTGCTTCTTTTTTAATAAGCTATATATAGGATGATGAGCGGGACACGAACATGCATTTGCGGTAATGCCGGCCCCGCCATATATATAATTGTGTATATGTATATGTATATGTATGAGAAGAACAGGGGGTGGGAAGCGCAGAGGTTAATTTTGTTGATTAGCGCAAGACCTCACTTAATAAGCAATGCAACTTTTTATTTCCAAGTGCTTTCATAAGATTCCTCATATACAAATATGCAACTTTCTTCTGTAGTAGGAATTATATGCCTTCACATGAAGCCTCACCCAAAATAGGACAGATTTTTATCTACCTCCAAATGCGCTCATGGGAGGCTTTCCTAGCAAATAGGAGATGTTTTTCCTGTACGAGAATCAAGAGCTTCCATAGGAGTCTTTTATCGACAAGTTGATCAATTTTGTCACCATGTGAAACTCGTGTGCCTTCGTGAATGGGTGAAAATCACGTGCACTCGTGGAAGGCCTTGCCCCTTAAGTGGACAAAATTTATTTTTCTTTAAGACCAAAATTCTCCTAAAATAGGGCAATATTTTTTTCAATATAAAACTCACACTCCTCCAGATAATACCTACCTATGGGCGAACAAATTATGTTCTCACGTGGTAATCATGTGACTCTAAAACCCAAAAGTCAAAATTCCGTGACTCTCCTTTAGAGGTCTTAACTATAAATGAGCAAATTTTGTCCTCCCGTATGACCCATATCAATTTACAGGAGACTTTGCCCGTAAACGGGCAACGTTCTCATCACATATTTTGATATTCATTATTTTTATATAATTTTATTCTAATTTTATTTTTAATATTTTATTATTTATTTTGTTATATTTTTATTTATTTTTATACAAGAGAAAATAAATTTATGATATAATAAATTTTAGAGTAAAAAATAAGATTTAGAGACGTAGAAAGGATGTTGAAAAAAACCCACAACACGTTAGCTCTAAGTCTTCAAAACCTCAATGCTGCTATCGTAATTTTAAATAATGATCTTACTACAATGATTTGAAATAGGGGATATTTTTAAGTACTTTTTTTAAAATTTAATAAAATCACACACACACATATATATATATATATATTATTAATAGAAAATACTTTTCAACAATAAAAAAAGTTACTTAGTTAATTAACTAAAATAATAAAATAATTAAAATAATTATATATTTTTAAATTAATATTATTTTTTACGTACTACCCCTAAAATTTATAAAACTAACATAAAGTGTCTCTAATTTTTTTTTTTATATATATTTTGACATCTAATTTAGTTTAATTTAATAAACATGTATAAATTACTGCTAATTTTAATATAAAATACCATAAATTACTTACTTGTATAGAATTATAAATCAATTAATTTGATAAAATATATAAAATTATACGATATGATTATATACAAATAAGTATTATAAATTACTTATTTATATAAAATTATTTTAGTTATTGTAAAATATGTTCATGTCTAATTTGATAATAGAAATAGCTCAATGATCATGAAAATATTTTATAATAGCTAAAATAACTATATACAAGTAAGTAATTTTTAATAATTATTTGTATATATTCATATCATATATTTTACATATTTTTATCAAATTAAATTATTTATAATTTTACACAAATAAGTAATTTATGGTATTATTATGTTAAAATTAATACCTAATTTATGCATATTTATTAAATTAAATTAAATTAGATGTTAAAATATGAAAAATAATTTTCAAGGATACTTTTGTTAATTTTTTAAATATCAAAAAAATTATGAAAAAAATAATATTAATATATAAACTTATATACATAAAGTTATTTTAATTATTTTATTATTTTATTTAATAAACTAATAATCAAACATAACTTTTTTTTACTATTAAAGGATACTTTTTATTAATTTTATAAAAATTTGTATATATATATATATATATATGATTTCGCTAAACGTCAAGAAAAATATTTAAAAATATCCCTTTGAAACAGTAAAAGCCAATAGTTCCAAGGTCGCAGCCTCAAGTCCTGAATTTTTAAAACGAAAAATGAGGATAAAAAAGAAATTGTACTTTTTAATTTAGATATAAAAAAACCTTTTAGGGTTTGGATTGAAGAGCCACAAAGGGAGGAAAAGAAGAAAAAAAAAAAAAAAAAGAGAGCAAAAGAATAATAACTTGAAGAGCTCAAAGAAAATGAGAGAAATGTCATCATCTTGACTTGTAATTTAGATTTGATTTTTTTTTTATTTTTCTTTGTTAAGAATGTTCAATAAAATAAGTTGAATGTTATTTTTTTTTTCATTATGCACTAAATTTATTTTCTAAACTATGATCTAGCTAACTATATTGTTATAACTTTTATTTATTTAATGTGACTGAAATTTATATTTATTGATTGGGTATTTTACATTATTCTTATGTTTTTAGATAATAACTATTATTTAGATGATTTGAAATTAATAATAAATCCTAAAAAGGAACTTTATGATCTTATTTTTTGGTCGAATGCTACAAAGTCCATGTAAGATAAGATTATACTTGATATTTTGTGTAATTGTTACATGAAACTACTGTATTTAATACATTTTTAATTATCCTATTTCATATATCAATAAAGTGGGTTGCTATCTTGAAATAATTTTATTATAACTATTAAAAAGACTAAAAAATAATTGTGATATTTTTAATTATCAACCATAAATTTAAGTTTTAATTATTAAAAATAGATAGAGTCTTAACATTTTAGTTTCGAAAAAGTCAAATGTTATGAAACTCTCTCTTTTTGGTTGTTAACTTTTTCTTTGGCTATTTTATTCTATTCAATTAAATTTTAATATAAATCATCTAGTAATTTATGTATGAAAATAATACTTAGTTATTACTTTATTATTTATTTTTAATAACATACACTTGTATTATATAGATATTTTATAACATGCCTTCATAGAAATCATTGCCCAAAGTGAGCCGATTCTATCCTTGCATGAAATCAATGTGCGTTCAAAAGAAGTCTTGCCCATAAATAAATGGTATTGTCTTTGTGAAAAAATCATGTGCCTCTATAGAGATCTCACCTTTAAGTGGACAAATTTATCTTGACCAAAAATACACATATCTTCATAAAATGGCCATACTTAAAAGCGCCAAATGTTATTCCTATATTAGAATCACATATCTCCACAAAAGGCTTCACCAATAAGTTAACAAAATTTACACTCATGTAGGAATGATGTATAAGTATTGATTCTACCTAATCTTATTGAACTAAAGTGAGTAAAGTTAAAAATAAAATTAAAAAAGGTGAGAGCTTTAGGGCATGTAATTTTATCTAAAATAATCCAAATTGATTCTATGTAATCTTATTATCCATATTTAAGATTATGGTTGATAATAGAAAATTGTAAAAATATTAGTTAGATTTTTGTAGAGTTATAATAAAAATATTTTCAATTTATCAATTCATTACATTCTTATATAAATTACGATAATAAAAGATTTATTAAATCTATATATTTAATACATTGGATTACAATAAGCATGCAACTATATTTCTATCTTACAGAGATTTAATAACATTATTCATCATAAGATTACAAACATAAATATCCTATTTTAGAGTATTAATATACAATTAAAATATCTAAATAATGGTTAATTAATTAGAAGCATTAAAAACAATAAAGAACACTAAACAATAATAAAAAATTTTAATAAATTTAAATAAAATAAAAATCTAATGATATTAGTTTGGCTACATCATAACTTTAAAATAATCAAATTAGTTTATATTAGAGAAAATTACAATGATCAAAACCAAATTCAATATTTCAAATAAAAAGAGTTTAAGAAAAAAGAATAAAACTCAGAAAATAGTAGATCGAAGGCCTTGAATTTCTTCTCTCTTAGGTTTTTCTTTGTTCTTCTCTTTCTATTTTCTTTGTTCTCTCTTACTTTTCGTCCTAAAAGTCTTTATGGTAGCTCTCTTCATCTCAATATGATGTTTCTCCCTTTTGAAAAAAAGAAAAACAAGAAAAACAATTTTAAAAAAAGTATAGTTGCCAATCTCTAATTACTTAGGGCCGTGGCCTTGGATCTACTTCTCTCATTGTAAACTTCATGGTTGGACACGCCACTTTGGATTTTAGAGCTTTTGTTCTCAACATTCTTCCCATGCACTCCAAAACTTGCTTCTCACTTAAAAATTTATTTTTTCATGAATTTAGTTTTTTTCTAAACAAAAATAAATAAAACTAATATAAATTATATCAAAAGTAAATAAATAAAGGAATCAAATAGTAAAGTGAAAGTATAATAAATCAAATAAAAATAATACACATCAAATACCTTTAAACATTAAGATTTTCCAGTTCTTGAGTAAAAGAAAGAACTAGTTAACAATATGAATGGCCCCAAATGAGTGATGATTTAGTTTATCTTGTAAAATAAGTCTCAAAGATTTTTATCAAGATTATAGTTGAGAAAAACTTAAATTCTTTGAGTGTCTATGTGTATAAAAACTTTATTTTTACTAAAACATTTACAATTTAAATTCATTTGTACAAATAAGTGTATAGTTATTAATTTTAAAATTTAAAATTTCATGAGCATATAAATTTGTCACTTTCTACTAATATAGGTAAAACATAATAGTAAGGATTCTTAAAGCTTTATTAAGTTTTTAGCATATAGTTAGAGTAACAGTATGTATATGAATATTAAAATAGTTCAAATCACCTTTTGCACATAAATCATTCCAAGATTTTTATTGAGCATTAACAATAGAACTACTTTTTGCCTTTATCTTTTCCTTTCATTTACTTTATTTTTCATCCAAATTTAAATTTTTCTATATTTTCAAACTTATTTTTGGTATAAGAAACATGTATAGATTTTTTTTCTCTTTCTTTTTCTATTTTTGTTTTGTTTTTAACTCTATCCTATTCTTCTAACATTAGACACAACTTAAGTATTTTTTTGAAGTAGTTATCTACTTCTGGTGAGGGATAAAAATTGAAAAATTTATTCAAAAGCTGAGTTAAATGTGTGGGCGATAAAAATGATTAATAAGGCTTAATGGGACAAATTAGGTATAAATAACAATGCAAGGTGAACTTAAAAGATTTAATTATTCCAAAAATAGCTTAAATCTTCTTCTAAGTATAATGTATCCTAAGATTTCACCTCATGATACTCAAATAATTTGTAGAGGTACATGAGACTGTGTAAAATACTATATTCAAATGAACTTTTTAAGCAATCAAAAAACAATTGAGCTACTAAATCCATGTGCTCAAAATATTCAAAGAATTACAAACAAGTATGAAATTTGAACAAGAGTGAAAACACATATATGCACATAATATTTTTCATTTTTTAGAAAGTTATAAGTAGTTTAAATATTTTGAAATATAAAAAAAAAACACTCAAGCCATAAGCCAACATTACTAAATTAAAAAAAAAAACAAACAAACAAACACAACAACATATAAGCAAACAAAACACTAAACCCCTCCACTTAAAACAAACATTATCCTTCATATGAAATAAAAATATAAAAGTTAAAGAATAGAGGACTCCTTTAAATTATGGCCTTGCAAGACTTATCTTTAATATTGTTAACATCAACTTTAGTGGATACAGAATTTTTTATGTTTTTTTTTTGTGCCACTGTGCTAGACATTAAGGAAATTTCTTTGTTTGCGATTTTTAGGGCCATGACATTAGGAATTTAAGCCATGGTGCATTGGTTGTTAGTTTTCAAGCATACTTCAATTTCTTAATGCTTGACTCAACTTGTGAATTTTGCAATTATCCTCACACTTACTCATGTTTTTGAAAAAATGTGTCTTATCATAAAAATAACTTCTTAAAAAAGAAAAAAAGAAAGAGATGCGAATTAATAAAAATAAAATAAGCACAAACCAAAAGTAAAAGTTTAAAAATGGTTGAGTTGCTTTACAAGAAGCACTTGTTTTATAAGTTTTAGATTGATTATTTGATGAAACTTATCATTAGATCTACTATAATAGTGGTAGAATTATAGACATTTTTCTTTCAAACAATATAAGTCTTGAGTCATTGTCCATTTATCTTAAACCTTCGAGCATTACTTTGTAACTTCACATTATCTCTTAAACCTTATACAATAATTCAGACTTGTGATTTTCTTGAAATGGTTCTTTGGTGTAATGATCAATCATGTCTTTAAAATAATTGGCTGTTTCACTTGGATACTTTATTGTCCTGAAAAAAAAACAAGATTTGTTTATTTCAAACTTGTAAAATAAGTTGTTTCTTTTACACATCAATAAGGACTCTCCCAACAGTAAAATAGTCATCTAAAAATGAGTGAATTTTTTTTTTTTTAAAATTTTTACTAAGCACATCTTCAATGATTCATCTTGAATATTTGATAGCTTATCCTCAAATTGTAATAAAATAGTCATCAGTTTCATTTCCCTTAAGCCTAGTTGTTTGAACAAAGATAGAAGCATCAAATTGATGCTTGCCACTAAATTACATAACGCTCAGTTAAAATGGACATTTTCTATAGTGCAAGGGATGGTAAAGCTATTAGGATCTCTCAATTTTAGCGATAGATTTTTCTACAAAATTGTGCTATACTTCTTAACAAGCATAACAGTTTTATATTTTTTTAAGCTTTCTCTTGTTTGAAAGAATTTTCTTTAAAAACTTTATGTAACTAGGCATTTGTTCCAAAGAATCTACAAAAGAAAAGTTTATTTGCAATTTCTTAAAAACATCAAAAAATTTGAAAAATTACTTATCTAACTTTTACTTTTGGAACTACTAATAATATGGAATAGTGGCACATAAAGTGGATAATTATCGAGAAGTTTACTTAGATCTTGGTCTTTCTATTGTTTATCGAATTATTTGGATAAAAACTTAGATTGTGCACTTGGCTTAATATTACAGTGCTTTTCTTAAATGTTGTTGCTAACTCTTTACAGCTACGAAGTGTTATAGTATTCATACCATGCTTGGGGCTTGTTTCATATAAAAAGGTATTGTACCATGAGATATATTATATATCAAATTAACCAATTACCTCACTTAAACCTATAAGTTTTGGATAAATGCTACTAGATGCTAAAGTGTTGTCTCAATCTTTTTCATGAACTAATAAGTACTCATAGTGAGTTGTGCCCATGCATCTTCTAAGGATACTTTCTTCTCTAATTGTTGTTATTATTGCAAAAATTCTAATCGCTACTACTACTAAAATCTTGGTAGTGGTCTTACTATATTTTAATCATTACTCTAAGATAAGTTTGAGTTATTCCTTTATCTCAAATAATATATGTTAGAATTAGGGCTATTCTTATACATACTGAAATTCTTCACAAATTGTACTTGTTTAGTATGAGATGAGACAAAAGGATTTTTTTACTACATATTGAGTACTAACATGATATTTATTACACCATTCATATACTAGAAAGGGAGTATAGATTGTGTTAACTATTAAGACCCATAATTACTAAGATAATGCTGCTGTCTAGGATTCCAAATGTTTTCTATAGTGCATAAGGTTCAGTTAGCCATTGATAAGCATTTGTGGCCATTTCTTCAAGTAGAGCATAGGCATCATCATGTATCTTGCTTATTAAAGCTTTTCTGCTGCTATGTTTATCAAAGTTCATTAAACCACCTAATCCATTATAAAAGTTTTGAACTTAAAGTTATTTAAGAAGTTAGTGATGTGGGCATCTTCTTAACACGTCTTTATGCCTTTCTAAAACATCATACAATGATTCCACATCATATTGAACAGATGTAGTATTGTTATTCCTCATCTTTATTATATTTAATGATAGAATGAATATAGCCAAGAATTTCTTTACCAAATATGCATAAGTAATAATACTACTCGTTAGTAGATAAGCAAGCTACATTTTTGCCTTGTCTCAAAGTAAAAGCAGGAACAACCTCAATACAATGGAATCTTTAGAGACAACATAGTTTTTAAACGTGTCATAAATCTCCAAAAAGCTTGAATGGTGAAGCCTTAAATTGATTTGCTATGATCATCTAAATAATGACATTATTAGGTTAATCTTAAAATTGTTGGCCTGAATTATTGGATAAAGTATATTAGACGCATTGTTTGTGAAATTAGACATTATATAATCTCTCAAAGCCTGAATATTTTTAACTAACTCAGAATTGTCAAGTATTGTATCTAATCACCTAATAACTTACCTTTTTTTTTCTTTTTATTTTATTTGCAAGTGCACTCAATTTGAGAATTAAGAGGCATGAGTTGACTAGTTCTTCATCATTGCATACATTAGCTAAAAACACTTGAGAAAAATAATGAAAAAAGTAAATAGTAAAATTCAGAGTAAGACTAAAAATAATTTAGTTTAATATTGGAATAAATAAATGACTTAATTCCCAACACCAAAACTTATAGTGAAAATATCTTTGCAAATGCAACTATATGCTATTATAAAAAAATAATAAAGTGATAAATGAGTATCATTTTTATGAGAATTGATTATTTATGATATAGCTATCAAGTTAAACTATTTTACTTTTATCTAAATGAGTTAAATAATGTAATGGTTTATGCTAAAAATAACTAACTAAACTAACATAAAAAAAATCAAGAGAAAATCAATAAAAGTGAGAGTTTTAAGATATATGATTTTACCTATACTAACCCAAATTGATTTTGCCTATTCCTATTAACCAAGTTTAAGATTATGATTGATAATTGGGAACCTTAAAATTATTCATTAGATTTTTTAGGATTATAATGAAAATATTTCTAATCTACAAATTTACCATATTCCTATGTGAATTAGCATAATTAAAGATTTATTAAATCCATGGATTCAATGTTTTAATTACATTAAGCATGGAAATATATTCCTATCTTATATAAATTTAATATTATTTATCATAAAATTACAAGCATAAATATCCTTTTAAGGCATGAATGTAAAATTAAAATATTTAACTAATATTTAATTAATTAGAAGCATTAAGAACAATGAAAAATACTTAACCAATAATCACAAAATTTTAATAAATTCAAATACATAAAAATCTAATTATTTTCTTTGGTTATATCATAACCATGAATAATAAAATTAGTTCATATTATAAAAAACTACAATGATAAAAATTAAATTCAATATCTCAAGTAAGAAGAGTTCAAGAAAGAAGAATAAAACTTAAGACACAATAGATCAAGGCCTTAACATTCTTTTCTTTTGAGTTCTCATTTATTCTTCTCCTTTTCTTGGTGGTTTTTCTTATCTTAATGTGATGTTCCTTACTTTTAAAAGAAAGAAAAATGTGCAAAATATCCAAAAAAAAAAAAAAACCATGTCTAGACATTATGGCCTTGTGTTATGGTGCCGCAATGCCTAGCCTTAATTACCTAAGGCCTCAACCTCAACTTTTAAGGCCGCAGGATTGGAGCTATTGTCTTCTTTGAAAACTTTATAGTTGTAGTCGTGACCTTGGATTCTAAAATTTTAAAACTACTTGGATTAATTTGAAAACTTTATAGTAGTTGTAAAACATAAGATAAAATGTCCAAAATTAACATTAGAGTATAGACAAATCACAATATAGTTAATTTCAAAGGTTGAGCATGTGGAGTATAAATAACTCTGATCATTGCAATGGTGAGTGGATTTGCCATGGATACCCTTATTATCAAGATAAATTATTTATTATTGAAATAAAGAAAAAAATTACAATTTGACATTATCAAATTTTCTATTTAAGAATGACTATGAACAATTTTTTTTTTTTCTTATTATGATTAGTACATAAGTCACATCTTTTTTAAATAAGGGCCGATATATATGAATACATAGTTAGCTAAATTTTATTAAATTCAAATATATTACTACATCTTATTTTAGGGCACCAATAATAACACTATGTCTAATAATTAATTCAAGGTTCAACGTTTCAAGTCCCAATTTTTCTCTTATATCTTAAGGCATGGAGTCTCATTTAAATCCATCAATAGAGATTTTTTTTTTTTATGAATTTATCTTGATTTTGATGCTTAAATGAATTTTACATTTTTTTCAAATTAATCCTCTGTTGTTATTATGTTTGTCAATGGAATAGACTTTATGTGGTCCTATTTGTATGCAGAGTATAATTGTTTTTTTTTCTTTTACGAGGTCTTTTCTAATTTAAGTTTAGCTAAAAAATAATAATTTCTTTAAAATAATTATTCAATTAAAATTTATTCTTCTAATTTTTAAAATGTAAAACTATTAATTAAGTTTTTATATTCTAATTTTACTAATAATCATAATATAACTAATCGCTTAATTTTCTATTAACGGAATACTCAGTAGCATTCAATAAAAGGGAAGATGAAGATAGTTATTGTTATAGCTAAATGATTGTATTTGAGGTTTTTTTTTTTATAATTGTTTTATGAAAAGTGTAGAAACATAATATTCAATAGAATAAATGATACAAACATTTATATTCAAAGGTGGTGCTACTGCCAACCCTCCAAAAATTTTTTCATGCACTTTTTTAAATTTTTTTATAATTTTATCTTTATTTTAATTACCAATATGGATGTTTAACAAATCCAATAATGTTGCTAAGTGAGTAAACTGTGAATCAAATGAAGAGAAAAAGAATTAAAGCAATTAAGATAGATCCAAGGTATAAAGGTAGAGCATCAACCAAGGAAATCACTACCTAAATTTTAGCAACAAGAAAATTTAAAGTAAAAGTTTATTCAAATTTGAAAAACAATATCAACTTGTTTCATTTAAGTTTTATAGCAGCAAAAACGCTTCTTACAATGCATTAGAAACCTTTTTATATAGGTCTAGTACAAGTTAAAATAATATTAAAATATATTACAAGGTCAAAGAAATAACAATTACTTAAAATAAAAGATAATATTAAAATAAAAAATAGAGACAAATAATTTCTTAATGAAGAAATTGTCTTAACTTAATATTACAACTTTTGTAGTCAACCTCTTATCCTTCGTAAATGCATCCTTAAACCTTACAAATGATTTGAGTTTATTTGGCAAAACTACTAAAATCACATAAAAGAGATAAAATGACAAAATACAATACTAATTAACTTAAATTTTTTTAATTTTGCTAATTTTCAACTTTTCCCTTGGACATTGATGTTTTTTTAATTTATCTCATGTAAGTAATATAGCAATCAAGTGAGTTAAGTGTCATTGGCCCAAGTGATCATGGTCAAACCAATTGAATGACTTGAGTTTTTAAATGGGGCTTAGGTTGAATAGATTAAAGAAAAATTTTTAAATAGGGTTTGGGTTGAATAGGATAAAGGAAAATTAAATGTTAGACTGAATTAAGTTGTGGTGTTTAAATGAAGTTGGGTTGGTTGAGTTCAAGTATTTATAGACTTGTTTTAGGTCATGTTAGGATGATTGCTCATGGGTTGAGTATGTATGGCTAGAGTTTGAGTGCTTATGGGTTTGGTTCCCTGATTTATACCAATTATATAAAAAAAATACTTATTTGATTAAATTTATACCGTATTTCACATTTTGTTAAAGATGTATTATAATTATTTATACTAATATAAAAGATGTATTACAATTACTTGTACTAATATAGGTATAATTTATGATTAACTTTTAATAATTTTAAACTTAAGTTATTATTAGCTTTTGATATATATATATAGCTACACGAAAGTAGAATATTACTTATAAACATATTCACACGATCCCTTGGTCAAAACTTGGATAAAAATTTTAATTGACACAAGCTTTATTAACAAATAAAAAATGGCTAAACAAAATAAAATGTTATTGACGGGGAACTTTGAACGCACACGTGGTGGAGAGCCTTTATAGTGGTTATGGTCGTCAAACATTAATTTGTTTTCTTGGTAAAGTACGTGCATCCTACCACAATCATCCACACCCGAATTTTTTATTTATTTGTGGTTGAATTAAATATTACTGAAAGAATGATGTTTGTAAACTGAACATTTGTATTCCTTTTAACTTTTGGGAGTTAAATAAGAGTCATTAATTATTCAATTCATTTAAGTTTTGTTTTGCATTGGAACGCAATGGTTTTGAAATCACAATTGTTATGAAATAAGTTAAATATTAATTAATAAATGAATGTTCTATTAAAAATTAGTATTATTAAATATTTTTAATTTTATTATTAAAACATAATATAATTATTATAATTTTAAACAAAAATTTAAACTTATTTATAAAAATCTTCAATAAATAAAAATTTTCACATAGTTTTAGATAATAATCTAACCCAAAAATAAAGACGGGGCCTTTCGCTTCCCTTTTGCGGATTGTATTTCTGTCCTTTTTACCTAACATGATTGTATATGATTAACAATTTTTAATTATGCCTTTTTGTACCTGTTATAATTTATCATGAATAATGATCAAATTGTTAAATGCACGAAAATTGTAAGGTACAAATCCAAACTTAACGCCCTCGCACACACACACACACACACACTTCTACGAAAGTTAAATGTTTTATTATTGTGACAAATGTATTTCTAGTATTTTATTAATAATTAAGATCAGATTTAATATGTATAATTAATATATTATAATTAAAATATATTAAAATACAATCTCAACAATTCAATAGAAATTATTTAATGGTATATAAATAGTATAAAAATTATATAAAATATATATACTCTTAATCCTAACCCCCTCTCTCTATATATGTGCATGCATGTATGTATGTGTATATGTACACATATGTTATAGCTTTTATAAAAAATCAATGTATTAATATGCTTTGTATTTGTACTTTAACATTTATGGGACAGAGAGAAGTGAATTCAACATTGAAGCACCAATTCAAAGAGCGTTAGCAAAAGATATCTTCTTCATCCTTGCACTCTCTTTTAGTTATATTTTAAGTTAACAATTACAACATGTTATTTACACATTTATTTATTTGTTTTGCTGTGATTTCACTTAAATAATTTCATATTATATTACTTTTACGATAATGCTTCTTTTATTTAATATAGATGTTATTCTATAATTGTCTTTATGAAATGTGATTGAGATAGCATATTTCAATGATAGAATATTATATGTGTTATTATTATACCACATTGGAAAATAAGGATAATACATTATATGTGTTATTGTTATTCATTGATATCACATTTTATTTCAATGTTATTGTTGATACTTGTTAATTATTTTTAGTTTTGATTCAATATTTATTCGTTCAAATTACATTGTCATAAATTTACAGGTAATATTAAATATTATTATTGCAATTCGAAGTTTGCAAAACATTGACATAATCAAAATCTAAAATTTTAAAAAATTATTTTAAATTTATAATACTAAATTAGAGCTTGAAGTTTTAAGTGCGTATATACACTCCCAACATCTTTAGATAGGCATTATATTTTAAAATGTAAAGTCAATGCCAGAAGCTACTAAATATATATTTATGAGATTTTATCATATATCTCCCTTTAAGTTTGTGGTAATTTTATTTTGTAATAAATTTATGAAAAAAATATGTTTACTTTTTTTTTTGCTATAAATTGACTAACTAAAAGATAGATATATTCTTTATTTATTTATTTTTTATAAATAAAATCTTAATTTATTAATTTTATTTAATTTTTAGAGTTTGCTAACTATACTTTCTAAAACTCATAAAATTATAATTTATTAAAAAAATGTTAATAACACACACACATACACTAACTCTCTAATAAATTAATTGATAATTACTTATTATTTCATTTAAATTTCATAATTTATATTTTAAAAATAACTTTATTAAATAAATATTCAAATAATAATATTGTAATATTCTAATTTTTATTATTTAAAGTATTTTTATACTATAATAATTCTATTATAAAATTATAAATTATTTTTATCACTTTATGATAATATATGCATAATATGGATCTTAAGTTAATCAAAATTTTATATTATTAAAAATTTAGAATATAAATTAGTACTTAATATAAAAAATAAAAAATTAAACAAATATGAATATATTAGAGTTTTACTTATAAAGAATAAAAAAAGAAACAAGTGTGTATTAAACTTTAGTTAGTAAGATAAATGTGTGTGCGTGTATGTGTGCGTATGCGTATGGTTTTTTTTCTATTTAATAAAATTCGCTATCATAGGAAATATTCAATAAAACTTCAAATATAAGGGTAAGGCCTATTAAAGGGCTAGTCTGTGCCTCAAAGAATAAACTATTTAACTGTTGTGGGTCGAGCCACATGTAACAGAATCTTATATTAGATAGGAAAAATGTATTCTTGAATTTTATATGAATAAATTCTATATACTCTGATGAATATGTCTTTTGACAAAAAGGTAATGGCTCAACCCATAACAAGTGGTATTATAGTCAAATTCATTCTAATTTCAATGTTTCAATTAAGTACCCACGCATAATGAATATATCTATAAAGGGTTCATAAGTTTCGAGGTAGAGCAGAACGGGTATGTAGGGAGCCTCACTGTGATGAGAACGTCACAAAATTGGGTAGGAGAGAATATAATAAAATCTCACATTGAATAAGAAATAGATATTTTTGAGTTTTATAAGGGTAGGTTATGCACACCTTAATGGACATATTTTTTAGAAAGAAAGTAATAGCCTAACCCGTGATATATAGGCCTGGGTTCACTTAAACAATTTATAATTTATAATTTTTTAATTTTTTTTGTTTGTTTGTTGTTACTATTATTAATTTATTTCATCCATTTGATTAATTTTAACATGTACATATATGAATTGATTGTACAATACAAGCCATTAATATTAAAGTTCACTTTTTTTTAAAGTTTAGCAACAGATTGAAATATGAGTTGGTTCTGCAAGTGAAATCTGATTTAATTCGCAGTGCAAGAGGGCGCATGCACACACTACACTGGAAGTTTAACATTGAATGTTAAAGTTACATTACTTTTCTTGATCGAACGAGTTCAAGAGCTGAATCAATCTGCTACTCCAAACTTTGGAGCTTTTCGAGAATCAAGAAGTCGAATTCTTCTCCCAGGAAATTCCTGCAAATATCAAAACTTTATAGTTTGTTGTTGTTTACTGCATTGTTTCTCTTTCGCATGACATTTAATTACACTACCCGATGATTTACTGTTTCAACTATTTATTAATAATTGTTTAGGAACTTAAATCCGAATCAAGTTAATGGTAACTCCGATCCTGTATATATTGACCTAATAGATTTTGTCTTGATCATTATTTGTTTCTAAATAAAAACAACATGTAACCAAGTTAATTTTATCATACAAAACTTGATTAATCTCATACTTATACACCATAAGAATCACATGTATTTACATCAAATTCGACTGTAATGTTCAGGTCAAAGGGTAATATTATACACTAGTATAATTACATAATAAATCATTGACTATATGCATTACTATATGATTTATCGTTATATGGTCACAATCAAAAAAGTAGTTCTCTAATTATTTAATTTATACTAATGTCCTAACTTTTACATTATTCATATTAATATCATCTCATAATATTTACCAGAAACATTTAATATACCTACTATGTAATATCGTTGCCTATTCGATATCACTTTTATAGAAAATAATTTTAATAATTTTATTTAATAATTAAATAAATTATTTGTACAATTCACAAATATATTTTATTTATATATATGACTAAATAAAAGAAACACTATATATTTATGAATAAAAAATTCTTTTTTTCATTAATAAACAATGCATATACAAAATAAAATATATCATGAACCAATAACACGAATGGCTTCTCGAGCATAGCCTTATATGCACAATTCTAAAAAGTGTTTAGAGAGGCCAAAAGGTGTGCATGAATTTTTTTGCATATCTATAAAAGTGTATTAACAACTTTATTCTCTCTTCTGTGTTATTTACCAAATGGAAATGAAAGATAATATTGCTTATAGTAAAGATTCACAAAACTAAAACTAAAAGCCACCCATATTTGAAATCTATGCGACATGACCTAAAAAAAAAGAAAAAACTCTTTTAAAAATATTAAAGAATTAATTAACAAGTGCAAGACAACATATATATACTAGATTTCATAAGGTTTCTGTTAATGTTTATGCAATGCATTTTATCATTTTCCAAGGATCATCAATAAAAAAAATAAGAAGCATTCTTATACTAGTGATTATGTGTTAACAATTTAGAAACAATAGTTGGTGTGGCCAAAAAATAAGATCTTTCATGGAATTTCAAGCAAATACTATTGAATTACACATAATAAAGCTTAATAGAGTGACGAAATGGAAAATTATATTGAGAAAGAACAATCTATAAATAATCCTAATTAGTTAAAAAACAAATAAAAATAAGATTTAGTCTCTGTTAAATTTCGTTTCTTTGCCCTCATTACCCATAATAAAAAAGCAAGCAATATAAATTGGTGAACAAACTCCTCTTCAAAGAAATACAAATTCAACTTCATTACAAAAAATTTTTCATTCAACCATAACACAAACTCTTCTCAAAAATTAAAAATTTAATCAATAAGCACAAGAAAACACACATATACTAAATTTCATAAGTATACATAGGTATTTTTAAGCAATTTAAGCAATTTACAACACAAAGTTGTAACAAAAATGCCTAGAATTAAAGAATTAACAAAAAATGCGAGAAAAAATACATATAATAAAACAAACAACTAATATAAACATGAAATATAAAGATAACACATAATTTAAAAACTTAAAGCTACATAATCTATACCATACTTCGACTGTTCTATAGAAATTTACCTAAACAAATAGAATACAATAATTTTTTATTTTGAATTTGAGCAAAAATAAAATATGTAGTCAAATATTGTCATTAATATGTACGTTAAAACAAAGATCTATAACCAAGAATGTAAGAAGTAAAACTCAAAGAAGATATTAATAAACCAAAATTAACAAAGCACCATCAAAAATGAAAATCAAAGACAATAAAAACAGAACTATATGAACGAGAAAGAGTAGAAATAAAAAATAAGGAAGAAGATGACTTCTTTTAAAAGAAAAACTTCTTTTCCTTATTTCATTAATCTTTCCAATCTTAAATCTTATTTTCGTATAAGTTTTTTAAAGTAAACTAGAAATAAAAATGAACTATATGAATTAAAAAGAGTAGAAATAAAAATAAAAAGAAGATGATTTCTTTCAAGAGAACAGCTTCTCTTTTTTATTTTATTAGTATCTCAAATTTTGAATCTTATTCTTATATAAGTTACAAACTTTTAAAACAAACCAAAAACAGGTTACAATTATCACTAACTATCTTAATAACTTTTACTTGAAATTTAATGGACTTAACAATTTCACTTAACTAACTCATAACAGACCCATTAATTTTTTCTACATGAAAAGAAGTAATGAGAAGCAAAAATTAATCTAAGATTTGAATAACATTCACAATGTAGTCAAATTCATGAAATTAGGCAAAAATTGTGGACAACTTAATTTCTTTTAATTTAAGCTATTACAAAATCATTTACAACCAAAAATAAAAGGCTAGCAAATACCCAAATGCAAAAACACCCTAATTTTCAATAATAACTAAATAAATAACTAAATTGCATAAACTAAAAATTTCAAAGTTTCAAATAATACATTATTAATAAAAATAATTGGGGAAGAGACTTCCCAATACGTAAAGAAGAAAGGGGAAAGAAGAGCTCTAATAATCTGCACTGAATTATAAAAATTAAGGTTGTAAATTGTGAATTTAAATTAGAAAAATTAAGGTTTTTGATTTTGAATCAGCAAAATTAAGGTTTGTGACTTTAGGGTAAAAGAGAGAAACTAAGAAAGATTGGAGAAAGAATGAAAAAAAAAATCAAATAAGGCAAAATGCTTACTTGCTTCTCTACAAAATCTTTAATTGATTTCCCTCCAAGGCCCCCTTTTCTACCATTTTTTTCTAACCTTTTTGAAATTGTTTCATTGCTTGGCTTCCTACAGCCTGCCCTTATTAGTTGCTACTCTATAGTGTACTTTTTGAGTCTCTAGCTCTTTGTAAACCAAAGTTCAAAATTAAAGAATCTAAATTTGAATAAAAGTGTAAAATTATACTATAAAAGGAAAAATAGTGTAACAAGAGACTAAAGAGAAAGAACCGAAGAAGAAAATAACCTTTTGGACTTTTTTTTGGCATGTGGGCTAGCCTAAGCCCAAGACCGACATGGTCCATGTGGGTTGGGCTCAATGAGCCATGTTGGGCTATATGTTCGGCATTTAAGCCTTCATTGGCTTCATTTTTGCAAGCCAAATTGGGTCATCCCTTTTGCCATGTCTAACACACACACACACACACACACGTATGTATGTACGTATATATGTAAAGTAAATACCCATATAGAATAAGTTGAAAGTTGTGATTTTCCTTTATTATCTTTGATCTTGGATGTAAACACCAGAGTAACATTCTCCCCTTAAAGCAAAGACATGAAATATTTTATATAATTGTAGATTGCATAACTATTTAAAGTCTTTTGTATACTTAAAATTATTAATTAGGTCTATTTATTTGTTTATCATTCCCACAAATCTATATGGTCAAAATTATTGACACTAATTATACTAATAACACAGACCTAATGTCTTTAATTTTTTTTAATGACAAAAGATAGGATAATTGATCTAAATTATGATTTAATTATTGTCTATTTTATGTATTGTCTTTCTATCTCTTTTGCCATCATGTTAATATATTTTATGTTTTATAGCTCTAGTCATGATGACTGATGTGAATTATTCTTCAATCAAACTATATGGACTTTAAAATAAAATTACCAAACCGTTGAAAGAAATATGTGTAAGTATGAATACTATATTTTAAGATAAAAAATATTTAGTAAAATTAAAAATATTAAGCTAAGGTAAAAAAGTGTATCAAATTCAACATACTTAATTTAAAGCTCCAGAAAAGTCATAATTTTGTTAGCTAGTAGATATAAATTATATATTCATAATAATTTATATCCATATACATTTAAAAGAAATTTTCTCAATTTTAAAGATATATCCTATAATATTGAGACTTAAATAGGAATGATATCAAATATCTTTGCATTACTTTGTGTGTTTCAAGCCATAAATGCATATGGTGAAGCTTCTAACTTATATATGCAATTATAAATGTAATGAAAGCTAGACAACAATGGACCATTATGTATTTAATGATCTTAATAGATGTATCTATATAATGGTCACATATTTGTTTATCATCTTCTTATAATAATATATTTGCTATATCAGTTGTACAAATTATCAAATTAAGAATGTAATTTCTTGATTAACCAATCAAGACTAAAGGTCTAGATAATACTATTAAATTTACTTCTAAGATATTTGATGACTATTATACTTTTATTGGGATTGATGTAGAGCATCTTGTTAACACCAAAAATATATTAGTCAAATTATTCATTAAGCGACTCTAAGTAATTGTTTGAACTTTATATTTACATACTTAATTATTAATTTCTATACGGGGACATACTTTATTGCATGTCCCTCTTAAGCCTACAGTCTATCATTAATATTCCTTACTATATCTTGTATTTGGTCATCAAGATGATATTTCTCATTTACACACTTTTGGTTGTGATGTATATTCCACATAACACCTCTTTAGCATAATAAGACCTCCATGTCTTGTGAGGATTTATTTTAGTTTTAAGTAACCTTTTATTATCAAATATCTTGATCCTTAATAGGATTTGTATATCATAGGTTTGGTGGATTATCATTTTAATGAGTTAGTTTTTTTACCATTAAAGGAAATAAAAATGTATTTTGAAGTAAGTCATATATTTTCTTAAAGTGAAACTATTACATCTTATATAAATTCGTGTACTAATCAATTTAAAAATAAAGTGTAAAAAAGGATAAACCTTCAATAAATAATAAATTAATTACTAAATACATTTCTTAATATTGCATGTATGATCAAATCTTATATATCATATGCCATTATATTAGGAGTGGCAATTTTTTATACAATTTATGAAACCAAAAATAAACATAACTTTGAAATCTGCATGTTTAGGTTGATTAAAATAATATTATTCTTAAATGGGCAGCACAACATATAACAATTAATAATCATTTCAAGTTTAATTTTAGAGTTTTTGATATGTGAACTTATTTATGACATGATTAACTATTTAACTAATTATATTTTAGTAACTCATTTATGATTTAAAAAATATATTTTATATTTTTTGATTTTTTTTAAAAATTAGTTATATATTATAGAAATATATTATAATATACAAATAAAATAAGTAAACACGATGAAAATAACATGATTGTAAGATATAGAGTATAACACATTGCTTAAGGTTTTTCTTAAAAACCTAATAAATTGACTTTGATAAAATATATTCTCATTACTTTTTATTTTTGATAAATTTAATATTCTCAAAAAGACTTCGTATCTATCTTATAAATGTTATGACAACTTACTTTTATAGGGCAGTTGGCACTAACATTTATATGAAAATCCTTGAAGATCAAATGTCGAAAATATGTAAATCAAAATATCATAATTTGTGGTCATTCTAGTTATAATGATCCTTATATGAATTAAACCACTCTGGGCACATTTGGTACAATTGGTTGATTGAATTCTTGACAAATGAATGACATGTTAACAATCTTATATGTCCATGTGTATTTGTATAAAATCAAAATTTGCATTTGTCATTGTGGTAACATAGATGAATGACATGAATATAATTAAAACTCTTGAAAAGTTTAAAAAAAATTATTGAATAATTGAAAAATAAACTTGAATTGAAAGATTTAAGAAAAATTACATATTCTCTTAGTTTTTAGATTGAGAAAATATATAATGGAATATTTATCTATCAATCTGCCTATGCTAAAAAGATTATGAAATGTTTTAATATGATTAAAGCTCATCCATTGAATAACTTATCATTGTTCGATCTCTAGAACCCAAAAACGATCCATTTTATCCAAAAGAGATGATAAAGAGATATTTCAATGCAATTAATGCTTTATTATATTTAACATAATGTATTGAACCATATATAAAATTCTTTATTATTTTGTTAGCCAAATTTAATTTTGCACCTATTCGATGTCATTGTAAGGTCATTAAACATATTTTTTGTTACCTTCATGAAATAATAGATTTAAGATTATTTCAAACAAATGAACTAAAAAGAAATTCAATATTTGTTGGTTATACAAATTCTCTCAATCTTTTTGATCCCTATAAAGTTCATTTATAAATAAGATACATTTTTATAAGTAATGATATAATAATCTTATGGCTATCAAATGTTTCTTACTACCTCATTTAATCACTCTAAGATTCTTGCACTACATAAATCAAGAAGGGATTATATAGGATTGCAGTCCATTATAAATCATATTCAGTTCAGAGTACATATAATCTATCTTTCATAATAGTATTTCAATAATAATATATGACCTTAATGTTGCTTGTATATTTCATTAAGAAAAATTGAACGAGGCATATTTCATTTAAGTTCTTCTACACTCATCAACTTAAATAGAGCTAAAAAATTGATGTTAAAAAGATATGTTCCATTAATAATTTTACTAGCCTCTTTACCAAAGTTTTGCCAAATCAATTTTTGATAAGTTAACTACATAACATCTTTAAGTGTCGACTCTATAAGTTAACAAATTACTATGTGTTAGTTTGAGGGGAAAAATTTTATCAAAAGAAACATATTCTTTAGTAATTATGTACGGAAGAAGTGTGTTACAAGTTTTTTCTCTTCAACCAATTTTTATATCACTAAATTTTTCTAGCAAGATTTTTTATGAGGCAACATTAAGCATGTCCAACATCACTTTCTATATCTTAACTCTCTTTATCTATGTTTTTTTTTTAATTATGTTAGTTTCAACTAAGTTTTTTCATCAATAATATAATATTCAAATTGATGTAATCCCAATAGGAGTGTTATAAACCGGTATACTAACACCTTTTGCATTTAATACCTTTATGCATGAAATCCTAGCAAGTTACATCTTGCATTTATTTCACATTAGTAGCTTTCAACCTTAGCTTCTATTTTATTGAATTACGAAATCAAAGAGCTTCGGCTAAAAAAATATCTTTTACATCCTTTGTATTCTCTTATTATTATACGCTAAGCTAATAATTAGAACATTACTTTTTCTTAATTTTCTTCAATTTTTGGTATAAAATTAGATTACTTAAGGTTTTGTACATAAACTTTTATCCAAAATAGTTATTAAAGTTAGTGTTCTATTTTTCATGGTTTTTGCTAATATTTTATTTTTAATGTTACTATTTTTTTCTTGTTATTTGTAAGAGTTTTAGTGATATTAACATTTGACTAATTATTTTGAAATCAACGATATGAAGAAATTATGCTTTAGCTGTTTTTATCAAAGATCATAGAGACGACATGTATGTTGATTTTTTCTGTAAGTTATGTGTGCCTAGGAATTGGAATAGTGTTAATTGTTGAATTGATTTATATATTAAGCATCATTGTGATATTAGGACTGGCGCCCTATAAGCATGCTTGGCTAAACTATTGCGTTGAATATTGTTCTTGATTTATATTAATATATAATCATTTGTCAATAATAATTTTTTTAAATGTATTAATTGACTTTAATATAAAACTTTTAAAACTTTTGTCACATGTTTGATGTTAAAAGTTTTAATTTGTTAAATAAAAAGATGTGCCAGCTCTAGAATTTAATTTATATATCAAAAAGCTCATTTATACATAACTATCTTTTGTGTATTAAATTATTAATTCGCTCTTACATTTTAGATTTTTGGTGGTTTTTGTAAATATAATGTAAACAAGACTTGCACGTCTTACTTGTAAAAAGAGCTTCTGATAATTTTTGTTGAACATTCAAAGATAAGTTAGTTTTTTTGTACGGTAGTGTAGCAGTTAGTGTTATAGTGAAGGAAGAAATTTATATGCATTTTTGGTTTTATGCTATTTATACTTCGACTTGATTCTAAATTATTTGCATTTGTGGAGATTTTATGATAGAATCATTTGTTTATATATTTTAATTTATTGATAAATTCTTTTGGTTTTAATAAATGGGTCCCTAAAACTCTTTTTCTCTACTCATTTTCACTAAAGGTCCATATTCTCATTCTAGTTAAACAAATGTAAAACTAGTCTTTTCCTACTTAAAATTTTATTTAATTTATTATTTAAATTTATTTAAAACAAGAGGTTTTTAATCACATTTTAATTACTTTTACATATTTAATTAATATCAGAACACTCAAATTCAATTCTCTTATAAAAAGTTAAATTTTAAAAGAAAGACAATACTTTTTGATTAGGTAAATACCACAATAAGATCTTGGGTGAATTTCATTATTCATAACTTATAAACCAGCTACCCTTTCAAAATAATTAGTATTAACATTATCTAATGTCAAGCAAGAAAACGCCTTTTTTTTCCAACAAAAATCACAATTCATCTACTCAACATTAAAGGAATTACAGGAATTGAAAGATTTGTTTAGTTGAACTTTATCCAATTTAATTGATTCTTTTTACCAATTAATTAAACCAAATAACCACAGTAAAGAAAAATAACGAAGACTATAAAATTTTAATATGGCTCAAATTTTTCAATCTTGTATCCACATGGTCATGCTCAGAGAAAAATAATTTACTAAAAAAATAATGATAATAAATACTAATGAATTTAAATAAAATAAAGGTCGTAGTCTTAAATTTTCTTGAATTGCCTTATTCAAAGAGATCCTCTCTCTTCAATGTGTTGAACTCCCTTTGACTTAATTCAGCGAAATCTCTTTGCTGGTTGCCAGTGAACTCCCTTCAACAAGTTTAGATTTTTATCTTAATAACATTTAGAAACACTGTTTCTAAATTTATGAAACTAAATATTACAAACTTATAACATCCATAAAATTATTTTTCATTTTAACTCATAAAAATAACATAAAACAACTTGAAAAATATAAGAGACAAAAAACAAAACTTATGACAACACACTTACTAGGCGATTCCTTTTTGGTGTTTCCTTTTGGCTGTTGTAGACATAAAACATACATATATATAATAAAACCTTAGTCTTAATTATGTGTGATTTTTTTTCTAAACTAATAAAGAATGTAACTTTTTAATTAAAAAAAGTTATTTTCTAAATAAAACTTTACTTGTTCTTTCTTTTTATTTGTCAAAAACATTCAAACTTAGTTTCTTAAATTAACAAAAACACCACCAATGCTTAGTATAACAAGAAAATTTAAAAACACTCTCGTTATGAAACTTGTTAAAATATGAATGAATAGTGCTACATTATAAATAGTAATTGACATTAATTATCATTGCATGTTGTAACAAAAATAGATGTTATAACAAGACTAGCAGCACAATTTTGTGAAAAATGCCAATAATGCAAATTTTAACAAAAACAACATCATTTGTACATATTGCCAATAAAAGATTAGTTTGGCTCTTCGATCGCTATCTTCTATCCATTTAACTTTTCTTTTATTTCACTCCCATACATTAAATCATATTTAAATCATGTGCAAGTTCCATATATGACTATAGTTCTTCATTATCGCCATTTAAAGTTGCAATAGAATAACTCTTAAAGATGTAGAGAAAAATAAAATTAAACTAAAATAGGAAGTGTTTTTATATTTGTCATTTTATTATTATCATATTTGGTAGCTTTTTATTTCGTTAATTAAGCGAGTTTTATTTTACTTATTTAAATTCTATTTATTGAAAGAAGAGAGGAGATTATCAAACACAAAAAGGACCTAATGACTTTGAAAGAAATGAACAAGGAGTGGTATAAGGAAAAAATCTCATGTACATTTTTGACAAGATAGGTTTGCTCTTCTTATAAATGGGGCAATCTTGCCTTGTGTTACGAAACTATTAATTGAATAAAAGTTCTCCTTTAATTTTTTCTTTCATGGTATTGTTATATTGATACTCATTTTTTTAAATCGTTTGAATTAGAACAACATCTAATCTCATTTTTAGAATGATAGTTAATCCATTGCATGAAATAACTTAACTAGATTCAACATTTGAGAAAGTGCATCATCTTATTTTGGCTAATTTGATAACATCAATTGGTATTAGAACTGCTTGAAACATCAACATATGGTATCTGTTTGTGATTATTCTACAAAGTTTGAAAACTTTTATGGTAGTTAATTTTTTTACTGTGAGGGCAAAGCTTTTAATTGAAAGTTTTATGAAAGGACATTTTGCTAACATTAGAGCTCAAATGCTTACACATCCTATATATACAATATAGTATGCATGCGTTTTAACCACAATTAAATTGCAAATCAAGCTTGATATAGGCAAGTTAATAGAATGGTTGTTGACAATTCAATTAAAAATATGTTTATGAAAATAGCTAAAGATGACTCTTAGATAATGATTAAAGATTTGCATGAAGAAGAGACCCAAGATGTGCCGGAAATTGTAAACAAAGAGGTATCATTTGATCTTGACAATGTGCCTTCCAAGTAATTTTGATGTTTAAACCAAATTGAAAATATAGGTATTATGTTGAAAAACGATTCAGGTGACACAACAAAATTATTTGTTGAGCATATTGAGTAAAAATTGGGACAATGTAAAGAAATTTGATGTTTTTTTATTCTTAAAGGCCGTGAAAGAATGATTTATGAAAACACATATAACAATTAAAAACATGAATCATTCATGCTTTTCATCAAATAGTTAGTGTGCAAATGCTACATATATCATATATATGTATAAAATCAATCAAGTAATAAGTTTTTTTTAACTTGTTTAGGTTGTAAAGTGATGAAGAAAATATCAAAATGTATGAAGATCCAATATAGCCTAATGAGGAGAAATAGATCTAAGGTTTGCTATCATTCATCTAATGAAATTAGTAAAATTAAACTTTTATATGCTAAGCCCTTTATGCAAATTTACCAAATTAACCTTTAATTGAGTAAATAAAGTAGTGTGAACTAAGGGTAAAATGATAATCATTCAATAATTATTAATTTTTACCCTTAGGTCCTTACATTTTTATAAATTTATATTTACTTAATTATTAAATAAATAATTAAGTATATGTTTAAAGCCTTATACATAATTTTTTATAATTGTTGCAAATTTGCATTTAAGTTCATTAATAATCTATATTATCAAATATGACATGTAACTTACACTAAATTGTATGAAAATATAAAGTTATAAAAATTTTTTAAACACCTTTAAAAAATCATAAAACTATATAACGATTATATATATTTATTTTGACCAATATATTATCTTGAAAGTGTTAGTCTTTCTACCGATAATATATATTTTTTTTAATATTTCTCACTACTTTAATTATTGATGTAACCATATAGTTTATTCACTGTAGAATAAGCATGAACTTATACCAAATTTTTCAGTATTCGAACTATTTAAAAATTCAATGATTATAATTAATATCTAGTAATGTGCTATAACTCTTCAACTGTAATGAATTAGTACTTCATTGAACCTTATCTAGTTGTATGTGCCTTATGGATAATATCTTTCTATTATTTAATCTTAATTTAGTAAAAGTCTATGATGTGTCAAAATTCTATATCGATATAAATACGAACTATTAATCAGTATGAACTAAATTCGTCATCACGAACTCTTTCGTATGATATTTAATTTACTATAACCAGAGATTTGTTATTTTAGCTATTTATCAATATTTATTTAAAAACTTGAATTTAGATTAAACTAGTGAAAACTCCATTCCTATGTTTATCGAGCCAATAAATCCTATTTTGACTATCATTCATTTTTATATGCAAATAATACATGATCAAACTAATTTTAATACACAAGATGTGATTAGTTTCGTACTTATATACCATATGAACTGTATTGATCTACATCAGATTTAATTATGGTATCTCAGGTCAAAAAATTATATTACACACTAGTACAATTATACAACAAATTATAGACTACATGCATTATTATATGATTTATTATTATGTAGTCATGTTCAAAAAAATAATTCTTTAACTAATTAATCTATACTAATGTCTTAATAACATGATTTTAATGTTATCCACACTAATATCATTTCATGATATTTATCGAAATATTTAGTATGTCTACTATACGATATCTTTGTTTATTTAATATTACTTACGTGAGAAACGTCTTTAATAATATCATTTAACAATTAAATAAATTATTTGGATAATTTACAAATATGCTTTATTTATATGCATGGTTAAATAAAACAAAATAATTTACATTTATAAATAAAAAACTCTTTTTTTATTAATAAATAATATGTATATATAAGACAAAATATCTTTAGAGTCGATAACACGAATGGCTTCTAGAACATATGCTAACAGATCGATATCTTTTAAAAGAGCCACAAACAAATATAAAATGAAGATGACATATAGTTATTTTTGAGTTAGAAGATCATTCGATGCTGTATTACAAGTTTCACTAACTAAATAAATTAGTTTTCTTAAAGAGAAAGGGAATATGATGTAAGACAAAATAAGATTACATTATGTTAGGGAGTTTTTTTTTAATTTTTGGTAATTAAACGAGTTTTATCTTTTTTATTTGAATTTTAGTTATTTAGTGAGGTAAGTTTACTGATGGACACTAATATTGATGGGTCGTGATTTCATTCACAAAGAAACGTTACTCATTTAGTAAGGATATAGAACAAGTGTTGATGGATCATGATTTTCATTCACAAAAATGCATGAATGTTGTTAACAAGACCAAAAAAATAGAAATCATGTTTGAAAAATAATAATTGGTCCGAGTCCATCAAATGAGACTATATATATATATATATATATATATATATATATATATAAAACCTCCTGAAATCCTAAACAAATAAAATTTAAATAAAATAGAAATATAAATATTAAATAAGATATAACAAAAAATATAATCCTAAATCAAGTAAGATTGAACCGGTACAAAATGTTTATGTTCAATGTGTCGTGTTGTTGGTATTTCCCATTCGTTCCAATCTTGTCGTTTGCTACTATGCTTGCATCTAAACAAAAATTTACTTTGGTATTCCGTTCATGAAAGCCATCCCTAAAATGACACGGCGTCAGAGAATGGGATGGAATTTTGCGTTCGATAAGCTGCAATATCCCACTTCCGTTAACCCACCGGGGTTACTTAGGCTCATTGAGGTGCAGATGTGCTTGGGCCTGATTTCTAATCTTAGAAATCGGATTGACATTGCTTACCAGTCCAATACTATAAAAGGAGCACAGTAGATACAAGTAGGAGTGCCACGTTGGCATTCTCTCCGTTCAATCATAATTGTAAGTGTAAAACCTGTCATGTACACATAATTGACAGTTTAAGACCAATGATTTTAATAATCATTTGACAATTATAACTTTAACGTTCAATGTTGATTTGATTTTAATTATTAAGGTATATTATTCACGGTTTAAAATAATCATAAATTTGTGATACCCTTAAAAATAAAATACAATTGATTGTTTTTAATTGTTATAAATGTTTGAAACATTCAAAGAAACAAAATTGATGGGTTTTTTTTTTTTTTTTAATCTCTAAATACTCACGTTTTGTTAACTGTCTACTAAGTTCACCCCTTAAATCATTTTAACTATACTACATCTCCACTCATGTGTCAAATTAGGAACTTTATTAAATACATTCTTTTAGACTTATGATAATTTTAATTTTTGATAAATTTATTAAAAATGTACACTTATCTTTTTTCGTACCATAAATTGATTAATTAAAAGATAAATATATTTTTATTTATTTATTTATTATAAATAAAATTTTAATGTACTTATTTTTATTTAAATTTTAGAACTTGTTAAATATATTTTTTAAAGTAAATAAAATAATATTTATTAAAACATATAAAATTACTTATGTACTCCATATAAGATTCATAATCTATATTAAAAATAGATTTATTATATAAGTATTGAAATGATGTTAATCTAATAATAATATTATTAAAATATTCTAATTTTTATTATTTAGAGTATTTTTATACCATAATAATTGTATTAAAAATTAGTTTAACTTAACTAAAATTATTTTAAAAAATTTAAAATAAATTATTTTTAAATAATATAGTAATGTATGAAAAAATAAAGAATAAATTAAAATTTTATTTACAAAGAATAATCAAATTAAAAATTTGTTCATCTTTTAGTTAGTTAATTTGCAATTAGAGAGCACATAAGAGTGTGTGTGTGTGTACATATATATTTACAAAACTAATCACAAACTAAAATGATTCTAAACTTCAAAAAATATATATATAATAAAATTTTTGTAAAATAAAATAATTTTAATTTTCAGCTTGTTGCCACCACGAATTTACAAATCCACTCAAATGTTGTAAAATATCATTAGGCTGATTTTTGGTTTTATTTAAATGAAATTAATAATTATTTGTTTGATTTTTAATTTGATAATTATTGAGTTGATTTTTATTTTTAGTGTCATTCAAACAGTAATAAATCGATTTAAATTAATTATTTTATAATTTTTTTATTTTGTTTACGTGGCAATGTTTCATTCAATACTTTTAGCTAAATATCTCACAATTGTCACAACCCGAAATATAAAAATATACTTTAATTCTAGCCACACATCCTCCTCTGTCCTGTAACTTGTCTCTCAAAACTAATATTTTTAGACGTGCAATCACCATCCAAACTATTATTTCGTTAGAATTATATCATTCTTGCTTGCGCTTCTCCTTCTTCTCACTTAGAACTTCCGTCTCATTCTGTTGTAGCAAATCAATGGTAGTTAAGAAGACAAAAGGAACATAAAACTTATTTTGGCTACTGAGAAGTGCATGAAAATTAAAATCTTCGAAATTTTTAGATGGTTACTATCTTTTGTCTTTACTAAAATTTTATTTGAAACAAATCCAACAGGAAAAATTTAAATGGGTCTAGTATTTGAGTGCAAATCCATTCAAACCCAAGTTAAGTTAACATGCCCTGGTACTATAATTATTAAGAAAAAGCACTTCTTTCTGTGCGAGGTGTATTCAGAAATCTTTTCGTTGATGTGACGTCTAACCGACCTACTGAATAATCAACCATTCCAAACAAAACAAAGCGAAACGAAACGAAAGCAAAAATGCGGGCGGTCTTTATGATGGCCAATATATATGGACCAAAATTCATTTCGCAAAATTGGGCAGGCATATTGTTTATAATAATTGAAAGAGAAATCTATGACAAGGCTAAAATAAGAACATCCTGAATCGAACTGATACGCAGATTAGATCATGGCATGGCATGTGATATGGGAACAACAAAAGCAAACTTATTGATCGCTGAAATAAAGTTGAACAAACAGAAACGCTATTTACATTATACGAGTTTTTATTAATTAATGCAAATCTCCTTCCATATATGCAGTAAAAACTTCAAAGACGAGACAAGGCAACCATCTGTGCTTGAGGCTGACCAATATCATATGATATTGGAATTTCTGCATTCACTTTGCTCCATTTTTTGTTAGGTTGTTGATCCTCTGAAACAACGAAATTCTTTGCCACAGCCCGTAATTCAAATTTTTGGATCTTTCCGGTGGAAGTCTTCGGCAACTCAGGCAAAAATTCTACCTTCTTTGGTACCATAAAATGGGGTAAATTTTTGCGGCAGTAAGCTATAATATCAGCTTCTTTAACGTCGTCAGTTTTGCCAGCAGCATTCTCTTTTACCGCAATGAAAGCACAAGGGCTTTCTCCCCATCGAGGATGTGGCATTGCAACAACAGCAGCTTCTCTCACTCTTGCATGCCTGTACAGTACAGTTTCCAATTCCACACTGCTGATATTTTCACCGCCTGATATTATAACATCTTTTGATCGATCCTTTATTTCCAAGTATCCGTCCGGATGAATAACACCAACATCCCCTGTTCTAAACCATCCATTTTTGAACGATTTTGATGTTGCTTCTTCATCTTTGAAATAACCTTTCATTATACTGCTTCCCCTTAGAACAATCTCTCCCATGGTTTTCCCATCTTTCGGCACGCTGTTCATCGTTTCCATATTTTTCACGTCTACATCTGCAAGTGTGAGTATGCTTATTCCTTGACGAGCTTTGAGCTCGGCCTGATCATGGCGGGGAAGCTCATTCCACTTGGACTGCCACTCGCAGACCAGAGCTGGTCCGGTGGCCTCTGTGAGTCCATAAGCGTGAGTCACGTGGAAACCCAACTTTTCCATTTGCTCCAGAAGCGCAGCCGGAGGTGGCGCTCCGCCAGTGAGTATATGGACAGGAGAAGTGATTTCCTGGCGCTCGTGGGGTTTAGCTTCCATGAGAATATTGAAAATGATGGGGGCACAACACATATGGGTGACTTTGTGTCGAGAAATGTTGCTGTACATGTCACATGCCGTTGTATTGCGAATACAGACGTTGGTCCCGCCGCGTGCGGCGAGACCCCATGTAAAAGTCCAACCATTGCAATGAAACATGGGCAGTGACCAGAGATAAACAGGCTCACAGCCCATTTGCCATCCTAAAATCAGGCTGAGGGTACTGAGATAAGCACCTCTGTGGCTATAAACAACTCCTTTCGGGGCAGACGTAGTTCCAGAAGTGTAATTCAAAGCAATCGGATCCCATTCATCTTGAATTTTCCCTGGGACAAAATTTGGATTTCCCATAAGGATTAATTGTTCGTACTCCAACTCACCAAGACGAATACCTGTGGGTGAGTCAATATCATCAATAACAATGACAAGTGGAATTGATGACTCTGCTGCGGAGGAGGACTCAGACTGTAAATCATTTATGATTAACTTTAGTGCGTCACGGGCCAACGGTACAAATTGGCAGTCGACAAAGAAAACTTTGGCCTCCGAGTGACGGAGAATGGAGGCAATGTTTTTAGCATCAAGTCTGGTATTGATGGTGTTGAGAACAGCTCCAGCCATCGGAACTGCAAAATGCATCTCATACATGGCTGGAACGTTCGGAGACAGGACCGAAACCTGCATGCATGGTCGATCAATTAATTAATTCAATATTCAAAATATAAACCCGTAAATGACACATATGTACGCATATGACAAGTACTTACCACAGCGTTTTTGGGCAAGTTCAAAGAGCGAAGAGAAGAAGCAAGACGACGACAACGCTCGTAGGTTTGATGCCAATTGAAACTGATCCTTTCATATATAATAGAGGTTCGATCGGCATAAACCGAAGCAGCTCTCTTCAAGAATGTTAAAGGAGTTAAAGGGACGTAGTTTGCTTCACATTTTGAAAGCTTTTCCATATTTTTTGTTTTTAATGAAGATCACGAAGAGAAAGAGAAACAGAAATAGAAAGGAAATGCTGCGGATGTGGGTTTTTATGATTTTTATGGAGGAGTTGAAGTTAGCTAGGATCAGAAAGAGTGGTGTTTATATAGGAAGAACATGGCAAGGGTATACATATATAAGATGATAATTTATGTATGCGAGAAGGGCCAAGATATTTAGGCGGAAGAAACAGGAAATGTATTTGGAAACTACGGTTGAAATTGCTACGATATTGCGTTTAATCTGAACACAGGTAGAAACATAGACTGTTTGCCTGTTGACCAAACTTGCCACATGCTGGTTCACATGCATACATGTGGCCCAATTCAATTCCTTTATTTTTCTCAAGTTACTTTCACTGTAAAGGGCTGCTTGACTCAATCACTTTCTCACTCATTTGATTTCAATGTTCCCATACGAACGCAAAGTAAGCATAGCCATCGGTGATATTGAATTAATTACATCAAGTCATGGATTGTAAACAACAATCTCCACTAAATTAATCTTAGATTAGTTTGGTGTTATAATGCTACGATTTGTAAATAAAAGTTAAATTTTCAAGGATGCCAATTTAAACTTTTAATTAATACGAATGGGGGCATTTAATAAATAAAAAATTTTAAATAAAATTAAATAATATTAGCATTTATATAAATTGATGTTAATATTAGCAGTATATTTTATATCATTTATTTTTGTATTAAATTTTAACTTTTTTTTGTAAAATATAAAATATATATTAAGAATATAATAAAATCGTGCAATTACTAAACAGTTTTTTAATTTTAATTTAAAACGAGTAGGTGCGCCATTATTTTGTTGGTTGACGGGGGAGGCCCGAAATTGCCAATAAAAAGACCTCTCTGCTTACCAATATTCCAAACGACTTCAAGGGAATAAGATTTGCTTTTCTGCGCAATTTTCCCATTTCTTTACCCTTTTTGGGTTTACCACGGCCCAAAAATTTTAGTTTTTCTTTTCTTTGGTTTGTCTGTTCTTAAAATTCTCTTGGAAATGAAAATAAGTACAAAAGATTTTTTTTTTTTTTTTTAAAAAGAGAGAGAGAGAGAGAGAGAGAGAGAGAGAGAGAGAGAAATAAAGAGAATTTGCATATGAAATTATTTTGTTTGTGATTATTTGGATATTTTGAGGCTTGGAATATTTGAGTCATTCTGAACTGATTTATAATATTAAGAATAATGCTGCATATTTTAATATTTATCGTAATTTATTTTTTCATAATTAATAAAGCGTGTTTAAATAAAAAATTTAATAATTAAATTATCTTTAAAATCACTAAAATTTATCATGGAATGGACAATGATAAATCAATTAGAATGGTCAAACTTTGAAAATTGTAAAATTATTGTGATGTTAATGCATGTGTTCAACAATTTTTTTTTTTTTTTACTAATATTTATCCCTCAATACATAGCTGTAAGTACGAATTTTTTTTATATGGATTTTATATTTAACTCTTTATAGTATTGCGATTTAAGTAAAATTTTAATAAATTTGAGGCTAGAATGTTTATGATTATTATATCTGAACGAGTTGTGAAACACATGGAAATGACCTTTTGTATGGTGGCCAGACGGGGCCTGACTATCCCAAAGTCAAATGGAAAGGAGAAGTTTGTTGCGAGAAAAGACTTACAAATTTTTTATTATTTCAAAGAATTTTGAAATACTTATTAAGAAGTTTGGTAAAATTTTGTATAAATATAAATTTTTAAAAATTAATAAAAATATTTTTAATAATTAAATTATTTTGTTTGATAATTAATTAATTAATTAAATAATAAAATAATTTTATATATAATTTTAGATATTAGTGATATTTTTACACTTTTTTTTACGTTTTAAAAATTAACAAATAATATTATTAAAAAATATTTTTTATATTTTAATACCTAATTTAATTTAACAAAATACACAAATTAAGTATTAATTTTAATAGGATAATATCATAAATTATTTATTTATGTAAAATCATTTAATTTAATAAATATATATAAAAACTATATGATATGAATATATAGACAAATTAGTATTATAAACTATTTATTTATACAAAATTATTTTAAGTGTAATGAAATATTTTCATAATCATTAAAATTAGTTAAATCATATATTTTTATTTTAAAATGATAAAAATTAAAAATTTTATACTTTTAAAAATGAGAATTTTTGTAAAACAAAAATAAAATTTTACAAGTTATTAACCTATTCAATTCTTTTTTAAAATAAAATTTTAGAATTTAACTAATTTCAATAATTATAAAAATAATTTTTATTAGTTTTTTAAAAAATTTGTGTGTGTATATAATTTTATCAAATTTTAAGAGAGATGTGAAAAAAATACTCTTTATTTTGACTAAAAAATATTCCACAACTATTTCAAATGTAAAAGTTTGTTGGAAATGAATGAAGAATGGTCAAAACAAAAATTTGACTTTCCACAAACTTTTCTTTCTTCACTTGTTCGAATGAAGTGTACCTTCCAACAACTTTCTTACCGATTCACCCGAAATTTTCTGTAACAAGCTGGAACCATTCCCTTCACTTCATTTCCCAGACCTGACCAAAAGGAGAAATTTAGAAATTCCATCTTAATTCCCATAGGATTTCACCAATAATGTAACAAGCTAGAGATTAATGTTGTTTCTCATAGAGTTGTTAAAAATGTTTTTAAGCTGGGTAATTCTAGTAAAATCAATTAATTATATTAAATTATGTGTGTTTAATTATTTAATAAATAAATGCAATTTCATTTATTATATATTTTAAGCCGCACTCCTTTTTGTACAAATATGATTTAAAAGGAATGTAGATATTAGAAACTACCACTATTGTATTTGACTGACCCAAGATTAGATAAATGAGTTTTTGTATGTATAAAGTTTGAATGGCAAACAATGAGTTTTTTATTTTTTAAAAAAAATTTATTATTAAAGTGCATTTAGCAATACCTTTAAAATGATGTTTCTGAATTTTTTTTTTTTTTTAAAAAAAAAGACTTTTAAAAATTATATTTTTAAATATAAAACAGTTATTTGATGGTGTTTGTTAAGACTAATTTTTTAAAATAAAGATATTGACAAGTTGTTTAATATTATTTTTAAAATGACCAGATTAATCGTTTCAAAAAAATTGAAAATGCATGTTTTTGAAAATAGTGAAAAATAATTTTGGATGGTGATATAAATAATATGTACATATATAGTTATTGTAATAAGTTATGTGGAAAAACTAAACTCAATCTAAGCCAGACATAAAGCCTAGCATGTGTTTCACATTTTACAAATGTATTATAAGGAAAAGCCATAGTGTTACACATTTTATATAGTTATTGTAATAAGTTATGTGGAAAAACTAAACTCAATCTAAGCCACACATAAAGGCTAGCAAGTGTTTCACATTTTACAAATGTATTATAAGTAAAAGGCATAGTGTTACACATTTTATTTGTGTGTGTAATATATCATATAATATACTGATTTCGTATACCACCAGCGGCAGTGAATTAGTTTACTCAACTTGAATAAAATTGATAACTTAGTCCAGGACCGTGTGGATCACACATTAAATTAAAATAAATGCATTCAAGGTTTAACGTGAAATGTAATATTAGTGTTGTGTACCTTTCCAATCTTATTTGGTCATTGAGATGTTGCAAATGACAAATTAACTACAATGATTACGCAATAATGAGTCTTTTTTTTTTCTTAAAGTTAAATATATGAACTATTGCTTTCACGAGCTCTAACTGATTGTGTAAATTATATATATATATATATATATTATAATTACATATTAATTATGAATATTAAACTTAATCTCAATTATTAAAAATATATTAATTTTTTAAAATTTAATGTGTATAATTGATATACTCATAAGAATTTAGATTAAATTTAATATGTATAAATAATATATAATTATTATAATAAATTATATATGTACACACAAGGGGAAGGGAGAGAGAGATTTTGTTTCTCAGTATTTTGATAAAAGGTATTGCTTATAAGTATACAACTTTTTATTCCAAGTGCTTTCATAAAATTTCTCACCTACAAGTATGCAACTTTTTCTCTAGTAGGAATCATGTAATTTCATATGAAGTTTCATTAAAATAGGATATATTTTATCCCCAAATGCATCCACAGGAAGCTTTACTAGCAAATAGGAGATATGTTTCATATGAAATGCGTGTACAGGCTTTACTCTTGATATTTTACTAGTTTATTATTTTGTTCTTTATTTTTGATATGCTTTCATTTATTTTAATTTTTTTATAAAGAAAGAAATAAATTCATGAAACAATAAGTTCTGAAGTGAAAAGGAAAATTTTGAGTGCACAAAAAAAAATGTTGGGCAAAACTATCAGAGTTGCGACTCCAATCGCGGTGCTACTACAGTAATTTTAAATAGTAATATTACTATAATGATTAAAATAGTGAAAGCAATGGCTCCAAGGCTACAACGCTGGAAGCCAAGGCCATAGTCCCTGCCTGCAAACTTTGAAACGATAAATAAGAATAAAAAAGGAATTATGCTTTTTAATGTATATATAAAGATAACACTTTAGGGTTTAGATTAGAAAGCCACTAAAGGAGAAGAAAAAGAGAATAAAAGAAAAACTTGAGGAGTTTGAAAAAAATGAAAGAAACCTCATTATCTTAACTTGCAATTCATATTTGATTTTTTCTTTCTTTATTTTTGTTTGTTAAGAATATTCAATATATGAATAAGATAATATTTTCTTTCATTATAAATTAAATTTATTTTCTATACTATGATGTACTAATTATGATGTTATTATTTTTATTTAATTTATGTAACGAAAATTTATCTTCATTGATTGAGTTTTTTTGCATTATTCTTAATAATTTTAGGTAATAGGTCATTATTTAGATGATTTGAAATTCATAAGAAAATTCTAAAAATAAAGATTTATAATTTATTTATTATGTTAAATACCATAAAATTATATAAAATAAGAATATATTTGTATAATTTATGTAATTGTTGCATGAAATTACCATACTTCATATGTATCTAAGTATCTCAATTTACATATGAAATAATAGATTGTTATTCTGAAATAATTTTGTTATAATCTTAAAAAATACTAACAAATAATTGTGATATTTTTAATTATCAAATATGAATTTAAATTTTGGTATTAAAAAAATAGATAAAGTTTTAGCATATTAGTTTTCATAAAGTCAGATTCTAAAGGGCTCTCTCTTTTTGGTTGCTCTTAACTTTAACTTTGCTTGTTTTATTTTAGTTAGTTAAATTTTAACATAAATCATCTTGTAATTTAAGTCATTCAGATCAAATTGGAATAGTTTAACTCAATAATTGAATCATAGATAATCAATATTAGCAAGAATAATACTTATTAATTACTTTATTTACTATTTGCAATAGCATCTACTTGCACGTATCGGTATTTTAACAACATGCCTCTATAGTAGTCCTTGCCTATATGTGAGCTAATTGTATCCTTACATAAAATCAATGTCTTTTAAAAGATATCTAAATAAATAGATGGTCTTATCTATGGGAAAAAGGTCACATGGCTTTGTAGGAATTTATTGTCTTTTAAAAGATAGCTAAATAAAATACATAAAAAAACAAAGAACTTGATTAGTTAGAGTCATATATATATATATATATATATATATAAAACTCATTAATCTAAAAGGATACACATAGAAGTTACAAAAGACGTTTCTATTTCATTAACTAGCTCCCAACATCAAAAACAATTGACATTCATCACTTAAGCTTCCATATACTAATTCAAAACTATACAAGTTATTTATTCATATTTACATATACAAAAAAAAAAAAAAATACAACAAAATGTCTCATAATTGAAAAACCTCTAGTTTATTTTAACTATCTTCTTTTAACTTTATCAGAACCTAAAAAGTAGATGTGAGTTAATACCTAATAGGTATTTATATTTAATGAAAGTTCTAAAAGGTGAATAACATACAATATAATTCTAAATTCCAATAATGCTTCAAAGAATAATATAATAGAAAGTTAAACAATTAGCTTCTAAATATGATGAAATATAACAATATTATTATACCATTAGCAACTTTATTTAATGAATTCCATGCGAACTCTTAAGGCATTATTTCTAAGGACCATTATCCCAAAATAATTATGCGTATTTTAGGAGTATTAATTCCAAAAATTGTCGTCCACTAATAACTAACATAGTTTAGGGGCATCATTCCTAGGAACTATTGCCCCACTTAATTTTCTATATAGAACTTTCACTATGAAATATAAATATGTCTAAAGTTACTGATGCTTAATTAATTATGCCATCACATATTTATATTTAACAATTTGATCAATTTATCAAAATAATAGCATTTCAATTATTTCATTGGAATAAAAAAATATTTTCAAGCACGTACAGTTAAAATAGAAAGCATGCATTGAACTTTTAATACTAATTCATACAAATAAAATTCTCATAAAAAATATTAATATCAATTTTACAAATAATTTGCTAGATCAGCACATAAAAATATTTTCAAAAGTTTATATACATGTGTTTTAATTTTTAATAAATTAAACACCTTATTTTTTAGTTTTATAAAATCAAAATCATCTCAATTACATATAAATACTTATCTTAATAGACAACTAACAATATAAACTTTTGTTAAATTACATGCTTTTCCGGTATCATTTTCTAATATCAAAATAATAGTATAAATACTAATTCAACACTAGCAAAATTTGAATTATTAAGCATATACTATGTCAACAATTATAAAATTAAATTTTTACGACATAAATTGTTAGTCACAACAAAACTTGATACCAATTATAAATTAAAACTGATATCTAAAATAATTTCTTACCCCAATTTTCAATTTACAAACATGTATATCAATTCTGCTTCTTTCTTTTCTTTTTTGCTCTCACACATCAATATGATTTTTCTCTCAATTTCACTCAATTCTTTGCCATCCAATTCCAAATGCAAAAGCAAAACCAAATGAAATCATTTATATATCTACACCAACTACCTTAATTAATATTAGCAAAAGTTAAATGGAAGACAATATAATTAGTAGAATGGCATTTGTCCTTTAATTAATCTCCAATTCGTTTGCTTGCTCCACGTACACAATTTCACCAATTTTTGAACTCCACTCAATGTAGCCAACTTATCTATCCATGCATATTTAAATTTGTAAAATATTGCATGCTCTTTCCATTTTACAATACCTAATATAATATACTCATGCATACAATAACAAAAGCCAAAATTTACTCATAATAACAAATATTATAAATTTATTCCTTCACAATGGATCCAATTCTAATCCATATAAGTAATAACCATTTAAAGAAAAAATATCACATTATCACAAATGACATTGTTCACAAACGTGCAGTAAATCAATCAAAATCAAAGAAAAAGATGTAGAAACTAATTTTATTGATAATTCAAATCATGTAGATCTTACTTACATTAACATCTCTGGTTTCTGTAAAGAGAAAGATGGAAAAACATAATATTTAATGGGTGATGGCAATGTTCATGCCAATTAAAATTTAATGGTAGTTTTTTTTTTTTTTGTTATGTTTTCCACAGTTTTTGTATTTTTGTAATCACATCAGATGTACTTTATGTTTTGTATTTTACTAACTTAATGTTTGATATGAAATTTTTGTTTGATAAAAAAAAAATATGAACTTTAGTAAATTGCTCCCCTTTGAAAAGAAAGTTAGGCATGCATGCTTAACTAATAGTGCAACTATACATATTATTTTCTAAAATAAAATATATTTCTAAGAGTTCAAAACCACTGAGTTTAAGATAATACCATATTAAGTCCTACAAACCTAATTGGAGGTTCTAAAAGAGTCATAATTTTATTGACAAGTAGAATTAGATTATGTATTCATAATGCTTTGTATAAAACTATATCCAGAAAAAAATTTGCTTAGCTTTAAGGATATTTGCTGAAATGAATATTAAATATAGACTTTGAATGAGAGCATTGAAAATATTTATGCATTATTTCTAATGTCTCAAGCAAGAAACACATATTAAAAAAGAATACAATGAGACATTTGTAGGCTTATTCACCTACCTTGTAGACCACTTTATATTTTATGATTTTAATCAATACATTTGTTTATTATTTACTCGTAATATTGCATTGGTTAGATTGCTTGACAAATTATCAAATAGAGGGTATAATTTCTTAATTATTGAATCAAGACTATATATCTAAATAATGCTAGTAAGTTTACTTTTAAAATATTTGATGACTATTGTACATTAGTGAGGATTCACATTATATAGAATATTTTATTTCACATTTCTATACAAAAAATAAATTAATTGAATCACTTATTAAATAACTCCAAGTAATTACTCAAATTTTACTATTACACACTACATTGCCAATTTCTACGTAAAGATATACTATTTTGCATGTTGTAACATTAATTAACCTTAGACTTACTGCTTATCACCAATACTTCCTACTACAACTTGTATTTGATTATTAATATGATATTTTATATCTACACACTTCGGTTATGCTGTATATGTTTCTATAGTTCCTTAACAACGAATGAAGATAATATCCTAATTTTGTTTGAAAATTTATGTTGGTTTCAACTAATCTTGTATTATTAAAAATCTTAAACCCTTGACAAATGATTTATTTATTGTACATTTTATAAATTGTCTCATCTTGATTATTGTATTAACTAATCTAAAAATAAAATATAAAGGATAATGCAATTTTAGTAATTACTAGATGCATTTATATATAATACAAGAATGACTAAATTATATATTTCGTCTACCAATAAACTAGCCCATGTAATTATTTTTGAAGAACAATTTAATTATAAGGCAGCAATGAATCATCTGTTACATGTTAGAAGAGTGGTAAATCAATTAGCTTAAATGATACTTTTTTATGAAAGAAAAAAAATTAAAAAATCAAGATTTCATTCAAGATAATACTCAAGTCCACTAGTTCTAAAAAAGTTAATTGTTTTTAAAGCAACATAAGTTCTTAAAGTGACACAAGTTTCTGAAGAAATATATATTCTTAAAGCAACAATTATCTTTAAAGAGACATTTACTCCTATACTAGCATTAGAATTAAAAATAAAAAAAAATACATCTGAAATTGTCAAATGTTCGGGAGTTCCTCTATTCAATCCTTTTCCTTCTTCTTGTTGCTGGATATCTCATTCGTACACATCTTCTCATTGTTTCCCAAGCCTATAGTGAGTTACAGATAAAGTTCGAAAAGGTCAAATCTTTGATGATTCCATTATACATGATTGAGTTGTGAAAACTTCTAGATAGGTATCTCACATCTGAACTAAATTCTTTCTGGTTAAAGAATCTCTTTCTAGTTGCTCTGGAATAATTAAAAAATTTTCTAGAAGAAATACGAGGTTCTACTTTTAGCGGCAACATGCTATGGGGACAAATTATACATAGTAAGAGAAATGTAGTATTGTAATGAAATAATTATTGAAAATGTACCCTCATTTACAGTAGCTATTGAAATTATAAAAAATTAATTATAACCTATAAACCATTAATAAATATACACAGAGACATGATTAACTTTAGTGAAAAGAAACAATTCAAGCAAAATTAACTTCTCTTACCAAATAAAAATTATTTGAATTTATAGGCTATACACTTGATGATGTCAAACCTACTGGATATAAATGGGTATTTGTAGGAAAATATAGTGAAGACTATGATATCATAAGATATAAAAGCACAATTCATTGCTCAGAATTTGTTGCAAAGATTTAGAATTGACTTCGATAAAATATATTCTCTCATTATAGATATAATTACATTTCAAATTCTATTAAGTTTGACAATCTTAGAAAGACATGATATGATTCTTATGGAAGTAGTGACGGGTTAATTATATGGATCACTTGATGTTGATTTATATATGAAAATCATTAAAGGATTTATAATGCTTGAAGCATATAAATTAAAAAATCATAATTTATTCTCAATCAAAGTACAATAATTCCTATATGGATTGAAACAATTAACACACATGTGGTACAATCACTTCAACGAATATTTAATAAAAAGGAATATATTAATAATTCAATATGTCTAGAGTTATTCATAAAGAAATCAATATATGGACTTACCATTGTAACAGTATATATAAATGTCATGAATATAATTGAAACTCTCGAAAATGTTCTAAAAATTATAGAATACTTTAAAAAAGAGTTTGAAATGAAAAATTTAAAAAAAAAAACTAATTATTGTCTCGACTTGTAAATTAAGCATAAATCTATCAAAATGTTCATTTATCAATCTGCCTATTTTGAAAAGATTTTAAAACATCTCAATATAGATAAAATTCATTCATTAAGTATTTCTATGATTTTTCAGTCTATTAATCCTAAAAATGATCTATTTTGCCCTAAAAAAGATGATAAATAAATATTTAATTCAGATGTACCATATTTTAATATAATTAGAGTTTTATTATATCTAGCAAAATATATTAGACCAATTATAGCTTTCTTTGTGAATTTATTAGCTAGATTTATTTTTGTACCTATTCTCTAATATTAGAATAGCTTTAAATAAAATTTTCATTTCCTACATGGAAATATGAATTTGAGATTATTTTATTTCAACAATCGTTGCAAAATCCAAGACTAATTAGTTGTGCATATGCTGATTTTTTTTTATGATATTTACAAAGTTTATTCACAAATAAGATATGTTTTTTTTTATAATAAAATCAATCTCATAGTAATTCGCAAAGTAAACTTTTTTTGCTAGCTCTTTTTGTTACTTTAAGATTCTCGCACTACATGAAATAAGCAAAAATATATATATGATCGTAATTTGTTATCCGTCATATCTTTTAGTACATGCAACCATTTTCTGTTACAAATAATTCAATAATAATTTATAAAGACAATGCTACTTGTATTGCTTAAGTTAAAGGAAAATATGTTAAGAAAGATTGAACCAAATATATATTTGTTAATATATACCCTAAATTTAATAGTACTTATGGATATATAGTATATTTATTTTTTTATGCATCATGATATTATTAATATATATATATATATGTCATTTGTTATTTTATTATTATATATTTATGTGTTTAATAAATGTAATAATATTCTTAAAATAGTATATTTAAATAGTTAAATACTATTTTTAAATATCTTTAATCAAATATTATTGTGAATAGGATAATAATAATGTATAAAAACTATCATGCATAATGACTAATGACAACATATGTGTGTTATAATACAAGATATCAAGTCAATATGTAGGTATAAGTTAGTAAACTAATATACTAGATGACTTAGCATGAGAATATTACATGGATCATTATGTAAGCATCATAAGTAATTCTCATAGTGATAATGGTATATGTGATCCTTAAATTTAATATCACTATAGTTTCTAATATTGAAAATAATATAATTTGATATTTTTAAATATTATTTGTAACAAAATAGATTATGAACAAAATAGTTAGATATGTCATGACTCGTATAGAACGATATGTATGATCAAAATAGGATTTATTTCTCTTATATAATGAGAATAATATTTTAGGTTTTTTGATTGAATGAAACTATAAAAATACATGACCATACTCAAATAAATTGATATGTGATGTTTACTATATTTGATGGAATAAGCCTGCTAAGATATCAAAAAAATATATAAAATTGATCCATATGAGGATGACATATTCAATGTCTTGTATTCAATTAGGATATTTAGGACAAAAAAATTGAATTATACAGTAACATTGATCATGAATAAGATAATGTTAAATTACTGACATTTACGTCACTTAAGTAGTCATAATGTATTGTTATATACCATTTATTATTTGTAATACTAAAATTAATTTTAGTTTTACTGCTAACATTACGAGAATATATTGAGTCATATATTAAGATTAGAAATAATAGTTACATTAATTCATAAAAATAAATTTGAATATATATGTATATATAGAGAATTCTAAATGTGTCTAAAATTTATTAAACTATTTGGATATTAAATTTCACTAAGTTTATAATATAAAGATTGAATTAAATTTTGTTAATACATAATTTACTAAAAAAATTAAATTTTATAAAAAAAAACACAAACTAATAGTTGAAGTTTAAATTAAAGTTTTAAAATAATATTATAAATATATAATATTTACGTTTTGTAGTAGAGGTTTAGAGTTTTTTGTATGTTTTTTTTAATAAAAGAAAACACACAAAAGTGATTGATACTCAAAAGCATATGAGCTAACACTTGAGCTAGCACTTTTAATTAATTCCCGATCGTGTAGATGCTATAGAAACACAAAAGTAAATAATTTGTTTTTATGGTTTGATTAAATCGTCTCATATAAAGGTACGTACAAATCTACTACATTGTGTTTATATACATACAATAACATTGTGTTTATATACATACAATAACATTAGAATTTATTGCATAAATCTTGAAAAGTAAGTAATTTTGTATATGTTTTTTTCATTGCTGTGTGTACTTATTTACTTACAATATTATCTAAGTTCTTCTATATTTGTGAGCTCCACAAAGCTTCTTCGATAATATTATTGATCTCTTTACTAAAATTTTACTTATACTGACTTTTGAGAAGTTAGTATATAAAATTGGCATGCGTCGACTTTACAAAGTAACAAATTGAAATTTATTATTTCGAGGGGAGAATATCATTAAAGGGAGCAAATATGTTACAAAAGAAGAATTATAAAAATTTTTGAACAAATATGCATTGCATTTTTTTTTGACTAAGTTTTATTATTAAAATTTTTGATGAGATGGTATTATACATATTCAATATAAATGAAAAAGGTATAATCCAAGGAGGAATGTTGTGAATGGTGGCTTACAACTCCCACGCTGCCAAATCACAAAATCTCATCTATCCAAAAACCTCAAATTGCAAAGTTTTCTTGGATCCCCCATCCAAATTCTTATATATATGTATGCAATATGTCCCCTTTGTGCACACAAATTGAATTCAAAGTAATATACATTAATTGTATTATAGTAAGCGAATTCAATAATGAAATCATAGTAATATGATTTTATTTTATAGTTTAAATATTTTTATTTAATATATAATTTACTTATAACAAATAAAAGTTTTTTTTTTCTTGAAATAAATATTTTAGGACATTATCTTGTTCCCATTAGAAGTTTTGCCAAAATGTAAAACTAACTTTATTATTCAAAATTTTGCACAAACTTTTAGAAAATATTTTAATTGGTAATTGTTTCTCTTAATAAATATTTTATAATAATAGACATTGTCGAGCTCTCAACTTTTGCTTGTCTTGCATAAATAATTTGTTTTTGAATTTTATGCTCATATATATTATGGAATAAATTTAGTTTTAATAACTAATACATTATCATTATTAAATATATATATATATATATATATTTGACTTTTTATGAGATGATAAATGTGTTGCCTTTTATTTAAAAAAAAAATCAAATATAAGGGAAGGGTTTGGCTTTCTTGAAGAAGATACCAAGAAAAAAGAAGAAAAAATCAATTTCTTGTAGCAAGGAAGAGAGGAAGAAGAGAAGAAATTATCACCAACAACCCATTACAAGAATTGGAAAGAGACACATACTGAGTTGCTAAGAAATGAAATTGAATTCAATAAGCTGCTTCTTATTGTTCTTCATCCACCATACAAATATATAAGAATTAAAAATTAGCCAGTCCACACCGGTCAATTCAAACGCATGCGTGTCTCTGCGTCCTTTCTTCGACTGGTTGTGAGGGTTTCGCATTCTGTATCTTGCATACAATCATAGAATTGGAGTCTGTCTTCTATCATTTGACCAAACGCGGAATGCATGAAGGTTGAAAAGTAGTGCACCTCCAAGACAACCACCAGCACCACCCGACATGGTTCAAGGAAGAAGAAATCCCACTCTCAACGTGGATTACGCGAACGTACGTGAAACATACCCGCCAATTAAATAAATTAAAATAACTAACATTACCACACGTTATTCGCAATACGTACTCTATATATTTAATTTAAAATTAAGAAAATAAATAATAAATGAAATTTATGTTTTATTATTTATTTTTAGTCCCGAGAGATTATCTTACCCATAATTATTATTATTATTATTATTATAAATTCTATTTATTTATTCATAGTGGCTAAGAAACACAAAGAGGACAAACTTGAGGTGGGTGGGGGTGCCCTGTTTTTTCGTACTGTACCACCCTCCCCCGAGAAACTCGTTCTGCCTAACGTTGATGCATGCAAGGGTCCCGCCTGCTAGTAATCATTCAATTGTTTAATAGTCTCTCTTTTGAACTTTTATTATTTTTGCTCCACCTTATAAAATAAAAGACGGCATGGCGCAGACTGTTTTCCTCCACATTTGAATAATTTTATTTAATTATAATTTTAAAAATATACAAATACCTTTTTATTTATTTTTAACATGTAAAATATATTTATTAATATTGTCATCCTGGCCTAAGAATTTGCAAATTGAACTAAATAAGTTGAGTGGAGAATTGAATTCCTTTCCTTCCTACCATTCAACAACAAAAGTCTTTGTGAATTAAATTGTTGGTTGACATCTCCCTAGATGAATAAACTCCACTGCAAAGATTAGTGTAGAATTATTGATAGGGAAAGACTATTTATTACTTTCCATCTCTGGGCGTCCTGCGTCTGTTGTGAGTTGTTTTGCTTTTCCTTTTCTTTTTTTTTTGGGTCTTTATGAATCTATCTGGGTACGGCTCAGACTCCCCTTCCCCACCCCCCGGTTTCCGCACCAACCACTTCTAAAATGCTTTATTGAAATGGGCTGCACTTGCGTCCGCGCCCCAACCATTAAACGCTTCGTTTTGTGTTGAAACAGTGATGCTTTCAAGTAATAATTTTTTGTAAAAACTAATATCTTCCAAGTACGATAAAAATATTAAATATTATAAATAAATATTGTAACAGAAAAAAGAAAAATTAATATTAATATTATCAAATATCTTCTAATTTTACTTTCAAAATACAAATAAATAGAAACACTATCATAATCCTAAGTTACGTCGACGTCGGTGACTATGTCTTCTTCAAAGCCAATTTGCGTTTCCTACTCATTATTCACTACCAGACCTTCCTCGCTCCTCCTAATCCTAAACAACTCAAGCTCAAGGCTCCTCCTTAAAATCGCACTAAGTTACCTCTCTTTTCTTAAGCTTGACTCCGATCCGAAAGCTAGGTGATGCTACTTGCAGCATCACACAATCTGCAATCCAATCCGTAGTAAATGCGACCCCAAAGCTTCATCTTAGCTAGCATTCTCCATCATCTTACAATTTACCACGTAAAGTGCGTCTCTTCTGACATTCTAACAAATGCATACCAGCCCCGTAAGAGCAAGGGACGTCCTGCTTTTCACATCGTATCGGTCTATGAAATATCACATTTTAAAACGCAAGTAATACAGCATTACGGCCAACCTTTAGAAATAGTGGAAATAATCCATAACGACCATTCTTTCACAGCATTAAGTTAAATAGATGATCTTCACAGAAAAGCCACTAGGACCATTCTGCAGTATCTTGCAGTCATTTATTTCTTTACAAAAATAATTTTCAATTTGGTAGTCTTCATTTTTGATATGGGAACCAAACCAAGTCTTTTTATTTATTGAAACAAAACAGAAGGCTAAGAGGTAAAAACCTTGTGTTTTCAAGACAAAATGACATGCACTTTGAATCATTAACATTTCTACAAATCAAAGCTAGCTACTTTCCACAAAAAGAAGATATATAATAAAGATGGAATACCCTAGACCAGATTGCCTCCAACAAACTGGTTCATAAATCAACTTCAGCTTCAGCTTCCTTCCTACGACATCTCCCGGAATCTAGCAACAGCCTTCTTATGAATGAGTGTTTTGTAACTATCGCCTGCCTGCGCCTCAAGGCTTGGATCCAATAATTTCTTCTGCTGACTCCCCAATCCTGCTCTACTATCTGTGGCCTGTGCTTGGACTGGTTCTATCATTCCACTACCATCCTTGCCTAATCCCTATGCATCACATCAAGTCCAACAACCAGAAAAACACAAAATCCCAGTAACAATATGTTAGAATTTCACAAATTTTTCAAACAACCTCCAACTGATTACTGGTATACAGGGTCATAAACAAGTCAATAAAATGATTGTAAAACATGCAAAGGCCACCTACACAAACTATGCCAAAACAGAAGGTTGAATTCAGAATCATTCAAGGTTCAAAGAGAGAGATGATACCAAGCCTTCATGCCAGCCCATGCTGCGGAGCATTCGATTCCCCAAATTGTTCTCATCAATGGCTTTGTCAGCTGTAATCACCTCATAACTTTGAACATTTTCTGCAGTAATCCCACGTCCTCCGACACCAGGGGGGAAAGGCATTGAATCCACAGAACCCTTTTTCAAAGCAAAATCTCGATCTTGAAAGTTCACCAATCAGAGACAATTTCTCACAAAGTCAATGTAAATACCGAGAGATAAGGCAAACACTGGAGCTATATAAAGAGTTAAAAAGAACCACTATCTGACAAGATTAATAAATCTAATTATAAAGTCAGTCAAATGTAAAAGGGTACCACATAATAATGGCTCCTCATTATATAATATTATGAGTTCTTAATACAACATCATGGAACAAGTTGCTCAAACGCAATTGTTAAGGAAGCTTACTTGTATCTCCAAACCCAACATCCAGTAGATCATCTCCAATAGAAGATGATGAACCATACAAGCTCCTCCTTTCAGCTGCCCGATCCCTATAGGTAGTCTGATGTTGCTCCTTCTGAGCCATAGGAGGAGGCAGTGGCATTTCAGAAAACCTTCTCTTCCCGCTACCAGCAGTGACGGGTTTTGTATAAGAACCCAACGCTGATGCATCAGTTCTGAAGGGAGTTAAAGCAGTAAGAGCATCAGAATTTGTTGATGAAGATGATCCCATAGCCGGTGCAGCAGCAGCAGCAGTTGAAGTGGCAAGACCACTAGATGATCCCGACTGAAAACCCCTTCCAGAGTTCCTTATAACACCCATCAAAGTTCCTCCTGAGCTGTTACTCACAGGCTTCGGCTTGACTGGAGAATCGAAACCAACAGCCTGGGTAACTGCCGCGGATGTGGGAGTCCCTGAAGAAGATGTATTGTTCTCTTTTATAGCAGCCAAATCAGATTTAAACTTGGTCTTTGTGGAATGTCCTGATGGAATAGATCTATCATCAGCTGAAGCAGATTGCTCATTGTCATGACTCCATTGCTTCCACATTGTTGCATTATTTATTTTCTTCTTGTTAGCCACAATACTGCTCTTCGAATTGAGTTTAATCTCTTTCGATTTCTCCTTCCCTTTCTTTTCTGCAGCAATTGCTGCTGTTGCAGCAGCCTGTACAGCATCTGGCAATGAAGCAGGTTTCTCGGCCGATGTAATGGTTGCAGCTGGTGCAGAGATTACCACTTTTCTGTTATTGGAACCATCCACAGGCTTAGAAGGCTCGGATTCTTTACCAGATGTTTTGTCGTCATTTTGATCAGTACAGGTAATATACTGTTGTGTTTGGTGGTCATAGGAATACCAAATACCACTGTTACCATCATAATAAAGACCTGCATGTTACAATGACAAATAAAAAAAATTCATGGGCTGCACTACTGACCAGGCATTATTTATCTAACACAAAATGCAATTGAGCAAGAATCAAACCAGTATTTCCATCATAGTAGAACCCAGAAGCAGCATCATAGTAATAGCCAGATGCTTCATCCCATACAAAGCCCGATTGCAAAGCTGAACCATCCTTTTGAACTGTATCTCCCACACCAGATTGCTCCTCTCCACCAGCAAGTTGTTTGTCTTCTGGATTATTATACTCTTTCGGCGTCCATCCAACAGCATCATACTAATATGTGAAAAGCAATAGCATAAGATCTCACTCAACATTCCAAGTACACAAACGAGTACAAAGGTCTTCTTCCCACTTTGCCTTTTTTATCTTCTCAACACAATTTTACTATCCCATAAACCCACAAACAGTCCGCAGGATTTGCCTGTACTTTATGCTTTCTACCAATTACATTGATAAAAGTAATCTAACTGACCACTAAAGTTTGCTGTACTCGAGAAATTGGAAGAGAAAATTTAAACAGGAGTTAAGAAACAACAATTAAAAGAATCAGTTAAACATTTTTTTGAAAGTATTTAAGAAGACAATCATAGAAAAATAAAGTGCATGGTTATGTAGTGCTAACTTGGACAACACATTCCACTATTTTCTTTAAAAAAAAAAAAAAAAAATTGGGCATTCGCTCCTATCCTTCCATTAAAAATTCATTTTATTTTGATGTGTTGAGGGTATATATTTGGCCTTTAGAACACGTAAACGAGAACAATTGTACATAAATTACACATCTAATATGGGAAAGGGAACTTAGAAATATAAACCACTGGTATAACATACCTGCTGGGCAAAAGCTGCTGCCTCAATTGCAGCGGCTGCAAGGCTACTTGACTGTGAAGACGCTGACATTCCTGATCCTGAACCAAGAATGCTTTTTGCATAAGCTACTCTTAGTATCTGCCCGTTCTTCTCAAGAGCTGTTCCATTTGTTGCTTCAAGAGCTTTAGTCGCATCCTCAACCTACATGACAACATAAGATATACACCTACACAGCTCATATGCCATAATTTTTGCAAGCAACCATAAAATGCAGCTTGTTTTTCCCCTTCTACTTAAAGTACGAGAAAGACAAAAGGAAACCTACATAGAACAGGCAAATATTATTGAACTAAAATCTTTATACCACAAATACTAGAGAATTCTACCACAGTCTCCTCATTATAAACTTGAAATAGAGTTTTCACCCAAGCCATGGCACCTCAACCATATCCACCCAAAATTCATAATTCCTCGCATACATTTTCAACTCACGCGGAAAAAAGGAAAGAAAGATAACTTACCTCTGTTTTGTCACACATTTCAATCATGAATGATATTTTGCCACCCTTATCCTTTTAGTTAAAATAAACAAAGCAAATTTGATTGAAATAGATAATTAATCTGAAGACTTACTACCTAAAAACAATGGGAGATAATGTCAAGAATGAATCACAGCAGAGTTGCGAGAAAATTAAACCAAAATGATAATAATCCTAAATGTCTCATTAACCGCCTAGCAACACCCCAAACATTATCTAGATCTCCTCCAATAGTGGTTCAAAATATTACCACCAAGTATGAATTATAAGCCACAAAACATAAGTAGTTCATGCTGCTAACCAGTAATCACCATCAAATTCACATGAGCACATGTGGCCCATCTACTGATGCAAATAAGCAAGTAAACTGGGAGTCATAATTTCCTTCAAGCCACATTATAATGCATTATCACAGAGACAGAATATAATGCCTAGCAAACAATGAATTATCACACATACACAGAATACAGTGGCTTGCAAACAATAACCACATTAAAATACATATCACAGAGACACAGAATAGAATGGCTAACAAACAATTTATTATCACACAGACACAGAAAACATCAACTGTGTTTCTGTTTTTCATTTTATGAGCTTAGGTCCATCATGCCACCTGATTAGGTGCATCTTGCTTTTCTATAAACACAAACCACCAAAATTCACAAGCAAAAAGGAAGAATAGAACTTCTAGGCATTTGTTAAGAATGTATAGCCCAAACTAAAATAAACTATATAAGCGCCTACAAAACCACGCAAAGAAATAGTATTGACAGCTTTCAAATCATACATTATTAGCTTTTAAACCATGCATTATCTGACAAGGAAGCGTATAATTTGAATTACCAAATTCAAAATATATGTCAGTTTTACAAAAACTTACAGTTTGTTAAGAGTTTTAAAGTTCAAATTTGTACAAAAACCAACCTTGCTTGAAACGTAAAACCAAAATGGAATCTAAGAAAGAAAGATAATATAACGTTCAATTGCCACATTAACCACCCAAAAATGAACATACCGAATGAAAATGTACAAATGCAAATCCCCTGGATACATGAGTGAACTTGTCCCTGACAAGGCGAAGATCCTGCACATTGAATCATTTAAAAATCTTCACTGATTCCATAGGAGAAAAGAAAAATTAAAACATATTTCTCATTATTCAGTGTTACCTTAATTGGAGCATGTTTAGAAAATTCATAGCGAAGCATTTCCTCGTCAGCATATTCATCCAATCCACGAACAACTAGAACATGAGTGGGACCTGCTTACATATTATTGCCTTAGCACTTTGCAACAAATGCCTGGAGGAATTCAGCCAAAAATAACAGCTTACGCCAACCTGCATCTAATCCTTTCTTTCCCGAATGATTGGATAAATGCATATCTGCTGGGGGGGGCATCATCAGTTCTCGCCTCATTGCACTGCATCAATGGAGGGAAAAGTTTATGCTAATGAATCTTAAATGACCTTAACAGATTACAGAAGCTTCCACTAAAGATATTAAACCAAAATGTGGATTCCAGCCAATTTAACTAGTAAAGTCCCTTGATTTTGCTAATAAGCTATGGGAATGAGTACAGATCCCATGCCGGCAAGTTGAGGGGAGGTGGCTACCTCCTCTTTCTAGTCCATAATGCAATGGCCTCCAAAGGACCAAAAAGAAAATGAACAACAAACTCCATTTTTAATTGAAGTCTGCCACTATGCAAACATTAGCTTTGCATAGCAAAAGAATGAACCTACAATGCATTTCAACATACAAGGAGGTAAAAAGGCATTCATAAAAGTACTCTTAAATGCTGTCAAACTAATGTTGGATATGCTTCAGTATCACCCAACAAAATGGACACAGAAAACTTAATACGTCTCATATTATGGCATGCAGAGTTTATTTAAAATATGCTATGTTTTTAAATCATCAAAAGAAAAAGCAAAGAGATACAAGAATAGGGTTACCAGAAGGAATAGAAAACAAACCTGGAAGCAGGATGTTCGCCGAGCAAAATTCACACAACCACAAATGATACACATCCAATCAGAAGGTATTGTTATGCTTTTATGGTTAGCATGGCCTGATCTCATAGCATTCTCATGACCAAAAGGTCCACCTGAGCCACCAGTTGGCTTACTACTGCAATGTAACACAATGCAAAATGGCAATTACTACGAGCAGTAAGGTACACACAATAGACGAGCATACAACAAGATGAACCCTCAGGGAAATAAAAAATAAATTTGATGGCGCAAATTTTATTATGGATCAAAAATAAAGAAAAAGAAAAGTAAAAGTTCAGTCCAAATTTCATTCACAGTAAAAATCCTCTCTTTCCCAGATAATGCTGTTATAAAATCTATGTTGCTTCAGTGTACAGATGATACAGACCTTAACATAAAACTTTTAACTTAGAAGTTCAATGAAATAGAGTAATGGAGACCACCAACATGGTTGGGTGATAAAAATGATTACCTGTACTCAAACAAAAGTTTCCTGCAATCCACAACAAGACCATCATCCCCTATCCTATCCATCATTGCACGTGCTGCTCCCTGTTCCACAAAAATCTCCCTTTCTTATACTTAATTCACCAAAACCAACACAAATTGTTGACAAGTTTAGAAAATACATACCACTGAAGGAAAATCAATAAAGGCAAATCCACGAGAGACACCAGAACTTCGCTCTTTGATCACACGGACATGGCGAAGAGGACCCCACTCAGCCTAAATATATTAAAAGGAAAAAAGAATTGTTTATAATATGTAGAACAAAAAACCAATCACTCAAAGCAAAAGACAGCAAAGTACAAGAATCTGGTACAAATCTTCTTCAGTAGTCTTCTGAGAAAGACCCTTCACAACAACAGTGGCAGATGGGGCCTGGGAAACAAAAATCGTATGATGCAGTTGGGCTTGCAACAATCCTCTACAAAAAAATAACTATAGAAAATAGGCAAGAAATACACATTAAAATATACCACAGCATAATGCTCACGCTGACGTCTCTCTTCATGGTCCCTTCGCTTCTCAATTCTCTCATGTTGACCATCATCATAGCTATCCTCTCGATGACTACGACCATGGCTTCGACCATGAGGAGATCTAGATCTAGGGCGATCATCACGGCCACAAGACCGCGATCTAGACAGAGATCTGGACTGGGAGTGCTCATGTCTTCTATGCGGACTCAACTCTCTTTCCCGACTCAAACATCTCTTATCACGTTCTCGATCACGGGATTCATGCCTCCTCCAACTAGCATCTCTTCGGCTGCCTCTTTCATATTCGGAATCATAATTATGACGACCATAATCATAATCCCTCTCTCGACTATCCTCCCTGTTTTGATGGGAAGATTGAGATCTAAAGTCATAATCATTGTAATCATCATGGTCACGGCCCCCAAACCTTGAAGGCCTATCAAATCCATGATCACGATAATTTTCAATACTGCGATAGCCATCACGAAACTTGTCAAATTCCTGAAATGAATCAATCTCATGTCCACGAAAACTATCCATCTTGTTGTATGAATCAATATATGGTTTCTCATGTCGTCTGGATTCCCTATCAATAGGATATTCTTCTTCATAATTTCTCCTTCTTGATTGAGGCCAAAGACCAACAGGTGGTGGCGGATAGTTCTCCCTCTGGAAGGCATTTCTTGGGTATACGTTGTCCCTTGAGTATCTATCATCTAAAAACCTCCTCTCATCATATGAACCACCGACCCTGCCAAGATGACAAAAAATGGTATGGAAGAGAAAAAGCAAATGCAATATTAAGTGCTCAAAAGGCAGAAGAAAAAAATATTAGAAAGAAGTATCTCAACTGAATGCAAGATATTCAGTGAGATTCAACAATATTTCCTGTTGCACAATCACATGTAAAATGAAACTCAAAGTTTACGCTTTTACCCACGAGCACTAAACAACCTTTTCGATGATGATAAACATCAGTCAGCACTCACCGGTAGTTTGGTTCATGGACTGCACCATACCCCTCCAGAGCCTGTGGATTCAAGAGAATAAGTAATGTCAGCAACAAATACAATCATGATAGGAGGTTAGGCAAATCCAGTCCATATCCTCACTGCCCCACGGCTTTTTCTCATTTTTCTTAAAGGATGAGATGCCCAAAAAAATGACAATCACATGTGCCCTAAAAATTTCTGGTACTATCATCCCATATAGGTGATTATTAAGGAGGAAACCACAATTACGCTGTCATTATCCCATCCTTGCTGAAGGCCATAGCGACCAGGATCCATTTCTTGCAAGCAAAAACTGTCAGCAGTAACCCCTGCTGGGCTCTCGATGATCGTTCAGAAGTTTCACAAGCAGAATGTTTTATAGAACTTCCTGTAATATCTGCACAAACAAAAACAGTTACGTCATGATGAAACAAGTACCAATAATTCCATGATTTGACCTGGCCTCCTTTTTTACAACTGCAATCCTCAAAATTCAAATCCTTTCCAGAAATTTAGAAACACCCATCTTCCAATTCTCTTAGAACACAACAGAGGACTGTGATAGCAGTAACCATCGGCTAATAAATCTTATGCAGTTGACAGAAATAGATTTAAATCTCAGAACAATTAAAATTTTGAATAAATTTCAAACATACATGACAGTTACTGCAGAAAGAGAATATGCCCTCATCAAATTAATAACCACCACAAGCATTATCTACATCAGAAAACAGGACACACGTATTCCGTTTTTCAAGTAGCTGTCCTGTTTGCTCTAATAAAACATTATTGGTCAAACAAATAGAAAAAAGCAACTTCATTACTATTTATGAAATGTAATTGAGATAATTGCCAAAAGGCAACTATATCAGAATCTTCTATCAAGCATAGCTTTCAAGACTCAAAATTTAGCTCTTAACTTAAAGAAATTTTTTCATGTATAGAAAGAAAAAGAAAGTACAAGGCCATCCCTTCACAAAATTCAACTGCAAACTTTCTTATGCCTACCCCCCAAAAAAACCCTCAAAACAATAAATGCAACAGTTGCAGTTTACCACATATTAATTTCATAGATATCGTTAAAAACTTCACATAACACAACTAACCTCCGGCCACCATAAACTAAACGGCAAACCAGCCATATTTTAATGTGAAATCATGATCTTACCTTGATGTAATAAGATCAATCATATTAAAATATACATAGCAAAATATCAATAAAAAACAAAAAATTGACATTAAGAATAATAAAAAAACAATTGTAGAATAGATTGCCCGCAAGAAGATCAGAATTCAACTTTTTACGGGGAGTGTTTCGATCACCATAAAAAAAATAAATAAATCATACAATTAAAATCATTAAAAAAAAACCCTAGCTTGGCGATTTTGGAGAAGAGGACCACGAACGTACCAGAAGGAAGCGAGTGGGTCTGATCTAAAAAGTTTTGACTGTAATCTTCTTCTCCTCTGGCTGTTAGGGTTTTTATAACTTACTTTTTATCGCAACCAGAAGAAGCCATATTTTATTTGATTAAATGCAAGAGAAATATATGTTATTGGACTGCACATGGACGGATCGGGTCAGATCGTTACGTGTTTATTTATAAGGTATTTTTAAATATATTTTTTGAGTTTTGATAAAATTATATATAGATATAAATTTTTAAAAATTAATAAAAAGTATCGTCTATCAATAAAATTTTTATGCTTAACTATTAATTAATTAATTAAAATAAATAAAATAATTTTATATATAATTTTAAAAATTAATAATATTTTTTACATATTTTTTTTTTAAATTTTGAAAACTAATAAGAAGTATTTTTAAAAATTTTTTATATTTTAATATCTAATTTAATTTAATTTAATAAATAATCATATATTATATGCTAATTTATGAATTACTTGTATACAAATATTTTAACTGTTGTAAAATATTTTCATAATTATTGAAATTAGTTGAATTATAAATTCTTATTTTTTTAAAAAAAAATTGAATAGACTAAGTATTTATAAAATCTCATTTTCATCTTACAAAAAATTTTCTTTTTATACATGTAAAATTTTTAATCTTTATTTTTTAAAAATAAAAATTTATTATTTAACTAATTTCAATAATCATGAAAATATTTTATAACAACTAAAATAATTTATTAAATTAAATTAAATTATATATCAAAATATAAAAAATAATTTTCAAAAATACTTTCTCTTAGTTTTTAAAATTTTAAAAGAGATATGTGAAAAATATTATTAATATTTAAAACTATATATATAATTATTTTAATTATTTAATTATTTTAATTAGTTAACTAACGATCAAATATAACGGTTAAGTATATTTTATTTTTTTAAAATACTCATTCTTTATAACTATAATTGTAATTTATTCATTGTTATTTATTTTTTATTTTTATTTTTTTATAAGATAATTAATGGATACTCCAACTAAAATTTATTAAAATAACATAATATACAAAGATCATAAATATCTCCTCCGAAGATAATACCAAATTACCATTCTATTAGTTATTTGTTAAAAATATTAATATAAATTTTTTATTATTTTTCTTTTGTCTTCTTTTATTTTTATTTTTAAGTACGAAATTCACTTGTTTAAAATTGATAGCATAAGAATTATTATAAAAATACTTTTATCAATAAAAAATTTAAATTATAAAATTATTTTTAACAAAACTATTTATTAATAAAAACAAAACATAAAATAGAATATTTATAATAGAAAGAAATAAAAAACGTACATGTTTTTTATAATAGATAAATATTTCAAAAACTTGTTAAAGAAGTGTTTTATTATCGTTTCAAAAATATAGAGTATAATTTTTATACTTTCGATTTTTAGTAAATGAATTTTATATTTAAAAATAAAATAAAAATAGTAAAGCGATTACATTAATATTTTTAATAAGTCACTAGCATAAGGGTAGTTTTAATAATATAAAATTTAAATTAATTTAAAATAAATATTATTAATATATTATCGTATTATTTAATAATTTATACAACGCAATTATTTTTAGCATAAAAATACTCAAAATGATAATAACTAGAATATGTGTATATATATGATTAAGATCTTTTTAATAATATATATTTTGTTTGTTTTAGAAAATATACCTAACAAACTCTAAAAACTAAATAAATACATAAATTATGATTTTACTTATAAAAAAATAAATAAATTAATAGTATATTTATCTTTTAATTAGTTAACTTTTAATTAAAGTATTGTAAAGGGAAGGTAAGTACACATTTTTATAAAATTTACCAAAAACTAAAATTATCATAAATCTACATATATCTAATAAAACTCTTTCAAAACTAATCATACATATAAAAATTAGTCTTGATTAATTTTTTGTTAGCAAATTGTGCATACACCAATACCTAAAACATATAGTCTTAACTTTTTTGATATCATTTAAAAAATACATAATAGATATATGAAATCTTATATTAGTTGAATAGAGTTTGGAAATATGCCTTATAAATCATTTGTCTTTCCTTAATTAGCATAAGACTTTTTGAGTTCAAGACTTAAAATTCGAGGAACAAAGAATAAAACCATAAATAGTCAGGATTAAATTTGTTGTGCCGTCCTGAGTCAGCAAAATAAATAATATTATGTTGGTTAGATTAATTCATAATAAATAATATTAAAGTCAATTTGTTCAATCAAAATATACTAACAAGGATATTAAGCCCCAAAAGAGATGGATTATAAAATTTTACATTGCATGGGAGTAAGTCGGAGGATATATTTATAAGAGTTCTACTCTCTTAACTAGCAAGACTTGAAATCTTGGATATTAAGATCAAAACCATAATAGAATTAGGACTAAACCCACTGTGCTATTTTTAAGTTGTTAAAGTGGATAAAATCATGCTATTTAAGTTAAGAGTCGTCATAATTAGCATCAAAGTCAATTTGTCTAATTGAAAATATACCAATAAAAATGTTGACATTTAAGAAGGTAGATGGGGTCTTTTGCATTCAAGACTTAAAATTTTTAATATTGAGAACAAAAAGTAAAAAAACAAAACTAAACCTATTGTGACATCCTAAACTATTAATGCAAATAGTATATTATTAGTTGGATCAAGACATTATATCAAGAGCTATAATTCTAATGAATTCTTCTTCTTTTTTTCGGTCTTGCTAAAAAATACATTATTTCTACCAAAATTCTAATTCTTTCAACCTCATGTTAAAGAAGTTCTAGGACGCCCGATCATTTTCTATTCTATCACAACCTTACTAATTTCACTTGCATTGCCATCAAAAGATCAACATTTCATCGATCAAAACCTAGAGATAGGGTCATTTTGTTTGTATAAGCTACTACTAATTTACATCCAAATTGGTTAAATGGTTAAATCAACCTTTTGAATTTATATTTCTTCTGACCATTATTATATTTCCTATCATTATTTCTAAAACCTGACTTATTTGTACGTTCTAGCACCTAGCTTGCTTGAACGTACTAACTCATATTCGAATCTTGTGCTATTAAACATGGTCATTGTTTCTCATGAAAAGCACACAAATTTTCAACACACTTCTTAGTTTTAGAGAATTTGAGAGAAGTGTTGGGCATAGCTCCCGATCTCAAAATATGATTGACGTTGCTTGATGGTGTAATCATGTAGAGGTATTGTATGGCGTGTTTGGCAAAACTACACCGGATAATTGTCTTTGGTGGAATTAAAATTAAATTTGACTCGTGTTTAGCAACAAATGTTGATTGGACTAGCCCGGACAAACGACGCATAATACGAACCAATCTCTTCATAACAAAACTCATGGCCACCCACGGGGTTTTCTCTAGATTTTTTTTTTAATTATTTAAAATAATATAATAGTATATATTAAAACAATTTATAATATTATTTATTTATTTATAAATAAAAGATAATAACGTTTAATAAATTTCTCTTGTCATTGAATGCCTATAACTTTCGTCAACATTCATTTTGGGTTGTCGTTGACCTTACTAAAATTCTTGTTATTGCTTTAAACAATGGAATCGTTATCATTACTGTTCGAACCATCATTTTTCGTAAATTTAAAGTTGAATTTTCAGCAACCAAAACTTAAATTTCAGACCTATGATACATGAGCAATCAAATTATAATAAAGATCATATCACTGTATAGATCGGTTAAAGAATAATTTGAAAGTGTGCTTATTGATCTAAAAAGACGACTAATAGCTGACAACAATGGACAACGGGGCAAATTCTATTTTTTAATTTTTTAAAATAATTAAATAAAATATAAATTAATCTAATAATATAAAATAATAAAATAATATTTTGTATGTATTATTATTATTAAATATTATCAGATATGATATAATAACATATAATATTTTTATAATAAAATATAATATTATTTTTAATAAATTAAATAAATCATAAATAATTAACATAAAATAAACACTAAACATGATACTGAAATAAGTGTTGCCAATGGCACAGGCAATGGATCGAGAAAGGGTGTCACATTAAGCAATGTGTTCTGATAATCGGAACCTGCTACGTTGCAATTAAGCTTTCCAGCCCCATCAACGAATTGGCGATTCTACTAGGGGAGTTTGGATAGGAGCAAACTGGAGGAATACAAATAGTTAGTTGTTGTAAGTTGGAATGCAAGTTCCTCAAATACCACAAACTAGACAACACCTGCAAAGCCATGCATGCATGGGTTGATCTGTTATTTTCTTCATCTTGTTTTCTCTTCCATTTTTATCTGAATTCATGTGGGAATGATTGTTTTGCCTGGTTAGGAATCAATCAAGATGGTGGTTAATAAGATACTTAATTTGTTCATCCTATTGATCATGACAAAATTGCAACTTCACCTATACTTATAGTGTAATAATAATATAACAACCATGTACTATTGTTATTATTATTATTCTCTTTTACATAATATCATCTTTTGAATTTATTCAAAGAATAATAATAATAATAATAAAAGAGAGATAGGTGGATATGCTTTCATTCGGATCATGAGATCCGAAAAAATTTAGATATATTTTTTAACTAAAATAACATCAAAAAATTAAATTCATTTACGAGTTTAAATTTAAAAATAACTTTTTGTATTTGAACTCTTTAAAGAATATTTTAAAATTAATTACTTAAAATAAATATGGCTAAAATCATCATAATTCATTGAAAAGTGTCATTATAATATACCCATAATAATATATTTGCCATCATTCTTTTAGTTTGTAATCGTAATCTATCTTGAGTACATTTAATGTTAAAATACAAAATATCGAATGTAAATAAGAAAAATTGTTATCACGAAAGGATCAAGTTGACATTGCAGAATCTGGATAGATTGGAGGAAACTGTTGTGTCACTCTTAAGTGCACGATTTCTACAACAGCTTGATCTCTGCCAATTGGGCTTCAATACAGTCACCATTTTAAGTTCGCAAACTTCAGAAACTTAAATACACCCTTGATAAAGCAAATTCTTTTCTTCCAAAGCAAGTAAGAAAACCCAAGAAAGAAAAAAATTAAATTATAATAAAACTTAAGTTACAATATGGTTAGACTTGGACTTACCTTTTGACTTTTTCTAGTTTACCTTTTTTTTTTTTAAATTTTACTGGTTAAATCACGTTAAAATAATTTTCTTAACCGAAGATTTTCTTTTTTTCTTTTTATGTAATTAGTTCATATTTAAATTTATCAATTCTTTTTATTAGAGATGGGAAAAATTTTGGCCAAGATCTACTTTGTTCTGGGTAGACATTTGGTCAAGATCTACTTTGTTCTGGGTAGACATTAGGATTAAACTTTCTCCAAACCAAAAAAAAAAAAAAAGGGGGGAGAAGAAATTTAAATTCCCTATCCCTATTTCTATTTCATGGTAAAAACCAGGATGTGAAAAGAAAAAGACATAAATTATTTAAAAATTAAGAAGTAAGTAATTGAAACCCTATGTTTAAACATATTCAATTTTTTTTTTTATTTTCTAATAAAGTTAGAATATTAAAACTTTTAGAGTTCTTTTATCTTTTTTGTCCTCTACTTTTTTAATCAACTAAACAATTTTTTTAATCAAAATTAAAAATAATTTTTAATATCAAATCCAATGACCAATTATAATTGTTGAGCCAACTTTTTTTTTTTTTGAATATATTATCGGATTAACAAAGAAAATTTGTTAACATGTTAATGCAATATTAACAAAGTCAAATAAGATTCAAATATTTTAGTTTTCAATCTATTAAAAAAGTATTTTTCTAAAATATTAATAAGAAACGTTAAATTATTTAAACACGTATTAATTGGCAAATATTAAATGCCAATTAAAATGAATTTATTTAAACATATAAATTATTAATATTTTTAAAAATGAAGTAAAAATACAGATCTTTAATCGTAACAAATGAGATAGATAGCCCCGACGTCAAAACTGGCACTAACAACATCTACTTCTTAGGAAGGAACACTCTCTTTCCTTCATGAACACCAACTCTCGTTAGCCACCACTAAATGGCTCATATACAGCTGCAGGCCCCATGGTAATGCAACAATAAATTTTCTTGTACAAAAACTACCCGTAGGAACTTTCCCTTTGTTTATCTATCCTCAACATACCTACATACATACATACATACTTTAAGTGGCTGTTAAGAATATTCAAAGAATGTTTTTACTTCTTTCTCTGCTACTGCTAACTAATCTATTATCACAAAATCATGTCATTGCTGCATTGTAAGCAGCTCAATCTTGATGTTTAATCTTCCCAGGAATAAACTGATGAGTCAACAATATTGAAGAGAGAATTGTCCTTTGGATTAACTGAATTTATTATTTCAACTTTATCAAATACATGCTGCATCACAACAATTCCTAATATACAAATAATCGTTCTCCTTTCTTTTTGGGGGGTTTGTTGTTTGTTTATGGTTCTAAAATTGGATGTTAAATTTTCAATTTATACCTTACTCGGATTTGCTCTTGATGGTCGTATGAGTGCCTTTGAATAGGCCATTGGCAAAGCAGCTATCTTCTTCGCTTTATTAACATAGGCCCTCTTTGTGAAGTTGTTGTAATCGTTGGCTTCAATCTCATCGAGTATTTGGCGATACAACAACAATGATGCCCATACCTGAATCATCCAAATCAATATCCATTCTTAATTCTAGTGTACAATAATTGATATCCAGGATAATCATGATAATTGTTAAATCAAAACAACCAACTTGCTTCTCTCTTTAGTGTTTTTATTAAGAATGAAAAAGCTCTTATCAGATGCTATCATTCAATGTCAATTAGTTTTTTAATTGTTATTATTTTAATTTATTTCTATTTTCCCGAGTTATTTAGTTTTATACTTCCCCTGCTCTATAGGCAAATAATACAACTTCTAAATGTTACACCACACTATTTTCAGGAATCTAAGGGCATAATTCATATTGATAAAAGAGATCTGATAATTTACCGGCCATCTACTAGCGTCACTCAGTTCTGCCACACCTTTCTCAGCCTCATCAAAGAACATCCTTGCCCTCTTAATTTGGTTCTTCATGAAGTTTCTCCATTTATTTGTCACCTTTCCAGCAAATATGTCATCATCTGAAAGCCCCGCCTGTGCCAATTCATCCTGTGGTAGATAAACTCTTCCTCTTCTTGAACTGAAGAAAAATAGTTAGAAGATGAAGAAAAAAACTGAAGAGAATCAATGATACAGCAACATTCATCCAGACCATTCATCAAGAGGAATTTCAACTAATGCTTTACTTCATACTCATGAAATTAACACAAGGCTTGCTTGTAAAGTTGTTCGTGTTTCAGTGCCTGCAGCCCTTACTAATCAAACCCCACAACAAAAGACAAAAATCTGGGATCTTATAATTGCTTAAGTACAAAAAATTGTTTCAAGATTTCTGATTTTCTTTGGCTTCTTCAAGATTTTTGATTTTCTTTGGCTTCTCCTTTTCAATCACCATTTTCCTTGACTGCTGACCACAAGTGCATGGATTCAAGTCCTAAGAACAGCCACTTATGCCAAAACACTTATGGTAACCTTCTATAAATCCTGCTTTGGTTGGTAGACTGGTACTAGTTATTATGTAGTTCCCTAATCAATTTAAAGGGGACTATCAAACATAGCATTGCCTTAAATTGTATACAACTAAGATTTGGCCTGTATGCAGTTGGATGGAATTCAAAATTTACAAGGATAACCCAGCTTTTAAGACAACGTGAAGAGTAGGTGTACACTACTTTATATGATACATAATGCTTTTTATTGAATCATCACATTTAATATTTGTAATCATCTGCAAAAGGAATTATTTTCCATTTGGATCAGCCTAGATGAAAGCTGTATACTGCTAATTGGAATTAAATATTGCAGAAGCCAAATTTTAAAGATTCTACTTACTCTTCTCCAACATCCCTGAGTATGTTGGTGAGCTGATTAGCAATCCCTAAGGCCAATGCAGCATTATACACACTCTCTGTTGTAGCCTGCGAATCAGGTGCAATGCCCATAACCGGAACACTCATTAAACCAACAGTCCCAGCAACATAATAACAATAGAGGTATAGTTCATCGAAGGTCTTGTATCTTGACTTCCCAAGGTCCATTCTCATTCCTTCTATCATATCTCGGAATGGCTGCAAACAAAGAGGTCAATAAATGGCAGCAAGTTCAATGCTTTGGACAGCAATACAAATTGATTTTAAAATATGCAACCTAGAATTAAAGGGAACAAATTACATCGTATTGACATAAATTCACGTGAAATGACAGAAGGTTTAAGGATTCACTGATAGTACTTTTAAGAATACTTGACTCATAATGACAGAACGCTAGCATGCAGACCCTGCCAATAAAATCTAGAACCAAATAACTATTTGCTTAGCTATATATTCACCCTCGATATCCACAATGTTCAACAGCATGTCCTAATAAGTAGTCTAGTAATTTCAGAGTTAAAGAGTTCATACTAGGCATATGGTATCACCTTTTAAACCTTTGATCTGAAAGGACAAATGGAAAAACAAAAAATGGCACGATTCTGTTCAAGTGAAAAAATGATCTGTCATTATAAGCATACTTAAAAGTTTATGTAGAAGCTGTTTTCTTAATTTAATATTATTCACTAGGACACTCAAGGGCAGAACCTGCTCATCATTTCAATTGTACAAGGTTACACTCAAAGGCCAGTCAGTTGACATCAGACATCACAAAACTACAACGAATTAAAATGAGAACCACAGCTACCATTCCCCTGTTAAAATTTAATTTGATCTTGAACATAGTCAAACCTGAATGTCGACAGGAAATTTGGCAACCGTATCTGATAAAGCAGCATCAAGCATATCAAATGGACGACCGCAGAAAAGATCTTCCAACCTGGATTCCCACCTGTCTAAAGCTGTTGGAGTTATGTGTGAAGCATTAGGCCCATCAACAAGTTCATCTGTCCTCCTACACCACACTGCATTTGAAGAAATCGTAAGAAGCTCTAGAGAAAGGAAATATTTGTTTCTTTGCATTAGGGTCATAATCTTCATACATGCAAAAGTTACCACGACAAAATATCTTATCATTAGAAAAATGGAAGGCATTCATAATTTTAGAGGAATGATTATTGATACAGAATACAAAATAAGATGCAAGCCCACATAAATAATAATAATATTAGATCTCTCTCTCAACTCCCACCCTTCCAGTCCAAATGCAGCATCTCATTTTACAGTACTTCACAGAAAATGGATAACCTCAACAATGATTCTAATGTAAATATGTTGCAATTCAGCTTTAAACGAATGCCACCATATTTTAAAAACTACACCGTGAAATGCACCTATGAGATTGATACAAAATTACTAGGAATAGGCCTAGCAAATTAATGGCAGTTTTTCAGAACATATTCTGTTTTTTCTAAGCCAAAAGTGAGAAATGTATTTGAATTTTTGGATGGCAATTGCAAACTTACAAGCACTCCTAGAACCTTCTTTGCAGACATTTTCAAGGATCCCTGATTCAATTAAACTTTAACAGCTAATGGCAAAATATAAGAACCTCTTAGTTAATTAATGGTCAGTACGGATCTTCTGTATTAATGTTATTTTAGTGCCCAAAAAATGGGAAAATTAGGAATTAGAATAGGCAACCGAGGTCCGTCTAGAGGGTTGTATCAAGGAAAAAGGAGATGATTTAATCTCAACCTCATGAGGGTTGGGGGAGTTACATGGCAACAGAAAGCTACTCCAATAGCACAATTTATTCTTCCCACAAGAGAAAAAGAAAACACAAGAACTAGTATGTTTCTTTCCTATAAATTTTTTGGGGAAAAGAGAACCAAAAATCAGAAAACCACAACCCCATAAAAGGTCATATTAGGTAACTGAACATGCAGCATTCTGACCCTTCAGTGTAGCAAATAATACAAGCTGGAGAACTTATTAGATAACATGCAAGGGGAACCTAAGGTTTTACATTACTGACACCCAGAGACAAATTATTGTTATTGTGACAATGGTACAGATTTCATATGCAAAATACCCCACGGACAAAAATTAATTGTTGGATGACACTGGATATCAAGTGTTACGTACAAACACTTTTAAAGATTTCATTTCAAAGTATCTGCTGATCCTACAATAATATAATCCTAAAAAGCCTCAAAATCTGGAATCAAATTTCGTTAAGTCTGGTTATGTTAAATTCTAAAGTGGAAGATACATAATGATCTAAGGTATTGTCACGAACCATATATAGCCCATATAGCCCTTCGTCTTTTCGGGGTCATTAGCATAGTTCCTGAAAAATGTAAAAGTAAAAAAGAACTTTATTTAGAAAAACTGCAGATGCATAATTCCACTATGGATTGGAAACTGAATTTATTATTCTCTTCGGAAAAGAACAGATGAAAGAAAGGCTAACCCAAGAAAAATGTCTTAGCATACTCTGCACAAACTTCTCCGCACCGATCATATGCTTCACTAAGGAGGCTCAAATTTCCCGGTAAAACAACATCCAGATTTACGTCAAGATCCCGACTAACCCTTGGTTGCTTGTTGATCAAGGCTGCCTGCTTCAGCACCACATTATAAACCTTTTCTTCAGCAGACATGGCCACTTCTCCGGCCGTGCTTGCCACCATACTTGTTATTTCAGGCATGTTGACTCCACCGAAGCAAGGACGACTCAAATCTTTCTCCGTAGAGTAAGAACTCAATTTATGTTTCCTACCCTTCTTTGGTCTACGATCACTCCGATCTCGATATAAGAACTTTGATGAATCTAGTGGCCGGTTTCCATCTCGTACTAACTCGATGAACCCAAAGCCATTAGACACTTGTGAGTTGGGAGATACAACCCACAGCAATGCTACAGACATACTGAAGTTGAAGCTTGGAAACTCTAGTTGCCCAACCTTGTTGTTGTTCCCTCCTTTATCAAAAGAAAATTCACTCCACCAAACCAATTAAAGTCTAATATCTTAAAGAAGCTTATAGACAAACAAGGCAAACGAGCTTATCCCGTAAAAACCAATTACGACCAACCCAGCAATTGGAGATTAGGCTTGAACTCACTGTAGTTGAAACAGAAATCAAAAGTAAGCATACAAGAAACACGCCACACGGCATTAACATCAAAAACTACAAAACCCCAAATGTTTAGAAGCAAAAGTAGCAGTTGGGCAGGGGGCTTGCTTCTGATTAGAAAGCTTTTTTATTTTTTTTTTTTCTATATTGAGAAAGTTAGATTGGACACATACCAAAAGATTTGTATGAATACCAAGGAAAATGGAATACAACAAAAATTTTAAAAAAAAAATAGAAAATAAAGATAATGATAAAGGGGAGAGAGACCTACCTGTTGCTGTTGTTGGCAAGCACCACTGACTACAGCGTTCAGTTTTAATTAAACAAAAAGCTTTTGAAAATAACTCGCACATTAAAACAAACTATCAACGGCCACTAATATCACCATACCTAACAAACTCTCCATTGTTCCAGACAGACTTCTCTCACCCTCACGCTGTTTTCTTTTCTTTTCCAAATAGTTTCATTATAATAATAAATACTCAATTTGTGTTCATGCCACCATTGTCAGGATTTTGAGTGAGAGTTGTTGTTTCTCTTTCTTTCTTTTGTCCCGAATTATTGTATCCAAAACTTGAGATCCGGATATTCCTGTTTTACGGTGCCCATGTCATCCTCATAGCCATAACATATTTTCATCAATTTAAAAAGAAAAGCTTGAAAAAGGTAAAACGAAATTACAAAAAAAGGGGGGAGGGTGTAAATTTTCTTTTTACATCAGAAACAAAGTTTTTATTTTCTATTTTTAATTGAGTTTAAGATAAAACTAAATTCTATCACTAGGATGGATATGCAGTTACCCGAGACGAGGAGAGAGACGAGTAGGCAGAAAAAGTGAAAAGGAGATCCACGTTGGAATGCTGGGCCAATCAGCGGGAGATAACGTTATCAAATACTCCGAACATGGGTAATAGTACACGTGGCAAGTTGTGAGTGAAGAGTTAAAAGATACGCTAGATCCCGGGAGGATCAAGTTGGACGTGGGACGGAAAGAAAGGGTGGGATCCAATAGTGGAAAAAGTGGAAATTGACAAAGGAATTTGTCTTTTAAGTTGAAAATTCATTTAAAAACCATTAATAATACCACGTACACGCGGACTCCGTATGCTTCTGACACAGAGTAGTTACGGTCACATATTTGACACGTACTACCATTTTTCATGGGTGTACAATAGCAATAGCTTATTCTTTTACTTTTTTATTATATTGACAGTCACAAAATAATGAGGAGGAGGAGGATGACGAGGAGTATCATTGGGTGGAATGGAGGATGAACGTCTTGACTTACCTTGGTAAGTTGTATGAACGTCTTGACTTAATAATGGAGCCATGACTAGTTTCTTTGCCATGGCTAGGGTAGGGAGAAGCACATGGGTATGGTAGTAGGTTGGTTATTACTATTATTTTTTTGAATAGTCATGCATATAGAAACATTATTAGTTTTTAAGGAAAGTTGCTATTAAATATGACTTGGGGGTGTGTTTGATTGATTTAAATGGTAGGCTAATCTAAGCATTTGCTTCCTTAATTTGTTTTCTTTTCTTATCCGGCCTTAACTACCATATTTTCTCTCTTATTTCTATCCTTAGCAAGCCAGCCCTTTTTCTTTCTTTCTTTTTCTACCATTAACAATTATATCACACAAAATGAACCCTAGACATGTTTAATGTAAATTCAATTGGTAAAACTAAATCGGCAAAAATATGAAATCTTCGTGACCAAATAATATTTACATACTTTTAAAGCAGGTAACACTCTTATCAATTGCTTAAACTTTAATTTTTTATAAAAAGAAAATTTGAATTTTGTCTTATGTGTAGAGAAGATCGATGGGCAAGAAGGAGAAGACAGTAGGTGTGGGAATTTTTGTTGTGAAGTATCTTTTTTATTTTAAAGTAAAATAAATGTGTTGTAACTTGTGCCTCCATTAATTGCTTTGAAAGGAGGCGTGAGAAGTAAAAAAAAAGAACCTAAAAGGAATAGTTGTCAACAAAAAAAGTTATTTGTTCTATTTGCAAAAATATGTTCATTAAAAGCAAACCCCAACACGAAAAGCCAATGTCGGTTTCAAGACAACAAATGGCAAACGTAGCTTAATTGTAAGCATCATAATTTGAGGTGACAATTCATTTAAACGTGTGATATTAGTGTTGTGTTATTGACGAATATAGCATAATTTTAAGTGAATATAAATTTGATTTATTTATTAATTATATTAATAAATATAATATAATTTTAAACAAATATAAATTTAATTTATTTATTAATCATGTGAAAAAATTCAAACGTAAATTATACAAAAATAATTTATATGATTTGTGAATTACAAAGATGTATTCATATCATAAGATAATTTTTTTTAATCAAACAATGATTTATTTAGACCCTAATTTAACTTTAAAAAATAAATAAAATTTATTTTAAAAACAACATTATCATTTTTTTTTAATATGTATAGCAAATTTGAGGTATTATTATTCAATATTTATAGCAAATTACACGGAAATAACAAATAAAAATAAATTATAATTATAATTTTATCAATCACACAATTAAATTTGTATACATCCAAACTTGTCATTGGGAGAAAAAAAATTCAAATATCATTTCTAACAAATAACAACATAAATCACATCATGATGAATAAAATTTTTCAACTTTCTTTTGAGTTTGTGAAAAAATGGAATTAGGGTCTTGAATTTTGATTTTCAATTTTTTTTCTAACATATTAGATTGTTGTCTTATTGTTATTGGGTTTATTTAGGGATTTGGCAATGGATTTGGGCCATATATTAAATTATATAATTTTTTATTTTAATATGTTAAAAAATAAAAATATAATAATGTTAAATAGATCATATATGAATTGGTGTCATAAATAAATTAAGATAATTTTTTTATTCGTTTAGGATTTGTACTTTAAACGAATAAATAAATATAATAACTCAAACATAAATTTGACATAATTATTAAATAGGTAGCATAAATATGATATATTTATTATTCGTGTTAAAATTTTTAAATTTAGATATATTTATTTGTTTCTAATTCGTATAGGTTAATTGTAATATACCTAATCATAACTCTGATCTTTAGAAATTTGGTGTACTTTCCTTACTCCCTTCTCTGCAATTAACTTTTGAATTTCTAATAAGCCCAATATATCTCCTGTAAACCTTTGAATTTTTCTATTACAATTCTAACTACATTTCATAAATTTGATTTCATGATTAATGGTATTTGTTGATACATGGTATTTTCAATTAACCAGATTATCAAAATAGCTCACTGACCAAGTCATTAGTATATCTCAGATGTATGGCCTCGGGTCATCTATAGAATTTGGATATTCCTTCGAAAATATTAAGCTCAAAATATTGTAAGTCAAGGATAAACTTATGTCCTCTAATATGAATAACAAAGACAAGCCCTTGAGAAAAAAGGATGAAGCCCTTAATATGAGTCATCTAATTATATTTTCAAATTTTATCACGTTTACAGGTTACCTCTCGTACAATTCATATTGCAGGGGGTGAAGCTGTGTGTTTATGTCCTGTGGCAGATTTATTTAACCATGCTGCACCTCGAGAAGAGTCAAATGGCTTTGAAGATGTTGAAGGTCGGATGCCTGGCTCATATTTGCCAAAGGGGGATGATACAGATATCTTCGATTCTGAGAAATTCTATGCTCACTTGCACAGGTTGACAGATGGCAGGTTCAAGGAAGATGTTAAATCATACTATTTCTATGCTAGGGACAATTCTAAGAAGAAAAAACAGGTACAATGAATGTCTTTGAATTTATTCAAATGCAGCTGTGTGATAACTTTCTTGCAGCCTCTTTTCTATTTTAGCTCGTCATTTTTTAACTCTTTGGTTTTCTGCATTTTGTTAAAAGCCTGCATTCACGAAAAAAAGTTCAGAATCAACTCACTTGTTTTTTATCCTGTACGCATAATGTTGACAGGTTGAAATATGATTTGAGAATTTTAAGATGAACTATTTATTAATAAATTGCAAGGCAACCTTAGAACTAAAAATTTCTCTAATTTTTCCTGTGTAGTCCGACAAAACATGTTTATCTAAATTATGTAGTGGTTAAGCATGTTCTTTTAATACATTGTACCTTAGAAGAGAGATAATGGATCACCCATGTTTTTTGGATCCTGATCTGAAATTAAGAATTCGATTCTGAGTTGTTGATCCCTATTTGGATAATTTACTATGACAAAATTGTCATTTCATTTGACCAATACCTCATTGTATTCGTTCTAATTATATTTTATTCTTATATTATTTGTTGTATGAATAGAACAGTAGTTATAATTCAAGCTTTATTACCTTCATTTACTCAATATGCGGGCTAAATACATAACGTGCTATTCATTATTTCTTACTTGAATAGGTTTTATAATACTTATTAGTACCTTTCTGTCCCAAATTTAATTTCTTGTTTTGTTTGGGGTTTGGCTACTGGAAGTAAGGAACTTAGTTTTCAGTTTTAAGCTAGATTTGATGTCATAGATGAATCATTGGATTAAGTATTTTAATTTGTACTCCCAATTCCTCAATTGTTTCTCCCAGTTTTTCCTCTTTTATTTTATTTGGTTATCTGTGCTACGTGACCTCACCTTAACAAATTGTTTAATAAAGCCTTATTAACCAGTGTGGAGATAGATTATTCAACGATGACATGATAGGTGGATATCTGGTCCATTTTATGCTTTACAATATCAATAATCTTTGTTTTCTGTTTCTTATCCAAAAAAAAAAAAGAAACAAGGATTATATTCAATGAGAATAGACAAAGCAAACCCTTTTGATGGATAATGTTCTCTCTTTTTCTTCTTTCTTCTTGCTTCTCTGTGGTTCGTTTTACAGTTCACATTGTGTTTAGATCAATTAAAAATCCTATGTGATTAATGCTATGAACTAGTGATGGAACTGATATAGTGTTACAAGGGAGTATAGCATTCAAGCACATAACCTCACTTCTGATGCTACAATGAATTGCTTATAATTCTTCAATTTTTTTTTTTCTGTTTCAAAAGTATGTAGCTTGTAGATAGTTTAGAAATTTAAATTAACCCCATCCACAAGCCCCATGTGAGTAGGATAAGAACTTCCTGAAGAAATTTTATCAGTTCAACCTACTAGAACCCATGTGTTCGTGCATATACTTATCCTAGACTATTTGTAATTCATCACGTTTTTTAACTGAAATGTCCCAAATTTGGCCTAATTTAATCTAGCAAAACAATGCTAATTTTTGTATGTTGTTTATAGTCAATGAAAGTATTTGAAGTTTGAAAGAAAAATTCTTGATTTATCATGAAAACGGCATTTGCTTAGATAATTGTATTGCCAATATCCATTAACAAGCTAGATGGGACTAACAATTCCTTGCTTTCTGCAGGTTCTCTGAATTTATGGAACAGACACAAATTTGGAGCTCCTTCAACACTACGGGTTGCATGTATTCCTTAAATTCATTGCGCCCAGTGAATCGCAATATATTGAACAAAAGGGTAAGCCATCATTTGCTCTACTATCTGCTTTGTGGTTATGAATGACAGCTGCAAACCAGTAAGATCAGTTGGAGAGCTTGCTTATTCAGGATGTCAACTCTCAGTGGACAACTAGATTTCTGTCATGAAATAGATGTCAAATAACTGCCATGTAATGTTGAAGAATTTACCAATTGCAATTGAAGAACAGTGTTGCTGCCTGCCATGAATAAAATTGAAGATGACAATACCCTCCTCGGGCAGTAAAAAGTTATATCGGTTTTGGAAGTGCCGTTTGCACATTCTTAAAAAATATTTGTCTCTCGAGTGGAAAACATGCTGCTGATTTACCAGTATCTAGGAAGACTGCCCTACATTGTCAATAGAGAGATGGATATCAGCTGCTCAGTGGAAACTTGGATACATTCATATTCTTTTGAGTTTGTTTAGGCTAGTTAGATTTTTAACCAGTTGCATTGTTTATAATTTAATTTACTTCCACCGATTGCATTACTAAATTACAGAATCCAGATGGCGAATAGCAATTTAGTCCTACTTACTTTGGATTATGGAGCACCCAATATTCGAATGTCCTTTTCTCTCAATTCCCGTTTGGCATGAGCAACTAAGAAATTTTGTTAGTTGGTCTTTGCTAAAGAAGTGTTTGGACCGACAAGCTTTTGATGATTTATGGCATAAACGATTTCCTTGGTTAGTTTAGATTAGGTCTAAATCCAAATACAATGTGAGTTGATATTTTGATGTCTATACTTCTACACTTTGATGTCTATACTTAAAATAACATACATAATAGATATATATTAAAAAATTTGCTTTATATAATAATATCATTATAATTTAGTGGTAAGTATTATATATTTCTTAGGTTTTTAGTTTGATTCATAACAATTATATTTTTATTTAATTTATAACAAATAATTCTTACCACTAAATAAATTAAAGTTGATCCCGAACTTTAAATTAAATAAAAATATATGTTATAACATAATTGTTATGAATATAACATAACAAATATATGTTATATATATATATATATACATAAATTAAATAAAAATATATGTTATAACATAATTTATAACATATATATTTTATTTAATTGTGTGTGTGTATATATATACACACACACACTGGGATTAGGCGGCCTGAACAAAGTATTACCCCAATTTTGTAATACAAAAACTTTACCAACTAAAAAATTTGATTATTACCCACTCATAAGACAAACAACAAACAGAAATTCAATGTATTAGTCCTCCTATTATCATTATTATGCCAATTATGAGAGAAATTTGATGGATCAGATTTCTGGCTTGAATTCTCGAAAGAGAGAAAAATCGCTCAGTTTAATCAACGTCGATCATCTGGGGAAATGATCATCACATCCATCCAATTTTTAATGGAAATTACCAATCATTTCAAATTAAATAAATATAACAGTTACTTGAAGGTGGATCAGATTTCTGGCTTTGATTCTCAAAAAGGATCGAGAAACAGATCGCTCAGTTTAATCAGCTTCGATCGTTTGGGGAAATAATCCTCATTTCCACGCTCACTCGTCATTCACTCTTTCTTTTTGAAACAATCGACTGGGACAGTTTAAAAAATGCGGGAGATACATACAACTGAGAAAAATCGCAAATGATCGGCGAAAAAAAAAAAAAAAGAAAGATAACGAGACAGATTCATCCCATACATCGCTTTACTTTATTCCTTCGAAAAAAAAAAAAAAAAGAGGGACATTTATCCAGATCTGCAAAAAGAAAAGGCAAACGACCAAGAATTCTTAAAGAAGAAATTCTAGATTTGCAGAATGGGAGCAAGTTTTGCGTCGGCTCATACACGGCGCTCACGATTGACAGAGGGCCAGTAATCAGTAATCGACGCTTTCAAATTATTATTCGGAAATAAATTAGTTTTGAAAACTAAAACCTGACAACAACTATTACAGACAGAAAGGCTAAGAGCTGGATATTGTTGTGGGTGATGCGCAGGAACTACAATGTTATTTATAGGAGGACTAGGGTGGGTTGTCTTTCAAAAACCCTAAATCAACCAACTCTTTTTTATGCCACTTGATTGCCGCCGCGCCTTTTCCTTTCGTTGTTGCAAATTGCAAAATGTTATCAAAGAATGACCGTCGGATCCCAAGCATTTTGCACCGTCGTTCATTAGTTTTGTTGGTATTAGATAATTGGCATCGATACAAAAATTGAATGACTGACACGTGTCTATCTACTAGAGATTTCTTATTTGTTTTTTCCCATATATATTACCAAGAAGATTATCAACATTCATACATAAATCTAAAGCTAACTTAATTATATTCGCATATACTAATTAAAATATTTTGCAGTAAAACTTGCTAATAATAATAATAATAATAATAATAATAATAAATGCATTGCAAATATCACATTTCAGATAATAAATTACTGGTGACATACACTTCTATATCTTATAGGTGTAAAACCTTCGATATCTCATCTCTTTTATCTTTCAGCTATAAAATCTTGTATTCTTTCGTTCATTTAAATAATGGTCAAATTCAGATCTTACATGCACCACTATTAAGAAATTCAAATGACTCTTATCATTTCACTCCTGCTTTCCTTATCATCCACCCTAGAGAACACTTAATGTTGCATTTTCCAGTTTGAACATTACTTTTGGGTGGACATTTTTCTTAAATTAATGCTCTTGAGGTAAATCATAATATATATTCATACATTTTAACTTGTATTGAAGGGTCTACAAGCTTGCGAGCTACTGTTTATGCGGGGTATTATTTATGTATTATACTGTTTATAGTCACTGTTTACCACTTTAGTACTATGCAAGCACAGTTTATACTAAGATTCTATGGTTGTTTAAGCTAAAGTTGAGCTGAAGTCAAGTGTTAAGATATTTTTTGATAATATTCATCACTGTTATTTGCGATACTGTTTATCTTCGCTCGAGTGAAAATCAAATAGATAATTGAGCACTAGTTTTTTTTATCCCCCTCAATATTCACAATTATTATTTATTAATTATTGTGCATGTCCTATTGTTTATTAATTATTGTTCATCAACTTCAATTATTTTGACCCGAAATAAATTAACATCAAATATAAACCTAATAACATAACTTCTAAAATTAATGTATAAAAACAAAACTCTTTTATTAGCATTAGAACAATTATGCACATAGAATATATGGGTAAACTACTAATTAATTTCAATTGGAAATCTTCATTTTGATAACCATAAAGTAGTATTATGCATGATATATTTGTTAAAGAACTTTATTTAATCTCAAGTATTGATTTTGAATATTATCAAAAAAAGAAAGAAAAAGAAAAAAAGAGTCCTGATTTTGAGCGATGAGTTTTTGGCTTTCTTGCTCTCACTTTACATTCACTCCCCCGACATTTCCATTTCATGCTCGTGCTGGTCATTTTGACAAAGTCCTTCCATACAAGAGTCTGAATCTGAATCTTCTTTCTCATAAAGCAAATTGGATTGAAAAAGGGAATTCATAGATTGCCATTCCACAATCAACACTTGTCGTGTTAATATGTTCTCTACGTTTTTGAATTTTACTGATTCTAACCAAAACAAGGAATTGTTGGTCTTTCACTAAGAAAAGAATAACAAGTTTGTGTTACCAAGCAATGCAAGGCAAGTCAAGTACTATAAATAAAAGGAGAGAAAGTTCCGTGAATATGGAAACTTTCTCAATGTCACGGAAAGAATAGAATATTTGGGTGGTTTCTTTTTACTCAACCAGAAATCTGGAATCTACTCTTTGTTTTCTCCAAACTCACTTTTAAGGAATGTTCTTTTGCCCACTCTTCCTTCCACCGTTCTTTCTTTCACAAAAGAAATAAGAAATTATTCAAGCCATTAGCCATGCGCGCATCAATATAAATAGATGATGCATCTCAACTCAACTCAGTTCAATTGGATCTAATTAACAGAATATATACAAAACTTTGAGCTTGCTAACTACGAAAATGGCAGCCTTAAAACGATCTGATTCTATAGCCGATAACATGCCAGATGCCTTGAAGCAGAGCCGGTACCATATGAAGAGATGCTTTGCGAAATATGTTGGCATGGGAAGAAGGTTATTGAAACTTCATCATTTAATGGATGAAATAAATGAGGTCATTGATGATCAAAATGAAAGAAACCAGGTGTTGGAGGGTTTACTTGGCTACATTTTGTGTTCTACTCAGGTTTCTTCTTCTTCTTCTTCTTTTTATTACCTTTTGATCAATATATTTGCTATTAGGCAAAGAAAGTTAAATATCAAGTTGGTAATATTTGTATTTGATTGCAGGAAGCTGTTGCTACTCCTCCACATGTAGTATTTGCCATTAGATCAAATCCGGGATACTGGGAATATGTTAAAGTAAGCTCTGACGATCTCTCAGTCGAGGCTATCACTGTTGCTGACTTCTTGAAATTCAAAGAATTGGTCTGTGATGAGAACTGGTACGTCCTGTCCTCTCATCTTCATTCGATTTTCTCAAAGTTTTGAACATTATATAACATGGATATCAAAATTTGACATTAATCATAATCACAGGGCAAAAGATGAAAATGCGTTGGAAGTGGATTTCGGGGCATATGAATTCTCTATGCCACACCTGACTTTATCTTCTTCAATTGGAAATGGACTTAATTTTGTTTCCAAGTTCATCACTGCAAATCTCAGTGGACGGCTCGAGAGTGCTCAGCCTCTTGTGGATTACTTACTTTCTTTGGATCATCAAGGAGAAGTATATACATGCTTTGCAACGCTAGCTTATACATGAATGAAAATTTGATTACGCAAGCAAATTGTTTTAACAATCTCTTTTTTATTTGTTTGCAGAAACTTATGATAAATGAAAACCTCAACACTGCTGAAAAGCTACGGATGGCACTAATAATAGCAGAAGTATACCTCTCAGCACTAGACAAGGATACTCCATGTCAAAATTTTGAGTTGAGGTTTAAGGAGTGGGGGTTTGAGAAAGGATGGGGTGACACTGCAGAAGGAGCAAAGGAGACAATGAGATCACTTTCCGAAGTACTGCAAGCTCCGGATCCTTGGAATATGGAGAAGTTTCTCAGTAGTCTTCCAATAATATTCAATGTTGTTATTTTCTCTCCTCATGGCTACTTTGGCCAAGCTGATGTCCTTGGCTTGCCAGACACTGGAGGGCAGGTGAAACGAACATTTGATTCAGGATCTATAGCAACTATTTTTAGGATATTTATACTGTGAAATAAGATGACAACGTTTGCAAATGTAAATAGGTTGTTTACATTTTGGATCAAGTGAGAGCTTTGGAAGAGGAACTGCTCCTCAGAATTAAGCAGCGAGGGCTTAATGTCAAGCCTCAAATTCTTGTGGTAAGTAGTCAAGTTTGATAACATAACATAACATGAATCATTCATGAATTCCATTCCTGATCAATTCAATATATAAAACACAACAGGTAACTCGACTGATACCAGATGCCAGAGGAACAAAATGCAACCAGGAATTGGAAGCAATCGACGGTACAAAGTACTCCAATATTCTACGGGTTCCATTTAAGACAGAAAAGGGAATCCTCCGTACATGGGTTTCTCGTTTCGACATTTATCCCTATCTTGAGAGGTTTACTCAAGTATGTACACATCCTTTTCTTCTTCTGTTCTATGAAGGATTATATCAATTCCTCCATTCTCAACTCTTTACTAATTGTTTTTTTGCTTTCAAAATATTTTATCAGGATGCTACAGCAAAGATCCTAGAACTCTTGGATGGAAAGCCAGATCTCATTGTTGGAAACTATACAGACGGTAATTTAGTGGCATCTCTCATGGCCAGTAAACTTGGGATAACTCAGGTGAGCAGCTCATCTCTTCCTTTGACAGTTTAATATGCAGCTATAAATTTAACTAATTGATTTTTGTAATTCTAAAAAATTAGGCAACTATTGCCCATGCCTTAGAGAAGACCAAGTACGAGGATTCAGACATTAAATGGAAGGAATTAGACCCAAAATATCACTTCTCATGCCAATTCATTGCGGATACAATTGCCATGAATGCTACTGATTTCATCATAGCAAGCACATACCAGGAGATTGCTGGAAGGTTAGAACTTAGAAATATGCCTCCTTTCCAGTGGCTGAGCCCGAGTAGCATGGAATTGAGTTGTTTCTTTCTCTGAATTCTAATGTTGTTTTTTCGGTACGTACTTGCAGCAAAGATAGACCAGGACAATATGAAAGCCATTCTGCTTTTACTCTACCAGGACTCTGTAGAGTTGTTAAAGGCATCAATATCTTTGACCCAAAATTCAACATTGCTGCTCCTGGTGCTGATCAAGCAGTCTACTTCCCTTACACAGAGAAACAGAAAAGGTTTACAAAATTTCAACCTCAGATTGAAGAATTGATTTATAATAGAGAAGACAATGATGAGCACATGTAAGTGTTCGACACTTCTTAGTGCCATTTGAATTTGATGAAGCAATCAAGCAAAGCAAAACTAACATCTCTTTTTTTTTTTTTTTTTGGTTTTACTTAATGTATGGCATTTGAAAAACAGTGGGTATCTTTCGGACAGAAAGAAACCAATTATCTTCTCAATGGCAAGGCTTGATGTTGTGAAGAACCTGACAGGACTAACTGAATGGTATGGAAAGAATAAGAGGCTGAGAAACTTGGTAAATCTTGTTATAGTTGGCGGGTTCTTTGACCATACAAAATCAAAAGACAGAGAAGAAACTGGTGAGATAAAAAAGATGCATTCATTGATTGAAAAATACCAACTTAAGGGACAGATGAGATGGATAGCAGCACAGAGTGACAGGGTCAGAAATGGAGAACTCTACCGATGTATTGCCGATACTAAAGGAGCTTTCGTGCAGCCTGCTCACTACGAAGCATTCGGTCTTACAGTAATTGAAGCAATGAACTGTGGATTACCAACGTTTGCAACAAATCAGGGAGGGCCAGCTGAGATCGTTGTGGATGGTGTCTCTGGTTTTCATATTGATCCAAACAATGGGGATGCAACTAGCAACAAAATTGCTGATTTCTTTGAGAAGTGCAAACTTGATCCAGGATACTGGAATATGTTTTCGATAGAGGGCTTAAAACGAATAAATGAATGGTAAGCATAATTGAGTAGTATCTTCGTTTGTTTTGTTTTGGTCAAGTATGTTCTATTTATTTTGTGTTTTGTGTCGCAGCTACACTTGGAAGATCTATGCAAACAAGATGTTGAATATGGGATGCATGTACAGCTGCTGGAGGCAATTGAACAAGGGGCAGAAACTAGCTAAGCAGAGATACATTGAAATGTTCTATAATCTCCAATTCAAAAACTTGGTACGCACTAAACACTTGTCAATGTTATATTGCTTAACTATTAATTACTTAAATAAATAAATGAATTCCGGAATTACATGTTGGAACATTAATTAATTTCACAGGTGAAGAGTGTACCTGTTCCAATTGAAGAAGCCCAGGCTCAGGCTGAGACTGAGAAGCCAACAGACAAAACACTGCCCAAGCAAAGGTGACATTCTTTCTGGATATTAAATAAAATTTTTAATTTATTATTATTATTGTAGCATTTTATTTTAAAGTAAATGAAACTAATTTCTGTGAAATTTTTGTGTGTTTTATGCTGCAGCAAACGGTCACAGTCGAGATTGCACAGGTAATCCATTACTTGGATCTCGGATTAAGATAGCCAGCCGGCCAATCAGCCAGAAATAAATAAATTATTTATATATTCCAATATTATATTAAACGGAAACAATTATATCTAAAATATTTATCCAGGTTCTTTGGAGCTTAAAATTCGAAAGAGAAAGACAGAAAGCTGGTAATGCCCATATAGAGTCAAGTTTGCACTTGTACTTGGGAATATATAAATAAGTTTGTCATCAGCTCAGCTCAGATCAGCATCAGCTGCGATATGAATGAAGTTGTGGGGTTAAGCAACGATACAATACAATATTGACAAATAAAATAACCATTCTGTAATTCTCATGACATCTCACCTTGATTTATTTAAGTTGGTGTAATAAAATGGTGTGATTTATTTATAATCATAATATTAGTTTGTTATGTACAGAAGTGGCAATTGGCACCGTCCAACGCATCCACTCGGATTATTGTTCATAGCCTGGTTCGACACAGTTCTAATGTATTAAGTAGGACGTAAATTTCGGCCAAGACAAGTTACACCGATTTGTTTGAAGAAAAAAAAGAAGTTCAAATAAAAATAGAAAGATGTTGTTAGAATCTTGACTTTAATCTTGATTAATAACAAAATTTAACTGAATAAACACCAGTAAGATTGAATCAAATATAGAAAATTAAGTATACACAAGAACGAAGAAGAATTTACATGGTTCAGCAGTAAGTTTACATCTAATAGAAGTAAAGAAAGAGTCTGACCTTTATTTTCAAGAATAAAGATTATACAAGTATAGATAATTCAATAAGCTTTCTAATGAGTTCTCATGTGCTCAAAATAGCTACTTGTATTAAAAGATATAACCCTCGAAAGATCCACCAAAAATTAACCAAATTTTATTTTTCGCTTAACAAAATAAAACATCATTAATCGAATATAATTGAAATTTTATCCACATTAGCAATCACTGAGTACACCCTAGTCGAATTCTAAATATATCCCACTCCTTATAAATCTCCACTTTGTCTGCAAGAAGCTCGAACTCTGCTTGCTCTTTTCCTCCCCCATGTAGCCAAAACTACCAATGTTTGCTAAGTTTAAACACAAATCAAAGTTAGCAATTGGAAGCACCTTTGTTAACATGTCAGCAGGATTCAAATTTATGTTAATTCTCAAACAAAATAGAATCCTTTGCAAGCTCATCCTTGATGAAAAAGTTCTTGATATCTATATGCTTTGATCTCTCATGATAAGCCTAATTCTTTGAGAGAAATATAGTACTTTATTTGTCATCAAAGAGTGGTACAAGTTTAGATTCCTTCCATAGCTCATTAACAAGCATCTTTAGTCAAAATGATTCCTTAATAGCCTTAATTAACGCTATGAATTCAATTTCAATTGAAGATAAAGTAACAATGGTTTGAAGACATGGTTTCCAACTTACAACACACTAATAGCCTGTGCATAAGTTACTTTTTGTATATGCAATTCCTTTTTTCTGAAAAGCAGACAATATGAAATAACAAGTCATTGGAGTTTTGATAGGTTTGCATTCATCTATGTTAAACTTGTGCAAAATCTTATTGACATAATATTCCTAATTTAGAAATAGCAACTTTTCATTTCTTTTCTTAATAATCTCTATACTAAGAATTTTGTTTGCACTCTTCACCTTTTTCATTTCAAATCATTTACTAAGTAATATCTTCAACTTCTCTATTTTTTTCCTGTATTTGTATGTTATAAACATGTCATCAACATGCTATAAAAAAAAATATAGCTTTACCTTGATTTAGGTGATGAAAATAAACATAATCATCAGTAAGATTTCTAGAATAAGCATGCACAATCATAAATTCATTAAGTTTCTTATACCATTGCCTAGAACATTGCTTTAAGCTATAAAGAGACTTTTCAAGCAAACAAACATGGTCTTCTTTCCTTAGTTCCTTTAAGCCCTTAAATTGTTCTATAAGTATATGCACCTTAAGTTTTCCATGAAGAAAAAATATTTTAACATCTAATTGATCTAATTCCATATCAATTACAACAACTATTGCTAGCAATATTTTTATTGAACTATATTTAATCATAAATAAGAAAACTTTATTAAAATCTATCCTTTGCTTTTGAGTAAAACCTTTAACAATCAACATTGCTTTGTACTTTACTAGATTAGTCCCTGAAATGCTTCTATTCTTCTTAAAAATCAACTCATAATTGACAACCTTTCTTTCCTTTATTCTTAGAACTAATCTCCAAGTCTTGTTCTTATATAAGGATTCATCCTCAGCCATAACATTTTGCTATAATATTTTATCCTTCTCGTTTAGAGCTTTCAAATAAGTTCTTGGCTTACATCATTCAATTCTTTAGTAGATAATAAAGCAAAGGCTATCGAATCTATATAAATGTACTTACTTGGAGGTTCAATATGCCTTCTTGTCATGTTTCTTGATAACTTGTAATTTTTCAATTTTAACTGCTGCTCTAATAGTACACCTTGACATTCTTTTTGTTCTCTCCTTTAATTTTAATAATAACTTTCTTAGGTTTATTTATTGCCTTCGCATATATAAATGTCTTGTTTTCACATATCAAGGCCTTCTCATTAAAGATTACATCCCGGTTTGTTATACACTTGGCAAGCTTATTATATAAAAACCAAATTTTAACTCCTTTTTTTATAACTAATGAAGACGCTTCTTACCACTAGTTCAACTTTCCCTTGACTGATATGTACATAAGTAGAATAACCAAAAATTTTGAGATTGTCATAACTTGCAAGTTTGCCACTCTACTTCTCTTCAAGTGTTATGAATCCTAAGGCTATAGATAAACTCCTATTAATTAAGTAACATGTTATGTTCACTGCTTTTGCCTAGAAAGCTTGGTCTAACTTGGAGTTAATTAGCATTTATCTTATTTTATCAAGCAATGTTCTATCCATTCTTTCTGCCAAGATATTCTATTGAGGTGTATATCTTATAGTTTTATACATTTCAATTCCATTTTCTGTACAAAATTGATCAAACTCATGGTTACAAAATCTTTAAGCCATTGTCAATTCTTAACCTCTTAACTCTCTTTCCAATTTGATTCTCCATGAGACTCTTCCAATCTTTAAACTTCTCAAACACTTAATTTTTTTACTTAAAAATGTAGACCCAAACCTTTCTCAAGAAAGCATTAACACTTTACAAGAAATACCTATCACTACAAAGAATGCCTTAAATAGGTCCCCACAAATTTAAATGTATATAATCCAAAGTTTTTTTTGTGTTGTGTTCATCTTTGCTAAATTTTAGCCTTGTAGCCTTCCCAAAAGTACTATTTTTATAAAAATCACTTGACTTTATCTTGTCACTCCTTCAAAAGGCTTTGTATACTAGGTTTTTTTAATTTTTTCTCACTCATATAACCTAATCTCATATGCCACAACTTGAAATTATTCATTTCTAATTTAGATGATAAAGATAATTCTTATCACAGTAGTTTCTTATAGGATATACAGCCCATTCATTCTTTTGCCCTTCATTATGATCATAGATCCCTTACAAACTTTTAAATTAATATTTTATACTTAAAAATATACCTTAAATTGTCTAGCATTCTTAGGTATATTGAAATTCTTACTAAATATGAGACATGCATCACTTGATGAAGGGTTTTAACACTACTACCACGCATTCTAAGTTTTAAAGTTTTAATCCCAATGAAAATATATACGTCATTATTCATCATTAGCACCTTTTTTTCTTTTTAAAAACTTCATAGGAAGAAAAAATGTGCTTATTTCAGACACATGAAATGAACATCTTAAATCTAAAATCCACTAACTTGATAATTTGTCATAAGTTATAATAAAAAGATATAAAACTTCATAGTTTTCATAAGATGGGCTGTCCAAGCCTGACTCTTTTTCCTCCAGTGAAATAGTAACAACAAAAGCATTTTCATAACTTGCACTGAAAAAATTTGAGTCATTTGAAACCTTTCTTGATCCAAAAGCTATAGTAGCATTTGTAGGTTTTCCATGCCTTTCTTTTCCTTTATTCTTCCTCTCTGGGCAATCTCTTTTGAAATATCCTTTCTTTCTTGCAATAAACACATTTTCCTTCCTTATTCTTGACTTGGACCTATCCTTGTTTTGTTTCTTGGTATCTTTCTTTTTGTTCATTTTCGAGCTAAGAGTCCTTCACCTACATTTGATTCTTTTGAATAATTTTTCTGCCAGTCTTTTAAATTTAATGCAACCTTCACATTTTCCATTGACAATGTTTCTCTTTTATATAGTATAATATTGACAAAATATTCATATGGGTTTATCAAAGATCTCAAAAATTTTAACATTTGATCTTCATTATCCATTTTGATATTTATTACTTTAAGATCTGAAATTATTTGATTATAGTTACCTAAGTGCTCTTACATTAATGTTACAAGTAGAGAAATTATATAATTGATTTTTTTTGTACAATTTGTTTGCTAAAGATTCATCATAAACAAACTCAACAATTTCAACTATAAAGAAGTAGTTGTTGGTTACTTTGAGACCTCCATTAGAATTCCATCACTCAAACTCAGAATGATGACATTATGTGCTCTTTTAATAGATCTTTCTTCTCTTTTTCACTCAAGTTGATGAAAGATTCTTTTCTTATCATCCAAAATTTCCTTAAGACCTTAATAAACTAATAAGGCCTGCAATTTTAATCTTCCAAGATTAAAATTGTAGTATGCAATGAGCTTTACAATATCAAACTTTGAAGAAGCTATTTAACAAATCAGTCTCTAATACAAATTTATTAGAATATTGGCTTTAATCTTAATCAATAACAAAGCTTAACTCAAACAAATACAGATTGGATTGAATCAAAATCTACAAAATCAAGCAAACATATGAACAACAAAAAATTTATGTGGTTCAATAGTATGCTTACATCTACGAGAGCAAACACTGGATCTAAGCTTTATTTTCAAGAATAAAGATTACATAATATAGAGGATTGAATAAGTCTTTTTGATAAGTACTCATGTGCAAAGAATAATCACTTATATCAAAAGATATGGCAGTTGAAAGATTCACCAAAAACTAACTAAATTCTATTTTCTGGTTAATAGAATAATTGACAGTCTTAATAGAATATAACTGAAATTTTATCTACATCAATAATTATGGAATACATATCAGTCAACTTCTAAAAACACCACACTCCTTACAAATATAATTATTTAAAAGAGATTTGTCTTTTTCTTTGAATTTTTTTTACATTAAAAAAGAGGAATACATCTTTTTTTAATAAATTGAAAATAATATAAAAAATATAGAAAAATAGAAAAAAATTATACTTTTTAAAATTTGCAATTACTTTTAGGATTTAGTCATCTAATTTTAAAAAGTAAATATTTTATCTCTAATTTTGTCATTTATTTTTAATTAGGCCCTATTTTAAAAAAATAAAAATTTTTATCATTGAATTTATAATTTTTTTTTTAAATTTAACCTCTTCAAATTTATTATTTTATCACTTGACCTTCAAATTTGAGATAGAAAAAGATAAAGTGATAATTTAGATGAGTATGATAGAAAGGAAACAAGAATATAATCTATATTTTGATTTAAAATGTATCCAAATTTTAAGTGTAAAGAACAAAAAATTAAGAGATTTGATTTTATTTATTTAAAATGTTAACATTTAGGGTTTAAATTTAGAGACTATGCAATAATTTAGTAATCAAAATAGGTATTTACGATAAATAAGAGAAGCGTAAGATGAAATGAAGAATATGTTAAGGTTGGTTTACAGATAAAAAGAATTATTTTTCATATCAAAAACTCATTTCAAAATTTTTGCATCATTTAGTTATCATTGTACAAAAGCTTCAAAAGTTGTTTTACCTCTAGTAGTAAAATTCAAACTTTTAACTTTTGTAGTTGAGTTTTCTAACCTTTTTTAAGATGTTAAATTGTCAAAAATACAAAAATTTTATTTAAAATTTTTAATTTTTTCTTTTATTACATAACTTTAAAATATTTGTCTATTGAAGTAATTAGTTTTAAATGATGAATTACAATCATTTAATTAAATTTTTAGTATATTAATATAAGATTAACAAAAAGAATCCCAATATTTTATTTCCTTATCTACTAAACAAAGTATTTTTTTTTCTATAAACTAATAAAAAGATTTGGTATTTTTTCTACAAAATTTAAATAAAACTCTAAATATTCTATTTAATTTAATTTATTTATATTTTTTATAAAATATGTAGATATTTTTTTTTTTTTTTTTTTCGAAATGAGTTTTTGATATGAAAAATAATTCTTTTTATCTGTAAACCAACCTTAACATATTCTTCATTTCATCTTACGCTTCTCTTATTTATCGTAAATACCTATTTTGATTACTAAATTATTGCATAGTCTCTAAATTTAAACCCTAAATGTTAACATTTTAAATAAATAAAATCAAATCTCTTAATTTTTTGTTCTTTACACTTAAAATTTGGATACATTTTAAATCAAAATATAGATTATATTCTTGTTTCCTTTCTATCATACTCATCTAAATTATCACTTTATCTTTTTCTATCTCAAATTTGAAGGTCAAGTGATAAAATAATAAATTTGAAGAGGTTAAATTTAAAAAAAAAATTATAAATTCAATGATAAAAATTTTTATTTTTTTAAAATAGGGCCTAATTAAAAATAAATGACAAAATTAGAGATAAAATATTTACTTNCTACAAAATTTAAATAAAACTCTAAATATTCTATTTAATTTAATTTTTTATTTTATTTTAAAATTTGATATTATAATTTATCTACATATTAATTTATTAATTGTAAAAAATTAAAAGAAATTATTTATTTATACACGTTAATTTATTATTTTTATTTAATTTATTTATATTTTATATAAAATTTTATTTAGTTGATATTAATAAATGGAGATGGGCTGTGGACATGAATTCTTGCTCTGAAATGAGGATCGGGTGGGGACGTGATTTTTTTTAAACAAGCTAGGGATGGGAACGTGATATTTTTCTCAAAACTGGAACAGGCCAGAAATAGGGATACCACTCCTAAAACAGAGGTGGGGACAACTATCACCATCCTGGTTCTATCCCTAAGCACAAACACAACCCAAATGGTCCATGGCACTCGAGTTGTGTTGGGCCTAATTTTTTCATCATTGCCTAGTCAACCTGCCATGGAAGTCCCTTTCGGCTTTAATATCATGAGTTGTTAAGTTGGTGATTATGTATTCGCTTCTAATGTTCTGTAAGAATGCTCGCTGGATTTTTGAATAATCTTTTTTTAAAAAAATATTATTTTTTTTAATTTTCAGCTCTCATTATATTTTTAACATATGTACTATCTATATCTAAAAAGAATTTAGCATAATTTTGAGTGTTCAAACAAAACAATTTTGAAATTATAATAAAATATAGAAATTGTTGATACTTCTTGCGAGGCCATCAAAATGGAGCACACTTACATGCATGGTTTTAGGTTACCCATAAAAGTAAGAGCTCTCCTCAAAAAATTTTTGGGGCCAAAGGGATTATAAGTTAAGGGCAGAGTGATAACTTCTAGTTTAAATAAAAGAAGAAGAGTTCAAAACTTCAAGAATTCTTTAGCACAAATCTCTTATTATCAAATTTTTAATGCTAACTAAAATAAAAAGGATGAGAAAGGTAATATTAAAAGAATTTTAGATAAAGTAAAGAAAATAAGTTCTATTAGGACATAAAAGAAGAATTTTATCAAGAAAAAAATAATTCTATAAATAAAATAAATAAGATATGAAATTTTTTTGAGAAGATAGGCCATTATTTTGCAGGAACTCCAACACCCCTGATTTTGTTTTTTTTTTTTTTTTATGTTTCAGATATATCAAGGTAGATGGAAGAACTCATCTAAAAGAGATAAGACCCAGTCTTTATTTTAGAGGAGAAGAAGAAGGATCTTAGTTACTACTACAACAAATATGACTTTTAATAGTATTTTTCATATCTTTCTTTCTTTTTTTCAAAAAAAAAAAATTACAAAATATCTTTTATAATAACATTTTATTAAAAAAGTTGCAATTGATTATTCAATAATATTATTTTATTTTTTTATTATATTTTTTCTTGATATGTAGTATATTGTAAATATTACTGTTAATTTTTAATAATGTAATACTTTAAAATGTAATAAATTTATATTACATTTAGTAATTTTTTTGTTTTTACAGTAGCATGTATAAGTGTCATGTATGATATTTAATAATACAACATTTTAGAATAGTTACAATGTAAACGATATTTTAGTGGAAAAAATACAACCAAAATTCCCAAAAATATATGTCAAATGTTCAACCATACCTAGCTGCAGCCGCGCTGCTCTTTGTGCTAAAGGTTCGAAATCAAATTATATCCAATCTATGGTCTTACATTTCAATTTCAGCTATTTTATTTTCTCCAGCAAAATCTCCTCCCTTCTCCGCTTTTCACTCAATTGAAAATCCCGAATTGTCTGCTGCACCGCCGGAGGTAATCCTGCTAATTTTTGTTTCTTTTGAAATTATATGTCAGGAGCTGGGAAAATGGGGGAAACTGAGTATCAAAAATTTGAAAAATGGGATTTGTCTTTTTCGCTTAGTTAAATGATGGGACATCTAAAGTTTTAATTTTTCTGATTTTTTTTCTTGCAAACAAAAAGTGCTGCCAATTTTGCTATTCTTGAAATCTCAAGCTAACCATATTAATTTCAATTGAAAAATTCAGCTCTTTTTTGGTAAATTTGTAGACATGAACATTATTTTAGTTGTGAAAATGAATTCATTGGAAATGATTGTTAATTAGGCATTTCCGTTAGTACATGGAAGTTGTTAATTGGCAATGTTTCCATTCCGGCGAAAGCCTTTTCGTTGAGTTGTTCAGGAAAGCTTTTTCATTGAGTAATTTGGATTTGATTTTGGATTTAATAGGTCTAATATGGATTGGATCAGATTCAATGACCTTAGAATTATGCTTGCTAAGAATTTAAAAATTCAAACTTCTTGTTACTAAAATTAGCAATTCAGAGACTGTCGTTGAACCGAAAGTGGTTTCTATTGCTGAGCCACTTTTGCTTAAGGATGTTCATGGGGAAGATGTTGACAGACCTTCAGTTTGGCTTATGAGGCAATTAAGGTACTTGAAGGTAGGTTTATGGTACGTTACATTAGGAAACACTTGGCTGTTATATTGTACCAAAATTTTTGCCTTAGGACTTCTCAGTTCGTATTGAGTTTTTTCTCTCTCCGTAATAACTTGTCTCAAAAAATGATATTTATTCTCATATTCAATTTTAACATTTATTTATGTAATTGAAGGTCCAAGGAGTCATTTCCTTTGCCACTGAATGGAAATAGTCTGGAAATAGAAACCAGGAGCATGAAACTTGTGGGGATGTACATCAGGCTTCATTGACATTAGATGCCCGAATACAGTCTTGTTTTTGCACTAGCACAAGCAAGACTCCTTAGCTTTGTGCCTTTTATTATGTAATGCTTTGATCTGATGTATCAATTTGATTTTTGAATATTTTCAGATCAAAAACTTGCAAGCCAGGTTCATGAAATTGCCAGATGCTTTAATGTTTGATTTGGAATACTGACCACTATTCCAATACATCATATGGTCAGTCTCTGTCTCTCTTTAACTTGAGTAATCATGTGATGAGTACTGCATTTTCCTTCTATGAGCTCTTTGAATATAGTGAACTGAATGGTTTTTGCTTAGAACTGTATTCGGCTCAATTCCAATATTCATCTTTATCCTGCAATAATCCTTATTAGACACAATGATCATTTATTGGAAACAGTAGAAGAGCCTGAAGTTTGAATAGGCTGAACAATGCCTTGGTTAAGGTTTCTAAGACAAATTTATCATCCATTGCAAGGAAATAAATATTTCTGGATAGATGTGGTTTATATTATTACTGGCCCATTATCAATTTCTACAATGGTAACTAGCTCTAAGTAAAACATTTGTTTCAGTGGCAGAAAAGGGACATAAAGTTTTTCTATCCCTAATATTGAAGATGCAAAAGTGCAATGGGGAGGTCAAAAGTACTTTGTAGATACAGCAACACCAAGATTAAGGCTTCAAATAGAACCAAATGTAGTAACCCTGAACTAATATGAGATTAAGGCTTTTAATGAGCTTACACTAGGCTCATACATAAAATTGATCTACCATGCCAAAATTTATGACCAGTTAAAAGTTTTTGATGGCATTTCCTTCCTTTTTTACAGTATTATTCTTGACATTCATGCATTGTATGCTGTTACTGGTACTAATTTTCTAGCTCTAACTCCTTAGATTCTGCAACTTTTCTTGGTTATTATAGTTATCTCGGGCATCTATCTAGGCTATTGTTTATGGTACTTTTGAAAGATGTTCCTTTTTATGTTTTTTTTTTTTTGTTTTTTAACCGATGTTTTTGATGTTGAGTGATCTCAATCACAAAACATGCACTTGGTAGTTAAAAAAAGAACTTTGAGAGTTTATTGCTGTTAATGGAAGCGAGTGGTAGTATTTTATCAAAAATTTTGAACTATCACAAGAGCAATGTTACTGATTATTTATTGCATTTGTTGGAAAATGGGCCATAAATTTTCAACTATTGAAATTTAATTTCCTTTCTCTTTTTGTTTTTCCTCAACTGTAGCACATGTCATTTCTTTAAGGTATGGAATGAATCTTGTTAGCTATGAATTTGTGGCATGCCTGAACTCTAAAATAGAGGGGTTCTCATTCTCAATGAAGTAATTTCTCATTGCTTGCATTTAGAAAGAGATTTCAGTTTTTTTTCTTTTTTGAGATTTTACACATATTAAAGAGTATTTTCACATGTTATGAGTGACTTATGTCAAACCTGCATCAACTTTACCACTCGCTTCCATATTCTATGGCCAAAATGGAAATATTTTAATCTCAATTTTTGCCCTCTTTGATATATTCTTTAGTTTGCTGATGCTACACAATTTATTGGTGCTACACAATCTCTGGGTGTCAGAGCAATCCTTGTAAACTCTTGGAATATAACAGAAATGGCTAATGCAATTGCTCGGTCCCTAGATATGTCGCTGAAGAGAGAGAAATGATATCACATGTAAGGACCCATATTTTTCACAAAAATAATAGTTTTTTATTTAGTCTTTACCTTTTTAAAGATGAAATAGTGTTGTTTTTATCTGGTTTTTACCCTTTTGAAGAATAACACTTATGTTTATAATTAAGCATAATTTTTATTTATGCTTGATACTATCTTTAAATTATGATATTTATATATACACAATATTTTTATATTAATGTATATTTTGTTCATATGGATTATATATTTTGATTTGAGAAAAATGATGTATTATTATTATGAAGACTAATTTGTATATTTTTGTTGCATTTGTTGGAAGCTATTTAATAATTATGATAACAACCAATTAGTTAATAGTAAATTTTAAGACGTTATAAATAACTAATTTGTAGCATTTTAAAAAGGCTACAAATTATATAAAATTGTAGCATTTTTTTTAATTGTTACAAGATTGAATGTGTAGCATGATTAAAGTGCTACTAATAATATATTTGCAGCATTTTTATTGTGTTACAAAAGACAGTTTGATAAAATTTTCTAAAGTGTTAAAAAATGTATAATGGTAGTTTTTATCCCATACAACTGAAAATTTATATTTAATTTATATCATGTGTTACAAGATTATAATTTGTGGCACTCTATGATTGTTACAAAATAAGTATGCTTTTAGTAATATAGGCTATTATCGCACTTGAAAAAAAGCTATTGATTATTTTTGGTAGTACTTTTTAGGTATTACTGTATCACAATTTTGTTGTAGCGAGTAGAATTATTTCTTAAAAAAAGTAAATCATTGATTGATACCTAGCATATGAAAAAAGAGTATCAACAATTGACATTATTTTTGTAAGTAAAGTTAACAAAAAGCTATCATTGTGCAAAAAGAACAACTTTGGAGATAAACAATGGATGAGTATATTAGAAAAGCTAAAATGATAGTTCTTATGAGTAGGAATTTGTGTGTTTGAATAACATGTAGAAAACTTCATAATCATGGGATGAGATTAAGGGTATTTTGGACATATTTAAAGAACTTGAACTAGACACCAAGGAAAATTTGGTCGAAACAAAAGCAAGAGTGTTATCTAAAAAGAAAAATTCAAAGAATAAAGATCAAAGAGGGGAAAAATGGTTAAGAGATGAAATAAGACTTCAAAGACAGAGATTTTAAAATACTGTTGACAAGCTCAAGGAATGAAGTGCGGAAGAAAAACCCACATCCATACAAGTTCTTTATGAAAGGCAACTAAACAGAAGGTTTTGCAATAACTCTTATGAGAGTAGAGTAAAAGAGAGGGAATTAGATGCTAATGATTTGTTCCCAATAGATGCAAGACACATTTTGATGAAAAAACAAAGGCAAGACAAGGAGGAATAAAGAGTGAGGCAAGAATGAAGAGATGAGGAAATCTTTAAAGAAGAAGACCATTGACTGGTCAGGCAAAATAGGACCCAAAGACTTATTTTGGACTAGATTTTCAAAAACTCCAAAAACTTAAAAAGGAGATATAAGAGTTAAGGCAAAGGGGAACACAAAACAAGCTCAAGAACGAAGATAATTATGAGATCAAGTATTCACTAAACATGGAAATGTAGAAATTGCGACTTTTGAGGAGAGTTAACCTTTCTTAGATAATTTATACATTGGTCAAATTAACCTAACCTTATTGATATAAGTAAAAAAGTTACCTTGGCTTTGGAGGTGGTAGCAAGAAAACTAAGGCATTATTTCAAGCTCACCATATCATTTTTTTTTTACTAACTAATCTTTATGATAAAAATTATCCTAACTAAATGTTTTAAGAAGATTAGTAAAATGGTTGATAAAGCTTAGCAAGTTTGACCTCTATTATCAATCGAAGATAATTTTAAATGCAAAAGTTTTAGTTGATTTCATAGTAAAGAGAGTAGTGGATGATGACTCAATCTTAATGGTTTAAGATTGGAAGCACAGAAGAAAGCAAAAGTCCTATATAAAACCTTTATGTCGATAGAGCTTTTAACATCAAAGAAAGCATAGCAAGATTTGTCCTAGTCTCACTAAAAGGGAATAAAATTACTTATGCTCTGAAGACCAAATTGAAAGTAACCAATAATTAAGTAGAGTATGATGTATTTCTATTAAGATTAAAGTTAGCTTCAGAACTCAAAATAAAATAAATACGTGTAATGAATGATTCTCAGTTGGTAGTAAATCATGTTAAGGGGCAATTTTAAGCACGAAAAGAGAAAATAATGTCTCACCTCAATAAAGTGAAAGAGTTTATGATTAAATTCACCAAGGCAAGTATAGAGCAAATTTCGAGGACACAATAGTTCAAGGCTAATTCAATAAAAAGAGAAAAGTTTTGAGGATGATACCTATTGAGTATATTCCCATCCTTAACATTGGAAATGGGAAAAAAGTAGTAGAAAAAGGCAAATGATGTGCACACAATATGACATGAATGGATTTTATCCTAGAATACATCAAAAGAGAGACCTCTTTTCTAATAAAACAAAGATAAAATGATTCAAGTACGAAATTTTATGATATTGCATCATAGGCAATATTATTTACAAAAGAGGATTCAATTTTCCATATTTAAAGTGCTTAAGGCTTGATGAGGAAAACCATGTCCTCAGAGAAATACATGCAAAGATATGTAAACAAATTCAGACATCATAGTGTTGGCATTTAATGTCCTCGAGCAAGGATATTATTGGCCAATGAGCCATAATGATGCCTTAAATCTTGCGAGGTTATGCGAAAGTTGTTCGTTTAGTTCAAATATTTCAAAAATAGCTCAATGAAGTGCTTATTAGCCTTCTCAATTTGGGGTTAGATTTGATTGGAACAATATCGCTAGGTAAAGGAAAAGCAAAGTATGTGATTGTAATAGTAAATTACTTCACGAATTGAGGAGAAGCTAAACCCATAATTGTGATAATAGAGAAGAAAATCACAAGTTTTGGCGTGGAGAAATATCATCTATAAGTATGATATCCCAAATGCCATCCTTATTGATAATGAGAAGCAATTTGACAATAAAAAATTTTAAGGACTTTACTTGGATGGAAAATTAAATTTGTCATTCGCCTCTCTTAGCTACAAAAATAAATGGTTAGGTTAAGTCAACAAACAAAGCAATAAAAAGAAACTAAAGGTTAAGTTGGGAGAAAAGAAATGATTATGATTGAAAGAGTTGTCCAAAGTGTTTTGTGCATATAAAATGATGAATTTGGTAGGATCGAAAAAGCATTATTTTCTTAAGAATTTGGGTATGATGCAGTCATACTAGCTGTGATAAGAGAGCTCACCCATATAATTACATACTTTAGTGAAAATGCTAATACTAAAGGTATGTGTTGATACTTAGACTTAATTGAAGAAAAAAGAGATCAAGTTTAATAGTGATATGCAACAATTAAAAGGTTAAAGCCAAAACATTCATTGAGGGTGACTTCAATCTCGTAAGGCAATTTTGAATACAAAAAAGTTCAAGGAAGGAGTTTTTGGTTTAAATTATGAAGGACCATATAAAGTCTTGAAAATGGTCAAACTAGGAGTGTATTAATTAGGATATCAAGGTGGAAAGATTGTGAGGAAATCTTTAAACATAGATATCTCAAGAAATATAACCAGTAAGGATTTTATTTATATTGATGTAAAAATAAATTTTCTCCCAATCCCAATGCAACCATGTCAAAGAGCCAAATCTTTTAAAAGAACCATCAAGGGTAAAAACATCTCGAGTGGTCATAATATTACCGAGAAGGCAAGTTCCTTAGAGGAATTAGGATGCAAAATATTCTTAAGAGGTTACAACCTTATCAAGAAGTCAAGTTTTTTAAAGAAATTATTAGTGTTGAATATCTTTGAGAGATCACAATTTTTTAAGGAAGTAAGTCATTTAAAGAAAATTGTGAANGCAAGAACACCTTAGATTTAGAGGCATTTTCTCATGTTATTTCTCATTGTTTTTGCTTTGTCACCAAAGAAGTCGAAGACAAATCTTTTTTAAAAGTGGTTAGAGGTACATTCTTATTGCTTTCATCTTTATTTTATTGAGAATTTAAAAACAAAGTAAGATTATGAAAATAAAAAAAGGCAAGTAATAAAACAATGAGAAGAGTTTGTACCTCTTCAAACTTTAAACTTTTCAACAATAATTAAAGGGTTTAACAAATTCTTTTAGCTATAAAATTGAGTAAGAGCAACTTTAACTTAAAAACAAGAATGACGTTAAGTTAAGTTTACATCCTTCAAATCACTGTAGAAAAACAACTTTGGGTTAGTATGCAAGGCAAATAATAATATAATAAAAAATGCAAGATGAACAAAAGGAAAATGACTTGCTTCCTTAAATAGAGTAAAGACAATAATAAATCATTTGTGCATACTGCACACATGATCCCACTAACATATAACCATTTGTACTTTTAATTTTTGTTAAGTTAGAAAGGTCATGCAATAAAGTACTTTTATCTTTGGCATTTCTTAAGATTTGGCCTTGGGTGATATAAAGCTTGTATCTCTTGCAAAGTAAGATCATCTTAGTTGGACATCTTTTAAAGAACAAACATCCCTAATATTATTCTTCAAGCATTTATGTTCAATTAACATGGAAGGGTGTTGATTTTGAAAAACAACTTTGCGAAGTATGGTTGAGAAAAAGTCAAGCTCCTATCTTAAAGAATTTCTTATGAAAGGTAACCTATTCCTTAGAGGGTTACCTGGGAACTCTCCTGCTTCTTAAATAGTTGAGAAGAATATTGTCAAGAATGACATACATTCTGGATGTTCTAGGTCATTCTTAGTAAAAGAAAACCTATACTAATTTATTTCATAAGGATTGTCATTCTTTTGGAAGAAGAAGGAAATTAATCCTTTCTACTTAGGAATACTCGTGGTGGCCTTTCTAGTAAATCTTCTCACACTCTCAAACTTTTTACCTTTAGGTGTAAGGAGAGAACCATCATCCTTAAATTTATTAACATTTATTGAATGATCATGATCGTCTTTTTAAGAATCTGCGAGGTCAACATACCTATTGATTTTCACGAGAATAAGGGAATAAATTTCAAGAGATTTCTTTTTTCTTATCATACTCTCTTTCTCGGTCAAGATGTTGTCACAAATAATAAATGAGGTAGAATAAACCTCTTGGTTAGATATTTGGTGGTTTGATTTTGGTTAGACAAGTTTTGAGAATATGATCTATGTTAGACATTTAAAGGCAAAGGTATATCAAACAGGAAAACAAAAATAGTATATATTATCAATAAAAATAATGCTTAAAAAAGCCACAAAGAATGCAATAAAAGTGATAAAACTAGTATAAAACGAATTATTCAAGCAATAATATGTAACAAATTATTAAAAAAATAAAAAATAAAAATCCAAAAACCATTAAAATAAAGAATAAGATAGATACGTAAATCTTAATGAGCAAAAACATGTTAATGGTCATAAAGAAATGAGGTTTTGCCCAAAAATTCGTGGTATGATGATGGATAGCTAAAAAGATAATGAGCTAGGGTCTTTAAGTGTGCAAAAAAATGTAAAAATGTAAAAAATAAATAGAAAATAGAGAAAGTTATGAATTTTTATATCTATTGAACGAGAATAAATTTGAGCCATTAAGGTAATAAAAGAACAAGGTAAAGCCATTTGTTAAGCATTGTTGAGTAACAAATGTTATTTTAGCATTAAAAATAATATGATTGCTTGGAGTGAATGACAAAATAATAGGCATTAAATGACACTATCATTTTACTCACTCCTTTAAATTCTAAAAATGACACCTAAAATAATAGAACTCATAAAAACTAAGTTACCAAGGAAATTGAGGAAAAGTCTGAGGAAATAATGTTTTCATGAAACTAAGTGTGCCATCAATGAGAAGGAAAAAAAAAAAATCTTTTCTTGAAAGAAATTTTAATAAATAACGAGAATAATATTAAATTTTTAGTACTATATTAAAAAATCATTGATACTAAAAATTGGGGGAATATTAATGCATGATATTTCTCACTAACCAAGTCATTAAAATAGAGTATACTTTACATGCATGGTCTCGAGTTGCCTATAGAAGTAAAAGATCTCTTAAGAAACATTTAGGGTTTGAGTTTACAAGCCAAGGGTAGGTTAATGATCTTTGGTCTAAATAAAAAAAGAAGAGTTTTAAGACTTTAAAGACTCTTTAAGGCAAGTCTCTTAATAGAATTTTTAATATTATATTTTGAATACCATCCAAAACAAAAAGGATAATAAGGTAGTTTTAAAATAATACTAAAAAAAGTGAAGGAAAAGTGTTTTACTAAAAAAATGAAAGAAGAATCCCATTAAGAAATAAACAAGTCGTTAGCCTATAAAAAGAAGACAAACCAATAAAACAAGGTATGAAAAACTCTCGAAAAAGATACATTGTTGTTATGTCAATAAATGTTCTCAAATCTAAAAGAAAAATCTCTTTATTGACTTAAGTATCGAAAGATTTTTGTTAAAATTTCAACATCCCTGATTTTAATTTATGTTTTTTTAGATATATTTAGGTGAATTGGAAAACTCATTACAAAGATATTATACGCGCCTATATATTTGATGAGAGGAGGAAGGATTTTAGTAGAATTATTCCTTTAAAAAACAAATAACTGATTGATATCTAACATATGAATAGTAGGTATCAACAAAAATTATAACCAGAACAATTAAGAAAAATCGAGAGATATACAATACATTCTTATTCATCACAATATAATTTTTTATAAAGGTTAACTAATAAAAAAAATTAGCATAAAAATAAATTCATTGAAAAAAAAATTAATAAATTATTGTGAAGTAACAACAACACACGTAATAAAATGATTGTAAAATTTGATATGACAAAATTTTTCTAAAAAATAGAAGTCTACATTTTTTAAATCAAATTTGATGCAACAACATACAAGTCAAATTATGTAATCTTTTTGCATAGTGAAAAGGAATCTACAAATCACATTTAACCTTAAGAAGTTGGAAGGAGACCAATTCAAATGAATACTTGATTTTTTTTTAAAAAAAAATAAGATTATGATGGCTTACTTTGTGGTTGTAAAGGTGTATTATTTTAAGTTTAAAGCAATAAAGAAATACGAAGTATAAAAGTTTATGATGGTTTATTTTGTGGCTGTGAAAGCAAATCATGTTCACAACTTCTATAAGCAAATATCAAAATTAAGGCACACAAGTCTTAAAGCAACCAAATATTAAAAAGAAGATTAGGTGTCGTGGATGCTGTAATTATTACTTGTGCAAATCCAATTTATCATATTGATAATTAATTAGATTGGCTTATTCTTAAGAGTTGTGTTCATCGATTTTACTTCCACCTATACATTTCCAAAATTAAGTCAATGTAGAACACAAAGGTGATGATTTGAATAAGAGAAGATGTTGAAAAAAAATGTTCTCGTTATAATTTGTACAAAATTGCCAAACTTGTAAGAATATGCTATTGTGCATCCAAATTAAATTGAATTTAAAGACTAATTTACATTTAAATATGCATTTTAAGATGTGCTTGAATTTCTAGCTGACTATATACTTGATTTTGTATTTGAATATGGATTTGGATTTTTATTCAAATATGAGACATTTTATTTAGCTAGTAAACCTTGTAAGCTAAACTATATATTCCACATATAATTAGATAAAAAATTAACTATTCAAGTAAATATGTTACGTATTTAATATTGGTCCAGATGCAATTGAAACATTATAGCTCCTTATTTTTTAAATTGATACAAGGACTTAGATGCACGATTTTCAAAGTTTGTTAAATATGAACTAAAATTCAAGCTTTTAAAAGTTTTAATTATGTTGGAATATGTTTGCAACAAAAAATATCAAACATAATGTATCATCATAAATTATCACTACTATGGTCCAATATATAAAACCAATATGAAATAAAAAAATAAAAATCTATGTCAATTATCATAAACTATTACATATGCTTATATTATAATTAAATTTATTTTTTTTAATCGTCTGACATCAAATAACCTAAAATCAAAATCACGTTTCATGTGCACCTGTAAAAATCTTCTAAAACATGATTGTGCAAACAAATTTAATGCGTTGTAGTTAACTTTTGTTTGATCCTATAATAACCTACATATGTCACAAAGAAGTGACAAAAGTTGGAAAAATATTTTCTTCATGTATGTTAAATATTTTGTTGACATTATTACTTAGTTCATCCATTGTTTCTATCAATATTATAAAAGAAATCAATCAAAAAATTTAGCACAACAATTGGTAAGATTTCATAGAGTACACAAATGCATATTATATAGAATCCCTCAATGAAAAACAAATATCTTTTGATGAAAGGGAAGTTAATGTGAAAAAATAAGTCTTTCAATATTCAACACTGATGTGTTTGGGTGAATTTTAATTAGGAAAAATATTGTTCGATGAATTTCAACTATTTGTCCTTGATAAAATTCATTTAGTTTTGACGAATTTTGTTGAGAAGTTAGCATAACTATAGTTATCCATCAATAAAATTCGTTAAGGGAATCGGTATTAAACTATCTTCCCTCAGTAAAATTTTTTGAGGGCAAAACTTAATCGTATAAATATCTCTTGATGAATTTCTCTCCACGAAATTTATCAAGCAATGTCAACATTTTACATTGTCTTCATCTCATCAATATCATATGAGCCCAAAACTTCATTCACGACCCATCCAAATCACAAACCTTAGAGCTTAAACCAACTCTCACTAATTTCTAATTATATTCTTTTTTTGTCCATAAACAAAACTTAAATCATTTTGTTCCATAATAAAATTCAAAATTTCATATTTGAAGAACTCGATCTACCTTTTATCACAATGTATAACATTCTTCCAATTGATTCTGTTGTCGGTCTCAAAATTGGGCCGTTGAAGATTTCGCAACCACGGACAAAAGGAAGTATGTACGGGGGTTTGGGTTGATTTTAGGTTCCGTTTGGATTTTATAATTTTAAGTTAAATGAGTGCAAGAAGGAGTTAGGAATATTTTATAATTTTAAATTAATTTTAATCCATTATTTTATCAAAATTTATAAATATATATATTTTTTATCCTTGGCAATATATTATATTTGATTATATTATTTATGATTTATTTTTTTTTAAAAAAAATATAGATGAAATTCATGAAGGAATGTTAACATTGTTCATAATCTTCTTTTGTCCCACCCATATCAGCCTAAAACTCCAGTCACATTTCTTTCCAATCACAAAACGCATGGCTTGAACCAACCTGGGTTGATTTCTAAGTCCATAAACTAATCCTAAATCATTTTCTTTCATAAAAACTAAAGTTTCAGACTCGGAAAAATTCGGTGTACATGTGGTCGTAATGCATCACCTCCATTTGCTGGTTGATTTTGGGTTTCATTTGAATTTTGTAACCTTAAGCTATTGTCTTTTTTCTAATTGTACTCTCTGTGAAAGATAAGAGTCAGAAGTATTATTATGATTATTATCATTTGTTTAAAAGACATATTTTGGCTAAGAGTATATCCAAATCCTTTTGAATTTTAATTTGAATTTGCACCAAAATATTGACAGTGAAGTTTCTTTTATATTCTTTGGCTAGTAATAATGGTTAATATAACCAGGGATGTATTGGTCGATTTTATTTATTATTTTGCAAAAATTATAAATTTATTTACTCTTATCCTTTTTAATATTTTATATTCGATTACATTATTATGATTTATTTAAAAACAAATTTACAATCTTTTAAATTCAAAAATATTCTTAAAAAGTATATTAAATATTACAAAATAAAAAAATATAAATTAAAATCTTAAATTATATAATTTTTGAATGGCAAATTAAACGAACCATGGTTTAGTGTTTAGTAACGGGAAAAAAAAAATAAAAATTAAAAATAAAAAATAAAAAATTAAAAAAAACCCCATAAAACTGCGACCGGGTTCACCAGTTGGTTAAAATAAATCCGGACGAGAGGAGAGAGTGCGACAAGCTAACGCATATGATAAGAAGCTCCCCGCCAAGAGAGTAACTGAAAAAGAAGGGTGGTTGCATCAAAACATCAGCTCATCTCTTCTCTTCTCTTCTCTCCTCTGCCTTATAAGAAGATTCTTTATTTATATAATATTTGAACAACAATAACCAGGTAGTTAATATAACAAATACAAAAAGAAAAACATAATTTTTTTTTTTTAAAAAAAAGGTGAAATCTGTAAAAACCCAAAAAAGAAAAAAAATTAAAAAAAGAAAAGTGATATAATTTCGTTTGGATGGAGGGAGGATCGAGATCTTCAAATTCTTCTTCTTCCAAATCTCAGAAACCCAAATGTCAGTTTCCTTTTTCTTTCCTTGCATTTTATTCATTGATTAATTTGTTTTCTTTAGGGTTTTTCTTTGTGTTGAATTGCGATTATATTTCGATTTATAACTCAATAACTGCGAAAATATTAGGATTCCCAGATAGAAAGTTGCAAATTCACAATTCTTCTCAAAATTTATGTGAAACAATTTATAAGAAAAATAGAGAAATAAATCAATCTAAACCTTAATGAATTTTCAGAATTTAGCTTCCATGATAGAGATCGTGATTCTAAGCGATAAATTGACTATTTATAATTATTATTGTTATGTTTCTTGTTTTAATTCCATTTTTTTTTTAAAATTCCTCATAAGTTGTGCGCTATTCAGTTTAAATCATTACATTGTTTGATAACATTTCTGCATTATCAGCAGCTCTGGTTGACAATGGTTTACCGTGTTGCAGATTCTAAGTTTACGCAGCAAGAGCTTCCTGCTTGCAAGCCAATTCTAACACCGGCATATGTATGGATTTTGATATATTAAGCAAAAATTTTCTGTTTTATGGTTATTGTGGTTTGTCTGAGTTTCCTTAAATGGATTTTCAGGTCATTGGCATATTTATTACTGCCGGAGTCATCCTTATCCCAGTCGGCCTTGTTACATTGTTTGCATCAAAGAGTGTAATACATTTTAATTTGTCTTGAAAACTGTTAGCTTGCAGATGATTGATTTCCTTTTTGATACTATGCTTACTTTCTTTGATACGTAGGTAGTAGAAATTGTGGATCGCTACGATGAAGAATGCATTCCTCGTAATTATAGCGATGATACGCTTGCATACATCCAAAACATTGAAACTAACAAAACCTGTACCAGGAGTTTGAATGTTAGTCTGATTTCTCTTTTACTGAGAAGTTCAAAGAAATTCTGGCTTTATTCTTCATCTTTATATTTTGTTATTTCAGATCACAAAGAAAATGAAAGGCCCCGTTTATATCTATTATCAGCTTGATAACTTCTACCAGAACCACCGGCGGTATGTGGAATCTATTCTATAAGTTTTGTAAGGTCTGTTTGTGTTTTAGTAGAACTTTGTCGAATGCGATTTGCTAGTTATGCTACTTTTTGAGTAGACCTGGTTTCAGAATGTTAATTATCTATGTTTAATTTTTTAATCTTCAAATTGCTTGTACCTATCAAAGAGTTGTGTGTTTGGCCAAGATGTTTCTTCCAACCTTCTAGCTTCGAATTTGACTTTAATCTGTTAAAAGTAATATTAGATAACCTTTTGCAAACATGATTTTAGTAACATAATTGCTTTGGTTTTTTGACATGTAGTGTTTAAAGAACTAGTGTTTTCTTTAGTTTGTTCTTCTGGGGATAATACTTTTGTTGTCACCAAGCCTACAAAAAGACTACAAAAATGTCAATCAAACCCCTCCCCAACCCTAGCTTGAGTGGGAATTGAACCACAGACATCTTGTACCATCCTAAGAGATTTTACCAGTTGAACTAACTGAGCCTAAGTAGAGATTTTTACACTGTACATACTAGAGTGTGCTAATTTTGATTTCCATATGTCAAATTGTTTTAGAATTGAAGATTGGGCAAGTGGCGATGAGAAAGAATGCTTTGAAAGCTAAGAGTCAAAAAGTTGAATCATTAGTGTACTACTGTAAGCTCGAGCTAGGATGTCAATCTCTATATCTCTCTCCCTAGGTTGTGTTTATATACATACATTCATATAACTGTGTAAAAAATTTACTAAAATATATGGTCCATGCTTTTTCTTAAATCACTGCTATTTAACTTTTGTAGACATTTTTCTTCTTTTAATTTTTTCTTGAAAAGTAACATTTTTCGAGAATTGTGTAAGTAGTGCAAACCCAGTACACTGGAAATGCAAGTGAGTGCCCTGTGGGCAGAGAAGAAGGAAATAAAAAGAAACAAAAGGTCTTAACTCCTAACATTAGTATTTGGAAATAGGATAAAAGAAGCAAAAATAATATGGTGATTCTATAATGACATCCAACTGAAAAGTAATCTCAAATAGAAAAAGGCTTAGGCTTTGTAAAGAGGGTTCTTTATCCACAAAAGCACGGCTATTCCACTTGCGTTAAGTTCATGTTAGACAGAGAGGGCTTCCTAGATTTTTCTTTCCAGTAAGGCACATATAGCAGAGTTCACAAAGTAAAAAGTAAGCATTCTTTTGTTTGAAATTTTTCATGATGACTATATAATGATCTTACACTACATTTTGAATTAATATTTCTCTGCAATAATGATAATAAGTGTGTGAATTACATAAAATTACTTCTATTCCAGCTTCTTTCTCTCTTCTAATCTCCTATGTTACCAGTTTGTTCTACTCTTTTTAGAAAATTAAAGAAATGTTTGACAAGTATACAAGTATCCACATCCAAACATATAGAAGGTAAAATGAATGTAATTGACTTTGAGGTATGCAACATGGATCTTTTGAATTCAAATTCACTTATGAAAATACTTAGATGCAAGACAATGATTTTATAAATTTATGATTTTTCTTGAGAATCTAGACTCATTCTGGACCAAAATACCATTTTTATGTTCCCTAAATATTTAATGGAATTAAAATTTAATGAGTTTGAAGAGTAGACATTTTTATGTTTTTGTACTTTCTTTTCCCCTGTTTTGGAAGCCTTTACTGTTTGTGTTATATGCGAATTATCCTTTGATCATAATGTGCCCAACTTTAGAATCTTTTGAACTGAATGTTAATCGTAAGTGTTAAATTTTGTTTCAGGTATGTTAAAAGCCGAAATGACAAACAGTTGTGGAGCAAGAAACATGGTGATGACACGCAAAATTGTGCTCCTGAAGCCACAGCTAATGGGTTGCCAATTATTCCTTGTGGTCTTATAGCATGGAGTTTGTTCAATGATTCATACAGATTTTCAGTAAACAATAAGCCTGTAAAGGTCAGCAAGAAGAACATAGCATGGGAGAGTGACAAAAAACATAAATTTGGGTCAGATGTCTACCCCAAAAATTTTCAGAGTGGAGGTTTGATTGGAGGTGCAAAACTTAATTCTAGCATACCGGTGAGTATTCCTATATCTTTGTTTTTGTTACTAGACCATGAAATTATTTCATTTTACATCTCCTTTTTCCTTTTTCCTTTAATAAGAAAATGAAAGAGTTGCTCATGACTTAATTGCATATAACAGTTAAGCGAACAAGAGGATCTTATAGTTTGGATGCGTACTGCAGCACTGCCAACTTTTAGAAAACTATATGGAAAAATAGCAGATGATCTTCCAGCTAATGAGACAGTTACAGTTGTAATAGAGAACAATTATAATACATACAGTTTCAGTGGTAAAAAAAAGCTGGTTCTTTCAACCATGAGTTGGATAGGCGGGAAAAATGATTTTCTCGGCATAGCATACATCACCGTTGGTGGAATATGCCTATTCCTGGCAATAACCTTCATACTTGTGAACATTATCAAGCCAAGGTAAGTGAAATGAACGGTCCTATCCTCAATGACACTGATCACCTTCCTTGATTGAATATAAGTTCCATTTCCTCTGCTCTTGATAGTAGATTTTCCCTCTATCTGTATCTGGTCCTGAAGCTGATAATGTTAGCATGAGATTCCCCAGGTTAATACTTAAAAAACTTTTTTGCTTGGAACATTTTTCATCCTAAAATATCAGTCTGATAAAATATTCTTCAAGAATAACTTATAAATTTTTTGATACTTAATTTGTCACCTGTTTCACCTTACCAGCTTTAGGAAGGAATTAGCTGAGGCTATTATTTGCATCTTTAGATACTAGATGGTGTCAAAATGTTACGTGCACAAGAAGTATGAGTTTCAGATGGTACATTAAAAGAACAAATCCTCCCTAACATCCCCACTTTACGCTACCTAGAAGTTCTTTTCACAAAGACTGACTGATGTTTCTTGGTGATAACTGATTTCTTTGATTGGAAGATTACTTGTTATAGAAACTAGGTTTATATTATTCATAAGTGGGAAACTTAATTAAGATGGTTTTGTCTGTGCAGACCTCTTGGGGATCCATCTTTCTTGTCCTGGAACAGGAATCCAGAAGGATTATTAGAAGATTAACTTTATATTAAAATATGGTACGTAATGGTTTTAGCTTTACTTGCAGCAGCAGCCCTTGGATGAATTACGTTTATTTCCTCAAGGAAAGGAACTTCCCTGATTCACTGTATGGAATGAGTTTAAATTCAGTTTATTCCCCATGCTAGTTCGCGCGCGCGTGTGTGTGAATTTAACTCATATATTAACACAGTGATAATAATAATAAGAATAATTAAAAATGTCAAAATCATAAATTCATAAAAGAAAGAATGTTGTAACGAAAGCACCGCCTTACGATCAGTGGAGGAAAAATAAAAATAAAAACAAAAGGGAATTATTGGCAAGGAAGAATAACGGGGTCCATGGGAGTGGAAGTGTCTCTATCACACATCTTAGCATCGATGCTTACAACACCTTCTCCCTGCAATTACATTTGACGTCATAAAGAACTAGTAATATTAGTATCATAAGCTAAAGCAATGGTAGCTATATTAGCATGCTATTAATTTATTAGTATGTTAGTTTCAAAGAAAGAAAAGAACCTTAGCAATATTTCTGAAGTAGGTGGTGGTGTAATTTGCAGTAGGAAATACAGCTTCAATGAGATCTCCTAAGACCAACTGGGGTTGGGACACTGCTCCATCGTACCAGTCTAGACAAACACATTCGCCAATCAAATGAATAAATAATAGTAGTAAATAGGAAGAAACTAATGAAATTAAACTAATTAATGGTAATAAGAGCATACCTAGAGTGAGAGTGAGATTTGAAAATTGAACTCTTTTGTCGTACCGCCATAAGCTTTGATTAGTAAGAAAAGCAAAGCATGACGAGTTTGAGTTTGAGTTCGAGCTATCATCTTCTTCACGACCTACATTGTGTAGAAATGTGGATTGTGTGTAGTTAACAGGTTCAGTGGTATATGTTCCATCAATTACTACATCCACAGTCTGATTAATTAAAGGAAAAGACAACATGGGTACGTTAGAAGATAGATAACTCTCAATATAAAGGCAAATAATAGCAAAAGCATATGTAATGTAATGTAAGGCTCACTTACACAGAGGATGGCATGCAACTGTTCCAAATCATCAGGATTAGAGATGTTATATGTCATCTTGTTTATTGACTTATCCACATTCTCTCCCCCTGCATCTTCCACATACTGCTCAATTTTCATTTCATTATTATTATTATTATTATTATTATTATTATTATTAATATCAATTATTTCACGCACGCGTACACACACATTCCTTCCATTATATTTAATTTACCGAGTTAGTACCTTCAATTTGAATGTTTCCTGGGTGAAAGACCATACACCCTGCATAAAATAAAAGCAAATTACATTTTCAGAAGCATATTGTAATTTATTTTCAACAAATGATTTTAGTTAATTAATTAAGCAATTAATACTCCAACATACATTATAAAATTCCATCCAAGCTACAATTGGCTTGAATGATGTTGTCTTGCTTGCAGCTATTCTACTCAAGCATAAATAGTTGTCTCTAACCTACAAATTAGAAAATCGAATAATAGTAATAATCCTCAGTAATTAAATGTAAATGTAAAGAAGTAAAAATAATACTCACAGCATTATACACTTGGGTGGCTCTGGCTTCAGCGTTTGCAAAAGCTCCCAAGAATTTGATCCACTCAGTAATCTATACAGAGCTAGTATGTAATTAAAAATATGTAATTAACATTACCCTGAAATTACCAAAATGGAATTAACAGTACCTGTAGAGGAGTATCCTCTTGAAAAGGAACAAAATTGGCGAAGTTGCAAGCTTCTGGTTGGTCAGAATGAGTGGTAAAATGAGTGGCAAATTGTATTTGTCCCGAATCATCAGGACTAGTCTTGTTAATATCTCCACTTTGATACAATTTTAATACGCATGGGGAAGCCACTGTTGTTTCTGACGTAATCCCTTTCATGCTTCCTAATAATCCTAATACCTGACCACAGCCCAACAATCACATATTTAATTAATTAATTAAAACATGCACTGGTAATCAATTCTTCCTACTCTCACTTCTCCGCCATCTTCTCTCCTTATTCAAGCCAAGCCCAAATACATACTTATGCCATCACTCTCACCTCGAAAAACGAAACTGCAATTTCATTGTCATCACCGGTGAGAAATATGACAAAATAGTTGGATATAAAAAAAAAAAAAAAATGAAATGAAACATATGCATCAGCGAAAATAATTTATGACGAATTCTAATATATAATTCTATTGATGATTACATATTTAAATAGAAAAAAAAAATTATTTTTTCAATTAATTTATTTTGTCATTTCCTTCTAATCCATTACCATTAGCTAATTAATTATGAATTAACTATTTTTATACGATTAATCTACTAGAAAACAGTATAATTATAATACTGTTATGTATAAAAATTTGTATATAAATTCAGTTACACAAATTGATATGATTATGTTATATTATTTTTTATTAGGATAAAATGAAATAAATTAAGTAATATTTATATAATGATAATATAATTTTATTATGTTAATTTGTATTGATAAAATTTAAATAAAAATTTATATTATTGATATAATTAAGAATGGGGTAAAGTGACCCTGAAGAAAAGATATGTGTATTACTAAGAATTGCTTATTAATTCAACTACCACAAAATATGTAGGAATAATGCATTAATTCTAAAATAATATAATCTCGTTTTCCTTGTATAACTATTTCTTAATTTCCATCCTATTCCCATTTCACAAATCGTTCGTGATATCAACTCAAAAGGGACCACCGTGCTTGCTGCAGCTTGCAGTGCCGGTTGCCACTCAATTGAAACAACCTCCCAATTAGTAGTAATATATGAAGCAAAGATTAGTGAGTACCTGGAAACAAGTCAGTATCAACGGAGTAGTTTGTCATAGGAATGACAAAAGATTTGATCCTTGAGCTGCAATATTTAGTCCTAGCTGCCATTCTTGTGTTATTCTTCAATCAACAAAACACTGAAGATTAATCACTAATAAATATTAGACGTATATAAATAGAAATGAATTAAGTAAGGTACCTGGATAAGAAGGTAGCTGCGCCCATCAATGGCGTTCTTGATGACTTTGAAGGTCTGTCCATAATAAATACGGAAATTCTGTGCATCTTCAACCTTTGATATCTCCCCTGTTTTCACCGTATTTGCACCATTAATTCCACTACTACTCATCAGCCAAATTCCCCATAGCACCACTTGCAATAACCCAGTTGAAGACATTTTTCTTTGCTAGTTTTGTTTATCTCTGCTCTGTTCTGCTCTTGCTAATTAATTGTTAGAGAGAAAAGAGAAGTAGCTTTCTGGAAGGGTACAGGAACTGGGAGATAATTGAGGGAACTAGAGTCATATGAGTATTAGGTGGCGGTGTTTCATTCTTTCTTTTTTGTTTTGTGATTAAATTCAAAACACCCGTGAACCTAAAATGTTTTGTCATTTTCTTTTCAGCTGTTTCCTATTTATTATTTCTTTTTGCCTTATATGTCTTAGTGTTCTGCTACCCCATCCCCATGTGCTGTGCACAAACAAAACCGCCACCACTTTCGCTGTCTTTGATTGAAATTACAATCATAACCTGCAGCGCACAATCTATTCGATACGAAGGTAAAGGGTTTTAATTTGATCAATCAAACGCACGCCAGTCAGTCACAGCTTCCACCATTCTGCATACGCATATTCAATCGATGTGATTTGCGTACACAGAGGTTGGACTTGGACTTGGACTTGGACTTCAATTTGGAGTCAGTAATCACAATGTAAATGTTTTCTCTAATTCTTTTATCTTCTTTGTGCTTTCTCCCTCTCTTTTACTCTTTGTTTTCTTAAAAAACGAAAAAAAAAAAAATCTAAAAACAACATTCCAATCACTTTGCCAGTTCTATGTCATGGACACAAGAGAATGCAAGTGTTTCAAATAATTGTATATTTCAAATATTGTGATGGCCTAACTTAATTAATATAATATTATCCATTTTAATGATTTAGAGTGACATAACTAGTCGAATTTTAACATTCTATGGTTTTATTCTAACATACATAATTTTAAGTTATAAACTTAGAAAGTCTTATATTAGTTAAAAAAATTAGAAAATTTAGAAGACATAACCCAGTTTCACTCCCAAATGATATAGGATTTTATAATCCATCTTTTTTACGGTCTAACATCCTTGTTGGCACATTTTCAATTGGACGAGTTAACTTTGATACTATTTGTAATGACCCAATTCAATTAGTATAATATTATCTACTTTGACAGTTTAAAATGGCATAATGGGTTTAATCTTGACCCTTCGTAACTTTATTCTTAGCACTTAAGTTTTTTAAATCCTAAGTCTTCAAGGCATCGTACTAATTAAGAAAGTCTGAGTACTTATGAGGTATAATCTAGGCTCACTTCTAAGCAATATGACGTTCATAAATGTGGCTTATCAAAGACTCGACTAGGTTATCCAATAGCCCATCATGGTCACTTAACACAAGTCTTAACATTTTCTATTCATATACGATGAGATGCCGAGTAGTAACAAATAACATAGAGATATAATGGACACTAAGTCATAATAAAATGTGTCAAATGGATTGGCTAGCCTTGCTCACGTACAAAAATAAGGTCCACACAAGCTCACAGACTAGGTTGGGCTGGGCTTATGTAAAAAAGAAGAGGCTTAGTCTACAAGGATATGTGCTTGGTGTGATGTCCCACATTGGATAGAGCATAGGTCAGTTTTAAATTTATAAAAGTGAGTAGGTAGCACCATCTAATAAGTTAGTCTTTTAGATTAATGATAATTATTTAACCATTAATAAATAGTACAAAGTAAATTCAAGTTTTCATTTACATGTGAATCTTCAAACACTTATATCTTATGCCCAATAAGAATTGTTACAAAGGATATGGGCTCCTTAAAAAATAAGAGATGGGTGATATAGGTTAAGCGGACTCGTTGTGAATGGACTTGATTGTAATGAAGGTATCACGTAATTAGACGTGTGAGAATATCACATTTCACATCAGATAAAATATGAATTGGTCTTGAGTTTATGAAGACGAGTAGATAATACTACCTAATAGATTAGTCTTTTATGTTAATGACAATTGCTTGATCCGTTGTGAATGCACTTAATTGTGATGAAGGCATCATGTAATTAGATGTGTGAGAATATCACATCTCATATCGCATAAAATATGAATTAGTTTTGAGTTTATGAAGACGAGTACATAATACTACCTAATAGACTAATCTTTTATGTTAATGATAATTGCTCAACCTACAATATTGAGTCGACCTTAGATTTAAATAAGCTGTTAAAATTTAAAAAATAATTAAAAATAATAGTTTAATTGATATTATAAGTGCTAGTGCATGTCCTAAATATATTTAGCATATTTATTTCTTATGTATCATAATATTGATGATTTATATGGTGTGTGTGTGTGTATCTATAGATATTATTTATTATTTTATCATTATATATTTATGTATTTAATAAATATAATAATACTTTTAGAATAGTAAGTTCAATTAGTTAAATAAAATAACAATAATGCATAAAGAGTAATATGTGTAGTGACTAATGACAACATATATGTGTTATGGTATGAGATATTAAGTCAATACATAAGTACAAGTTAGGAAACTAATGTATTGAACTAACCCACTATGAGAATGCTACATGAATCATAATATAAGTGTTATAAGTGATTCTCATAATAATAATGGTATATGTAATTTTTGAATTTTAAATCACTGTAGTTCCTAACATTAAGAATAATGTATTTTTAATATTTTTAAACCTCATCTATAACAAGATATACTATAAAAAAAATAGTTATATATGTTATGATTTGTGTAAAAAAATGTGTGATCAAGATAAAATTTGTCTCTCCTACGTAATAAATGGGAGTGATACTTTGGCTTTTGATTGAGTAAAATTATAAAAATATATAGTCATAGTTAAATAAATCAATATATAATGTTGATTTTATTTGATAGAATAAATCTACTAAATATAGTAAAAAAATATAAAATTAAATTATGGAGGATGACACATTTCATAGTTCGTGTTCAATTAATATATCTAAAATAATAGAATTAAAGTGTACGGTAACATTAGTCATGAATAAAGTGCTATCAAATTACTAATATTTTTATTACTTAGGTAGTCATGATGTGTTATTACACATCACTTATTTTTTGTAATACTAAAATTAGATTTTAGTATTACTACCAATGTTACGAGAATTTATTGGATTTAAAATCGAGAATAATAGCGATATTAATTCATAAAAATGAATTTATACATATATATATATAATTCTAGATATGTCTGAGATTCATTGAGCTATTTGAGTATTGAATTTCACCAAACCTATAATGTAAAGATTGAACTAAATTTTATTAGTACATACTTTACTAAATAGATTGGACTTTTAAAGAAAATTTCGATCTAATAATATTATTTTACTAAATAGAATAAGTTTTAAAAGTCTAATAATTATTAAACTTGAAACTATTAGTATATGCAAGAAATGGAAAGATTAAGTAATACTATATTTGGGCCAATATAAGGCCCAAATATTCAATGTCTTAGAAAAGTAAAACGGCTTTTAAAGCTCTAAGTAACACTATATTTGGGCAAATACAAGACAACATTACTCAACATAAGAAGGATAAATAGGCTTATTAAGCTTATGTTAAGAATAATAAAACTGTTATCATTATATTTTTAAGTAGCATGAGCAATAATCTTACATGTGAGTTTGAGTTGTACTAATCAATTCAAGAATTATAACAGTCCTAAAAGGAAACATTTAGTGGTATTTCAACTGCTAAACTTAAATGACTTACTATTAAGTTTGACATGCATAAGAAATGTCCAAATCATATAATAAGGTAGCATCTGAGAAAAATGGTGAATATAACTTTTAAATTGAAAAATGCAAGAATTATTATAACTAATAAGCAATTACTTCAAGTTATAATTCAATCCCTTCTTGATAGTTAGGAGCAAACGAAAGTTAGTATGATGCATAATGATAGTATTAGAACTTTTGTTATGTTCAAATACATGTTGAGTTAGAAAATAAGTACTTTGAGGTAGTTAAGTTTTTAGATCTAAACATGGCCCATTTAATAATATAAGCTTGATCTAAAGACCTAACTGCCTCAAAGTGCTTATTATCTAACTCAACATGTATTTGAACATAACAAAAGTTCTAATACTATTATTATGCATCATACTAACTTTCGTTTGCTCCCAACTATCAAGAAGGGATTGAATTATAACTTAAATTAATTGCTTATTAGTTATAATAATTCTTGCATTTTTCAATTTAAAAGTTATATTCACCATTTTTCTCATATGCTGCCTTATTATATGATTTGGACATTTCTTGTACATGTTAAACTTAATAGTATGTCACTTAAATTTAATAGTTAAACTATCACCAAATATTTCTTTTTAGGATTGTCATAATTCTTGAACTGATTAGTGCAACTCAAACTCACGTATAAGATCGTTGCTCATACTACTTAAAAATATGATGATAGCAGTTTTATTTTTCTTAACATAAGCTTAATAAGCCTTTTGATCTTTTCTATGTTGAGTAATGTTGCCTTGTATTGGCCCAAATATAGTGTTACTTGGAGCCTCAAGAGCCTTTTTACTTTTCTAAAACATTGAATCTTTCAATGCTAGATATCATAAGTTATCTTTACCATTCAATTTTTTATCCTTGTTTAACCTGGTCATAATATTTTTTTACTTTATTTTACAATTGATTGTTTATGCAAAATTAGAATTAATCATGAAAAGTTTCCAATGAATTATAACTTATATTATTTTAGTTTAACAGAAAGCATGTATAAACAAGAAAGGCAACAACTATTTTATCAATAAAATTAACAAAAAGGAATATATAATAAAATAAATTAGAATATGATTCCTACTTAATTCTCTTTTGAAATAAGAAATAATGTTCATCCCTCTTGTCAACAGATTTTTTTTATTTTATTTTAACAAACACATAACTGCAAACTATAAATATTGAAATATAATACTAATAAAGTAAAAAATCAATAAAAACAACAATGAAAAAAGAACATAAAATTTAATAAGGTTTAGTATAAATATCAACGTCCTTGAGCATTGCTAAAACTTTAACTATCTTCAAAAATAGCAAATTACAGCTTTGGACTAAATTGGAAAATCTAAAGGAAAAAACAAATAGGACATTAAACGAAAATTCAAATTTTAAGATCTTATATAAAAATAAGCTCTTAGAAAATCAATTAATATTTAGGTGAGGACTAAATTGATTTTTTTTAAGGATACAAAATACTCCTTTTATAAGTGGAGGTCCAAAATACTAAGTGTTATCCCACAGATGTGGGACAACTATCTTTGGCTATTTAAGCCAAAACTCAACAAATTTTCACCTTCTCTTAATAAGCCAAACTCTTTGAATATCTTATATACTTTATCAAAATTAGCAATGCCTTCAAATTCGTTAAATGGTATAATCAAACTCGCAAGATAGTGAGAAGTTTAAATAATGATTAATCTTGATTATTATTACTACTTATTTTTATGATTTGTTTAAATATAATACACTAGATTTTTCATTAAATAAATAGAACTCTCATTGTCAAAATAAACACTAATATTTTTCTATACAACATCCAACTTAACCAAATTACTTCTGTTATAGCCTCTGTGATTGCTATATGCTTTGCCTATATAGTAGACAAAATAATTATAGATTATAAAAGAGACTTCTAATTCACAAATGCTTTAGTAAAAATAAATGCATACCTAATAGTAGATCAATATTTATTCAAATCACCAGCATAATTAATATCACATAGTTAATAACATACTAACCAAAATCATTATCTTGTTCAAAAGCAAAATCAACATTTATGATGTTTAATAAATACCATTGAATCCATTTCACAGTCTACCAATATCTTTTACTAGGTTTGTGCATATAGTTTTGCTTATAACTCCAATTATATGTGAAATGTTGGGTCTCGTATATGCCATAGCATACGTTAAACTAACAAGTGTTTTAAAATATGAAACCTTTGACATATATTCTTATTCTTCATATGTACATAAAGATAACAATACACTCAACTTGAAATAAAGGATAAGTGGGGCACTCATAGGTTGTTAATAATAGAAATACTAGAATCTTATAATACTATTTTTAGATATTGCTTCTGAATTAGAAAAAAAAATTTACGTTTTTTTTTTCTATCTTAGCTAACCTTCATACCAAGAATCTTCTTATCTCTACAAGTTCTTTAATCTCAAACTCTTGATTCAACTAAGCCTTTAACTTTTAATTTCCTTAATATTTCTTACAACTATTAAGGTAATCCATTGATCACTTTATGGTTGAAAACAATCACCAAGACAGTGTTATAAAAAACTAATCAATTTATGATCAGTTAAAAGTACACAGGAAACAAATTTGATAATTATGTGTATCTTCACAAGTGATCAATTTTTAAACCAAGCCATATATTGATTTGCAAACCCAAGTTTTTTTACTAGCAATCTTGAATCCTTCTCGTTATATAGATTTCCTCTTACAAATTCTCATTTAAAAATGCAGTTTTTACATGAAATTTAACTTGTTCCAAATTTAATTAAACTACAATGCCAATAAAATTATAATAGAAGAATATTTAATAACTAGAGAAAACATTTCATTATGGTTAATTCCTTCATTTCGAGTGTAATCTTTAGCCACTAATTTTGCTTTGTAATATACATCAGTTTTATTTAGAAATCTATTTTTCTTTCTATATATCTATTTGCACCCAATTTCTTTCTTATTCTTTGGTGATTGAGCTAGTTCCTATGTTATATTCTTTTGAAAAGACTACATTTCATTATTTATAGCTTTCTTCCATTAATCAAAATTCTAGACATAGAATTGCTTCTTTATAAGTAAAATGAGTATCATCATCCGCAACTAGAAGTGTATAGGCCACAATATCAACAAATTGAGTAGATTTCAAAATCTCACATGATAATTTATTAACTATAATTGATTCTTGTTACTGTTAAAGCTTTTAAGTGAAAATATATATTTTTTTTCAATTTTTACCAACCTTTTTTATCATTGAAGTACCATCAATTTTAAAAATTCTAATTGGGCTAATAATTGTCTCAAACTCCGCCTACTTTTCTATTGTCTTATTTTCTTCAACATACTAGATTCATCAAATTTAACAACTTTACTAAACACAATTTTCTTTGAACTTAGATAACAAAGATGATATCTTTTCACCCTTGAAGTAATCCCTATGAAAATAACTTTTTTGGCTCTAAGTTCCAACTTAAAATCTTATACACAATAATAGGCTATGGGACCAAAAACATGTAAAGAGTTATAATTTGATTTGAGATGTTTGATTATTTTACTCGTTTATGTCTTAGCAATCTTTTTCCACTTAAGGAAAATGTTAATCACATCATTCTTAATCTTTATAGTATACACTGAAACCCTTTTTAGAAAAGTAATCAACAAAAGTAGTAAAATAGTTCTTACTTCCAAATATGTTGTCTTAGTAGTTCTTCATCCATCAAAGTGAATATAATTCAAAATTCCTTTAGTAATATGAATTGCAATGTCAAACTTTACTCTTGTTTTTTTTTTTAAGGATATAATGTTTACAAAAATTCAATTTACAAGTCTTTGTACATTTTAATAAGCTTTCTTTCACCAATATTAGTAAGGCTTTTTTACGTGCATGTCTTAAATGCATATGTTATAATCTAATAATCTTTGAATCTACATTATACTATAAAACTAAAATTACTAATTCAACAATCGTACTATCACTAATGTAGTAAAAGTGATTTCTTATTATATGTTTCACAATCATTAAAGCACTTTAGATAATCTTTAGAACCTATCTCTAATAGATATAAAACAACTTTTAGAATATAAGGCATACAAAAAAAGAACATTTTTCATCAAATCTAATATATACCAAACGTATGTCAAAATACTAGTAGATCCATCTTTATTTCTCAATTGAATTAAACCTATCATAGTTGTTTTATATGAATTATTATTATCCATGTAAATAACTCCATGATATAACTCTTAAAAATTGAAGAATTATTTATTATGATGACATATATGATGAGTACAACCTGAATCTAAAATCCACTCACCAAACCCATACGTTGACAAAAAAGCTAACAAGTGTAAAACCTATTACGCAGTCATCATGCTCGTGTACATATACATCAAAAGCAACCTTACCTTTACCTTTTTTATTTCTTCTGTAATTTTAAATAATCTTTTTTCCAATGTTCTTTTTTATGACAAAAAAAAAAAAAAAACTCATCTTTATCAAGTTTTCTTTTCAAATGTGATCTTTTCCTTTTTTCTTATTTGCTGGTCTAATTTCATCTCTTTGTTGTAAATGCTTATGCTAACTTATCCCTATTCTTTTTCTAATCTTTTATTTGAATTTTATAATTGTATAATTTTAAATAAACTTTTTTATAAGACAATTTTTCTTTACTATGAATAAGTGTAACACACAAATGATCTATTTCATTAGGAAGAGATCCTATCAACATTATAGTTTTTTGCTTATCTTTTAAAGTCTTATCTAAATTCAATAAATAAGCTATTAAATGGTTAAAGCTATCAATATGATTACTGATACTCATACTTGATTTTGATTGAAGCTAATAAATTCTTTTTAACAAATAAAACTGATTCTCGTTGCTTTTCTTCATATATTTGCACCTTTCATAATTTGTTAACAGATGTTTCTTTCATAAATGGATACTTCTATTCTTTATAAATACACCAATTAATCATATCACAAGTTTTTGCATTCAACCTTCTTGTTCCTTCACATTGATATCCTCTTGTTTTATTTCTTCTAGAACTATATCTAAATATTTTTGACACAAACCATTTATTATCTCATCATACCACAAGCCAAAATTATTTTGACCATCAAATTTCTCCACATTAATTTTTTCATTTATCACTAATATCATCTTACTTAGTGTGAATATTATTTTTTTTGCCATTTCTTCTTTATACAATTACTTGGTATATAAATAATAGTATTCAAGAGACAATTCCCAAAGAATACAATTTCTTTTTATTGTAAGTATTCTACTACAATGCCCAAACTTTAAACCAATTATTATATTCAATAGCTATCAAAACCATCAGAATTATACGAAATCTATAGCTTGATTCCACTTATTATGCAACAAAATAGTAAATACACAACCATAAACTATAACTATTGAAATATAACTAATAAAGCAGAAAATCAAACATACAATGATGAAAAGAGAACACAAAATTTAACAAGGTCTAGTACAAATGCCTGCATCCTTGGCACTATTGAAATTTTCACTATCTTTAAGAATAACAAATTACAACTCTGGCTAATTGCAAAATTCAAAAAAATAAATAAGACACTAAAGAGAAAATTTAAACTTTAAAGACCTATATGAAAATAGGCCTCAAACGTTATCCTACCAATATGGATAACTATCTTTGACTATTTAAGCCAAAACTTAACAATTTGTTCTTCTTTTTTATAGTTTGTCTTATTGCAACAAACAAGCACTTGTTCTTTCTTCGTAAGTCTATTTATTGTTGCCTTTCCAAACTAAGGGTCTTTTTCAAATATACAATCCATGTATCATGTGATACCTAGATTTGGATACAAGCTCAACATGACATATCATTTTATGTTTGACAAATGGTGACATTCATTTAGTAACTCTATCTAACAAGCAATGGTTGTATACGATCTTAAAATCTCACTATAATTTTATTTTTTAAAATTAGATTGTGCATATTTAAATATTAAAAGGAGTTTTTTTTAACAAAAACAAGTATTGCTTCAAACCATGGACGATCAAATAATAATCTATTGATCATATAAGTTTAGAGCAATTTTTAAAAAGCCATAATATTTACTAAATTTGTGTTATAAAAAAAATTCATTTAAAGCCATGACATAGTGTAGCATTACTCCCTTGTACAACATTCAAATCATGCACTCCATCTATACAAAGGAGAATAATATATGATGTTATATTATTTTGCCAAATTACAAAATAAATGTAAAAAAATACTTGCATTGGAGATACAAAATCCTCTCAACATGACTTAACATTCATAAGCATGCTCACATAATTCTAAAAATAATTTTCTTAAATTTTAAATTAAATTAATTTTGTGGTAATTTTTTAAAGACTTTTCTTTTAAGTAAAAAATCAAATAATTAATGAAATATTGCAAAAAAAAAAAAAAGGCGTTGAAATTAGAGTTTGATAAGGTGATGTATAGTTTGCAATACATGACATATTTGCATCAACCTCCAGTCATTTGCCGGCCACTAAACTGCCACCATTTTATTTAAAATTTCTTAAGCAACTCAAATATGCTCTTAGTTTTGATTTTTGGTAACATAAGTGAATCTTACTTTCCCTAAAAGAAACAAAATAATGTTTCATTGAACTAGTCATTTTGATTTATTATTTCTCTCATTGTACTTATTACTTTTTGACATATAATATAATCATTTGAAGCTTTAGAACAAAAGATTTCTAATGAGTCCTCGTCCAATTTGGTAAAACAGATACAAAGTTTTAGATTTAAGTAGTGAAAAATAGAGAAGTTTTAGATTAAAATAGTGATTTTGGCTCTTATGATCTCTAAAGAATCATCATTTATCTAATTGGACACACCAAAGACAAAGTTACGAAGTTTCAAAGTTTCAGACTTAAACATCCAAAAACTAGAAAAATGAAATCAAAATAGCAAGTTAACATCACTTGTTCTCTTAGTATACTAGTTCCTTTTAAGCACATAATATGTCGTAAAGAGATGAATATGAGAAATGTTAGAGATTATTGTGACTAATGCAGGAAACAACTCGAGTAAAGTGATATTTCTTATAACCTTAAGAATTAAAGTGAAAAAAAATTAAAAATTACATAATTAATTTCAATATTGTAACTGTAAGATAATTACTTTAACAAATACCAAAAAGTTCATATTCAATACTAATAAATAAATTTAAAATAATAATTTAAATCCAATCTAAATATTTCATAATTTCAAATCATAAAATAATAAAATCTTGTCATTTTGGAGTATTACATTCTCCCAATCTCAAAAGAATTTCATTTTTGAATGCACTTTAATTAACTGCTAACCTTATATCACAAATTATTAATTATATACACTATAGATCAACACATGAATGAAGGAAACTACTTGCAGACATAGATTCTAATAGAAGCCTATAATATTTACAGCAAGTAATAAATAAATATGCCTCCACTCACCCTCTTCGGCGGAGAAAAAAAGGAGAGAAAACATGTGAAATGGAAGTCGGATTGCGGAGGAAGTAGTTCTTCACAAATTTAATAATTTATAGATTTACTTCCTCGATAACAATAATTCCAGATACTAACCCACGTATGATACTATACTTTGTACACAGATTTAGATTAAATTAAAATGTATTCTTCGTTAGATTAACAAATAATTTCAGTACAACTATTCAATTACAAGTATCGTTCAGTATGGAACACCAGTAACTAATTAGATCAATCACCTCCAACTTTGGAAAAGGTTATACTATATATGCCTTCCCAAAATTAACAACTTGTGTTAGAAGTAAAACAAAATAAGGATGTCAAGTAGAAACAACAATGTTGTTTGCCCACATGGAGCAGAGAGCCAATGAAAGAGTAAGGAAAAGCCCTAACTTCTTCAAAAATACAATGAAATTATCCCCGCCCCTTAAGTTAACCAGGAAATCTCTATCTTTCTTGTCGTTCCGTTTAACTCCTCCTGAGTTCCTAATCTTCATTTTTATATCACTGGAAAAGCCTTTCCCGTTTTCCATATTTTCTCCAAGATATAAACAATGCATTAACACAAGTAACAACGTGCAAATAACTGTGCTTGCCATCTCCTTCCATGGCTTTATGAATTTGCAGGTGACATCAACGAAATTGCACTTATAAAATGCCTTGAACTTTCTTAGAGAAGAATCTCTATTTTCATTTCTTGTTTGAGTGTCTGCAGCTGCCTTCTCTATCGACAAATTATTTGCCATTGCAGGGTTTAGCTGAACCTCAACAATCTGCGAAGGCACTATTTTGTGAAAGAATGTGTCCGCTACTTGGCGGGTTGAAATAAACATTCCATGATTGACTTTAGTTTCCTCGACGACCTCAAAGCTCGGTGAGCTTGCAAAACCATCTTCAATTTTCTCGTCTAAATGATTCTCGTTCAGTTCATCATCGATGAATCCAAGTGAAAAATCATTTATTTCTGAGTCATTGAACCCTATATAGTTATGCGAAGTATCACCTAAAACCAAATCAAGCTTTATTGATGAGAGAGAGTGTGGAGGAAGTTAATCATGAAAATTAAGGTATGAAGCATGTGTTATTGTATTACCTTGACTTTCAATTGGTTGAAAACTTGAAATATTTCCAAGGGGAACAACCTTGTGCTCTTCCATAAAGCTCTGTCATTAAACAAAAATTCAATTGATGAAGATTAGCATAAGGTATACACCTACCCTATCATACAATTAATAATTAACTTATATGGGTTTAAGGTACATACCTTCTCTAAATCCTTGCTGGACATACCTACCCATCTCAAGTTCTCTACCATCCTCTCCGTTTTGGTATCTTCATCGATATCTCCAATTTCTGTTGACCTTGGATTAAGACCTTCAAATGATTTCTCATTATTATATCTGACAGAACTTATATCAATACTTGGATTATAGTGATTGTCTTCGCAAGTTAAGAAACTAAAATCATCAGCATGACCGTAGTTTCCACCCCAAGTATCTTGAAAATTTGATTGATTAACCAGCCGCTGAGATGTTTGAGAAACTGAAAGAATATCTTGCAGCAAATTTGTTTCATATGTGCCTTCCCTTGAGGAGCTTGAATGATGCATTTTGAAATCGGTGAGTCCGACTTGAGAAAACTCTTCCACCTCCAACGGAGGCAGTGACAGCCGATGCTGCAGTTTGGCACATTCCAAGGCTACATTGATCTGGAATCAATACGAAGCAAATACACTTGGTTATAAGAATATATAAGCAAAAAGACAAAAACAACTATATGTTAATGTATTATGGCTTACTTACGTCCCAATAAATTATTGCACATACCAGAAAATTATTTACCTTAGATGGATGATATGGAGGTGCTATATAATTTGAAAATGGAGTTGCAAAGCCAAATACGTCTTCTGATAAGAATTGTGTCCACTTTCCATCTATTGGATCATCGATTTCAAGTGATGAACCATTATTACCACTGCTCGGCAAGCATGCTCCATAAGGCATCGTATAATCAGATCCCTGCAAGCCATCACACCTTCCCTCAGAGCTGTATAATTCAATGCTTGGAGAAGTTGCATGATTACTTATTTGATGACTGGTTGAAGTAGCATAATGCTCCACAATCTTCGGGCCAATTGCGCTCTTCTTGAACACACGACAAAGCGCGTATGCATCCTGGAAATTTATTGAGTATATAATAAATGGTGTAAGCTTCAATTTAAGCAGATGGAGAATAATGCTATGCGAATGTATGATAAAACTTAAAGAAGAAACCAAACCTGCAAGACAGAAGCGGTTTCACAGTCTGGCTCATCAAGACGATATTCATGCATGACCCAATGCGTCCGGATGCCATGCGGCGCTCTCCCTCGATAGTAAACTAGGGTTTTCTTCAAGCCTACAGAACGAGTTTGGGAGTTTACTTTTCTATCTTTCCCTGTAGCCTTCCAGTATCCAGCCTTGGTTGCACGATTTGTTCTTGATCCATTTGGGTACTTTCGATCGCGAGGACTGAAGAAATACCACTCAAGATCTTTGCTGGGTATTAATGATTTTCCTGAGAAATTTCAATTCTTTTAAATATAAGTAAATGTAAATAACAACAGCTAACTATGATTGTAACTAAAAAGTTGAAAGAAAATTAATGAATACAATATGATGTGATAAGGAAATTTTATCTAAGAAGCTGATGTTAATTTGCCATTAATTGCTATCCGAAACATATTACTGATTACTTCATAAGATTAGATTGGAACATACCGCATATGTATGTCTAAACAGTTTTCATTTATCAATGGTAAAACATTCATATTTATGGATTTGTATATAATTAGTTCGTAAGATTTTTAAAAACAGAACTATGTACATGTCTATTTGAATTTGTTTATACAGTATTTTTGACATAATTAATAAATTGTAGTAAAAGAGAAAATGCATCGTTTTGATGACGAATGTATTAAACTATAGTTGAGAAATTGTTGCATCGCGACCATGAAATGCTTTACTTGATGCTTACCTATTTGACTTGGTCGTCGTTCAATCTTATTTCACACATATTCTTCACGAAAAAAAGCAACCAATTAAAGCAAAAACAATACTGGTCTCCATGGGACCATGTCAAAGTGAGTTCCACGACTGTGATTAGACGTTCCTATCGGCTATAACATAACTATCAAAGAAAGTGATTATATATATACATATATATATATTTTTTCAGGTTCAGCGACCTGCTTTGGACTTATACGTACACAAGCACATACACTCATATTCTTTTCTTTGGGGAAAAATCATTTCTAATTTATATTTCATATCTAAGAAACTAGAGAATTGTTTTTCTCTCAAAATAATTAAAAGAAACAAGAATTTACTAGGGCAATGGCAAAAAGAAATTGTTGATTTAATTACCTGGTAAATCCCATGGTTCGCACTTGTAGAGATCAACTTCAGGAATGATCTCTAATTCAATCTTGCGGCCATTGATTTTTCTTTTGAGGTAGTAAGCCACGAGTTCTTCGTCCGTGGGATGGAATCGAAAACCAGGGGGCAATGAAACAGGAGCCATAAATATCTCGTTAATTATCTGGACCTTCGCCTACTGTAAGTATATATATAGAATTAACTATCGATCAATGGCCAGTCTCCAATCCCCAAACAAAACAGGGAAATCAGTCGCTGCAAACAAGAAATCAAATGCAGAAAACCATAAGAAAATTAACAGAAAAAAAGGTAAATAGTTGTATGTAAATGCATGCATGTGTTGCATGATGAGAAATAGAAGAACAAGACCTTACTAATTAGGCAGCAGAAGAAGAAGAAGTAGTAGTTACGAAGCAGAGAGAATTGAGAGAGAGCGAAAGATTATTGCCAACGATGGAGAAAAGTAAAATATGAACTGTTGGTTGGCGGTTTTAATAAGAAGACAAAAAGAGAGAAAACAAAAAAGCAAAGCAAAGCAACGCAAAGCAAACAGCTAGGGTTTGATAATGCCACCCCTAACCTTCTCCTTTATCTTTTCGTTAGTCCCTTTCCCATCCATGATTCGGAATATCTTTTCTTTCAAGCGTAACCCAAATTATCCCATACTTCCATCTTTTCCTTTCTTCGAATCTCCACCTCCCTTCCACGTGGTTATACCTGATTCGACGCATTACCCGCCTCCCGATGAGGAAAGAAGTATCTACCATCTACCATCAAAAAAGAAACTGTGGACAACGAATTTCGGCGGCGTCTCTATCTGAATATAGTGTCACTTTCCACATGCTATCATTTCCCTCTAGCTCTAGTCTTCCCGCATACCTTAATTAATCGTCAATTCTAACCAATGTTCTTAAAACAGTTTCTCTCCATTTTTTCCCTTTTTAATGTAATAAAACAAAACAAACAAACCACTTTTGGCCACCGCCTTATTATTTCTCTTGTAAGGTTCTAACCAACTTATACCATATTTTAAGTTTTTTGGATAGATTAATACATCAGATTTAGCTAATAGTTTTAAGTTCTTAGGTTTTAAAATAATTAACTATTCTAATTATGTCTCCTATGTAAACATGATATGACAATCAAGCTTTATATTGACAATATTTTAATCCTGTTTTATAAGGTAGATATTGAACGTGATTAACTAATAGTTAAAATCTTAATCAACTTCATATTGTATACGATCATCCTCTCTAGTATAAGCAACAAGAGTTTGGTTATATATATGGAGTTTTAAATAGTTGGGTCTTTGCCCTGATAATAATTCAAGTATGTTGGAGTAAAATAATAGGATATATAGGTCCAAAAAGAAGCCAATAAGAAAGATGAGGGTGCAAAATCTTTTATTAAACTAACAATGAAAGAGAATTATGTGACTAAGCATTCCCATTACCTTAAAATAAGAAGGCATTAGCAATCAAATAATCATCCACTTACCATAAATCTAACATGTATGCAACAGAGCCTACGATATAATACATATTTCAGCATCAATATTTGGCCCTAGAGTGAGGGTCTTGGTTGCCAACCACGTTACAGGTTCGTCGGTAGATTGTTTATTCTAATTTCTGAACAAAAATAAATATATAGTAAAATAAAATAACAGTGAAGTAATATAACGAATGGAGGCAGTAGATCTTGAAAGCAATGCTTTTCCAAATGCTCGTCTTTCTAACCTATCCATCCTCAAGCCAGCTCAGAAAATAAATATCTTACCTCAGCCATGAAATGCGGAGCATTTGTGCGCTTATTATCCCTGACATGCCAAAACTATTTGACAAGTTTTTTCTTTTTTAATTTTTATGTTCAATTTTTTCTTTATAAATAGAGGTTTTAAAAACTTTGAATCAACATGAGTAAAGATATAATTCTCTCAATTTGATAGATTCTTCATGGTATTAGAGCAAGCTAAATTTTAGGTTTGAGAGTCTGCTTAGAATAATTTTCACAGCGATGATATTTTCCCTTGAAACACAGTTACTGAGCATTGTGAGTTAGAGTTATGAGTTAAGAGAGAGAGAGATCGTAATTGCGTTGTTCATTGTCATCTTTAGAGGTGGCAATTAAGATTAGTGTTTCATATTCTTGATGTGTCAAATAAAATTATAACATATTTTAAATTGATTTGAACCCAACTCATTTAATAATTGTTTTAAAAATTAAAAACAGTACTGCATAACAATTACTAGATGAATTAAATTCTTTGTAATCATGTAAATTATTTAATTATTTTTTTATGTTTTAATATTTTTTATAAAATATTTATAATACCACTTACTCATATACTAAAAAATATATTTAAATACTTTTTAAAATATAAAAATATCAAATAAATATAGTTAATTATAAATAAATTAAAAGACATAATTATTCAAATAGTTAATTATATCATAAATAAATTCATATATTAAAATATTAAATACAAACTTAATATGATTATTAATTGTATTGCATTTATATTATATATATAATATTTGCATAATTTTTTTTTCTCAATTTGAACACATTTATTTGAATAAATTTGTATAATGTAATCGGGTCGTGACCCAAATTACCATCCCAAAATTACAATTAATGGTTGCATTTTCAACTACAGAAGTTTAGAAAATAGTTGCAACAGAAGCTGTTGAGTCCTTTGGCTTCGCAGTATAGTGGGGAGCTTGGGTTGACTCAAGCGACAATCAAAATTCATTTTAACAACCTAAGTGCAATCCATTGCTTAAGGAGCCAAATATGAGGAACCAGCACATAAATGTGCAGCGACGGTTTAGTGGAGATCAGATTTCAATAGGTTTGGTCATCAAAATCATTAAGGTTCGTGCAGCAAAGAACCCAACGAATATGTCAATTAAGTGAATGACAATAGCTAAATGCAGGCATTGTTTGAACTAGGTGTTATCAGCATATGATTTAGGGCGTTCAGCCAGCAGAAATAAACATAATTTTGAAACAAGGTATAGATTTATAGAAGAATTGATACAAGATTCAATTGCAAGACAGATAGGGGGAAAGAAGAGAGAGCTAGCTAACATATGGCAAGAGGTGGTTACAAGCTCTATTACACCCTCCAGCAAGGAATAGAAACAGGTGTATTAACTAGGGCATCATCTTTAAACATTGAATTACAATTGGTTCTTTAATTAGAAACCTTGCGTTCAGGTGTTTATCTTGTACTTGGATTGGAGATTAATAAAATCGAAGTTATGTTGGAATATCTAAAAAGAAAGCAATTGATCGAAAAGGTAAGTACGTAACAAATTTGTTGATGAATGGTTAATTGTGAATTCATGACAATGTTAGAATAGCTTCCAAAGTTCATTACACGATGATGTTATTTTCAATTTAAATGCCGCCGCGGCTTCCAAATTATGCAACCAACTACTTTTCTTTTAATAATGTTTTTATATAAATAGGTAAATTCATAAAGGATGAACTAAAATTAACTATGCATAATTGATAAGAATTTCGTACAAATTTTTTTAAAAAAATTATTAGAAAAAAAATTTTTAAAAATAATATATATATATATATATTTCTCAATATTTTACACACGCTATTTCTTACACCCACATGCATATACAAATTTTTACAGATAATTTTTTAAATACGCACACAATTTTTTAAGCACACACATATGCAATCACAATAATTTATAAATGAAAATTTATTTTTTTTTACACAATTTATTATAAGCACCCATGCACACACAAAAAGAAAATATCAAGAGTAATAATTTTTTAAACAATTTCTTATACTAATTATAAATTATTGAATTAATTTTTTTTAAATAATTGATATTGCATCTTACATATGTATTAATTATCACGTATTAATTTTATATTGTGAAATAATTAGTGTAAAAAAAAAAAAGACAATACTTTTAGGTTTATATACACATACATGTACAATAATGTTCCATTAACTTAAATTAATATATTTCATTTGGATTCTTGATTTGTTCAATTTAATGATAGATTAGAAAATTGAGTTTTTAGTATTAAATATCAGTTGTTGATTATAATCATTAGATTTACATAAATTAACAGTAGATAAAAATGTTGAATTGAATTAAAAGTAATGTGTTAATTTTAAATTTTGATGAATAAATTTGTAGAAACGATTGGTATGAAATTAATGTCAGTTATTTTAAATACATATACATAATAGTATCTTCTTTTTTTTTTCACCTGTAAGAAGTAACAGTGAAAGGAATGATTGTTGTAACATAGAATGTATAACTTCCTCAGCCCGCAACCAAAAGTTAATAATAATCTTTTACTTGAGCCTTGATCTACAACTACAAGATAGTCGTACCGTAACCTAAACGGGGAATTGAATGACCACATTCTAAGCAAGTGGGGCTGGTATTCCCGTGGGACCAGCCTACCCACGTGAAGTAAAAGACGTTCAAAACGTGGCAGAGCAGGATGACTTGAGTAGGGCGATGCCGGGGCATCCATGGATATTGTTGTTTCATACTTTTCCTTTTCGTCAATCCATCATCGTCATCTTTTGCTTTGCTACTTTCCCTCTTTTATACTGTTGTGGCTGGCTTCTCCTGTCTTCTCTTCTTTACATTATTTATTCATTTATACCTCTACGTAAGTTTCTACTTAATTTATTTTATTTTATTTCAATTTTTTAAGAAAAACATCACGGTGTCTTCTTTTTAGGGTCACGTGAATCAAAATATTTAAAAGAAAAGGAAAGGAAAGCTTGAAAGCTCTTGAGTGATATATAGAAAAAAGGGGCAAGTAATTAGACTTGTAACAAACAGCAAGTGTATTCACATGCCCGTGGATAATTCTTTTTCTGCCTCATCCAATCCTTTAGAAGAGTGGTTAGTAAACCACCTTCTCTTATTGAAGAGAGAATATAACAGCATCTATACAATGGATTGGTAGTAAACTTTTTCCCATCCGGAACTAGAAACTCTGTCCTGCTTGTTAGGTTTCTGATATTATGGTAATACTGAAAAAATATAAAAAATAATAACAAAAAAAAAAAAAACTAAAGGTAATCTATTCACATATAATTATCTAAGGATATCGATATTTTTTATTAGATTTAGATTGAAATCAAAGGGCTGGAATTCACAGTACAAAACATTAATAACTTGTGCTTTGTAAACTAAACGGGAACTAAACTAGGCCTTTGCTATCATTTACATTAATTTATATTCACAGCCTAACTTTGGTAAGAAACATTGTTAGCCTGGCTGTGAATAAAAAGAAGAAACCCTCCTTTGGAATTGTGAGTTCACTTCCATTTCCACCAAGAGGTATTTAGTGAACCAGCAATTTCATGGCAAATCTAACAATAAGTTAGTTCAAAAGTTGGCTAGCTCCTCATCGGATTTTGGTTTGACCTACCATACTCCTCAATGCCATACTTCTGGTACACTACAAACTGATTCTCCTCCCACCATCTCTCTGCTTCTTTCTCCGTGAATCGCTTCCGGCTACAACAATACACATCGGCAACAGCGAATAAATGTTAATTTAAATTGACAAATTTATGATGCCACGCCACTAGCAATGGTACCAACAACTAATCTATAAGATAGTAGCATTCAAGACATTATGTTTGAGTTGCGAGATAGTTACCTAAATCGTACCCGTTTTAACCCCTTCTGCCCACTCGGCAAAGTATTAAATGTGATATATATGCCAGGCTCATAATGTTCTACCCATTCATGCTTGGATGCCTTAGTTCCCCTTTGCTGAGGTTCCGCTCTTGTAACAAGAGAATCTTCCACTGATCTACTACTGTTTTCATGGGATAAGTCTCTCCCATACATTGATTTTAACTTATTTGAGAAAACAATAGGGGAGCTACATAGGCTATCTACTTTCTGGTCTTTCAGTAATTTTACTTGAGGAGGATTATTAGTATCCATAAATGTAGGTTGCGTGCCCTCAAGCGTAGGAATATGTTTATTATGTATGGTAGTCACTTGAGGAACATTTTCATCAACCCCGTCTTTGGCTTCTCTTCCAGGAGCGTTGACCTTTTCTGACAGAGTATGAAGCTGCACAATAGCATCCATATCAATGACTGCTATAAATACATAATACTTAAACATTATGCTGATACACTTTCAGATTAAGTAAATGAATAGTTTTTCCTAAAATACTTGATAACTTAATTTGAAGTTTGCTTAATCCTAACAATGGATGGGCATACAGACAACAAAAGTAAATATAAAAGTAAATATAAATATGTTGTCAGAGAGACTAGTCGATTGATCATAAATTGACAAAACAAAGCAAAAATGCAAAATGCATAATTTAGAATGCAGATGTCAAAATAACATTGAAATTAAGATATTATTGATTGAATTTACCGATATAACAGAAATGATGGTGAAATGGACCACTTTGAGGATCAATATCTCTTCCATCCAACAAGGTATTTTAGTATATGTATTTATAATGCTTTTGCTTCATTATCTATGACAATTTGTTAGCAAATTCAGTGAAAATATGCACATAACAATAAGGCAATTGGGCAAGTAGCAGCATTGCTCCAAAAGAATTCTGTCATGCATAATAATAACCTAGATTGCAACCATGCACACGTATAACAGCCATCCCGGTTCACAGGATATGCTGGGTCAGGTGGATGAGGCGGCGGCATCCTGACCTCTGATAACAAAAGGGGACAAGCCCCTCAACTTCCCCAAAATTTTGAGCTCAGAAACAAGTGTCCAAGCTGTGGTAAAGTGCAGAGAGATAAGCCAGGTTGAAAAGCTACAAGTCATTGGACCACTGCATATAATAGCAACAAAGAAAATTTACCCTTACTGCCAGAGCTTTTATTATCTCCCTAGCTGCTTTACACTTTGCAGCTTCCTCCCTTGCCATTGACCAAGCTTCCTCAATTTTTTGTTGGTATTCTTCAATCTTCTGATTTCCAATCTGACAATGCTTTTCAAGCCTCTTAGCCTATTAAAAGTGAAAAGCTTTTAGTACATATTGTGCATGTCCTTAAAAGCATTTTCACACAATAAAGAAAGAAAATACCGAAGAACATATGCCTAAAGCAACTAAAAATTTGGTGATTAAAAAAAAATAAAAAAACAAAACCAATCTCAACACAATTGATTGTAACACTTACAATCATCAAACTTTAAATGGTCAGCATGACCACAGGTTCTGGCTTGGCCCCTGGTATTGTACCAATGAGGCTCTTTCATATTCTAAAATATTGAAAGAGCCCAAGTACATGAAGCCATTTCAAATGCAAGCATTAGTCATTGTGGGATCCTCTAACAGGTAGGAGACCAAATAGTTTTAAAGAGCTAACAGGCAAAGCCAAATGTAGTCACCACTCTATAAACAAGAGCAACTACCATGTGTTATATACACCATATTTCTGCCGCTAAATCCATGCATAAACAATACATGTGTGCCAATTCGCTAGAGAAAAAAAATACAGATACATTACAACCAAAATCAGAGAAATAATCAAACGATAATCAACTTCAATACTTTGATATGGAAAAGGATATCAATTACCTCAGCTCTAAGCCTCTGAACTTCTTCACTGAGCATCTTGTTTAATTCAGACAAGTCTTTGTCTACTGTTGAGGTAACGGGAACAATATGATTTGATTCCAAAGACATGTTTTGCAAAATTGGTGAGTAAAAAGACGTCTGGTTTTTGGAAAGAGGAGCAAGTGCAAGAGAACTGTCATTACAATCCATTTCAAATTGAATAGGGCATGAGACTTGCCCCCATCTTTGCAGTCCAAATGACATAGAAGAAGTGGATTCCAAGTGGTATTGGTTTTCTCCTTGGTTTTTAAAGGTCTTCTGTTCACCAGGTTTGCTTTCTGCATTACAAGACTGTTTACCTGTAAATAGTTGACCCCTAGTAGGAGTCACTTCTCCCTTCTCTTCCGTCATTTCTTCAGACAAAACAGCCTGCAAGTTCAACAGAATTCTCGGACTATGATTTTGCTGCTTTTGTAGCCTTTCTGAATGTGTGATCTTCTGCAAATGGTTGTAGCATGTATCACAGACACGGGTAGGTTTGCTTTTATTTGGTGTCAAAGATGCATTCATAACCTTCTTGCTACTACATGCCCCACAAAAGTGAAGACCGCAATTATAACAGTTGCGCTTTTTCCTTCTAAACCCAAAAGACATTCTACATCCACTACATGCTGACTGATCACTGACAGAGATAGATTTATGTAAACATATTGCAGAAGTTATACTTGATCCACAAACTACACTCTCAACCTCCCTATCTCTCAAAGCCTCAACAAAAGTTGGTGAGTATCTATCTTGAGTATCACCTAAACCTAGCTGTCCATTTGCATTCTTCCCCCATGTGTACACCCTTCCTCCTGAAGTCAAACCTGCAATATGATACGATCCTGATGAGATTTGCTTAACAAACTGTTCTTTAAGTTTCCCTTCAACAGCTGTTATTGACTTATCATTAGCCTGTGGATTCCCTAACTGCCCATGCATGGCGCTTCCCATCGTATAAACAGTACCTAAACTGGTAAGCCCTACAGTCAGCATTCTTCCGCAAGAAACTTGAACAAAAACAAAATCTACAAGTTCAGCAACACATGTTGGTACAAGCTTTCTGTCACCATCAGCATGGCCAAGTTTCCCTTTATCACCATCACCCCAAGTGAATAATTTCCCGCCGATGGAATTGGACTTGCAACAATCAACCATGATTTCCACAATAGCAGCCATGTGCCATGGTCCACATGCAACAGATTTTACCTTTAAACCCCTTAAAGATTCAACTTCTTTAGGTTGAGAAACATTCTGCAAATTGCCATGCCCAAGAACCCCAAAAGTTCCATCTCCATATGTAAATAATTGCCCAGAGGTGGAGACAATTGCTGTATGCCATTCCCCACATGCTACTTTTGATATACATAGAACATCCAAAGGGCCAGAAAGTTTACGGGGAAGCCACTGGCTCCTATTTCTCATTTCACCCTCTAAATAAGCACCATGATTATTGTCACCCCATGTATATATTTCACCGGCTTTTGTCAGTGCACATGTTTGTGATTCACCACACGAGACAGATTGTACAAGGACTCCATTAAGGCATTCGACAAGTTTTGGGCAGCTGGTATCCATATTTGCTTTGTGGCCAAGCCTTCCACCCTTTCCCTCCCCCCAGCAAAAAACTTCTCCCTGTTTAGTAACTAAGGCTGCGTGTTTTGCTCCCAAAGATATACTCTGAACGTCTAACATCACAGTTGATTCTAGCAATTTAGGCAACAAAGCATGCACTTGCATTTTATTTTGACTATTAGAACCTCCAATGTTTCCTCCAAGTACTCCTTCCCCCCAGATCATGACATCCTTCAGAATGTCCTTTTTTTCTATCAGAGGAGACCCATAAGCAGGTGCAACCAACCTATCAGACTCATTCTTCTGGCAGTTAGTGCCAACATAATTCACTTCCCACTTTTTGAAATTATCTGGTTCAGTCTTTGGAGAATTCAGAGTCATGATGTTTGTTACATTTTGAATCTTCGATAAACCTGATTCTGACAAATAAAAACTGTTGGAAGAATACGATAAGCCATCAGAAAAACACCTTTCTGAGAGTGACAGTGAAGGACTCCCACATAAGCTGTGCACCTTGTGGATGGAAAACAAATGAATCAAATTAGTTAGTGAATAATGTTGCAGAGTTGTTTTAATCATGAAGCAGCTACAATGTCACATTCTTGGTCAAAATCCGAAAATTTGACATGGGTAATTTACAAGGATGTTTTAACAAACTACGTAAAAATAAAGACAAGTATAGTATGTGAAAATATCTCAAATAGAAACATAAAATATTTCAATCTGTTTGTTATCCATGATTGGATTACTTAAATCACAAACATCAAGGAAAGAACACAAATAACACACAACCATCATTGTATCCTCTTATTATTTTCATGAACATTACCCATCCCTTGTTTAAGTAATTCTAATCTTATTACAGAGATAAGTTTATCAAGTAATGAAACCTTTTATAGTGTAAGCAAGATGTTATGATGTCAAAAAAAGCACTACAATTAATTACTATTGTGCTAGTAAAAAACTAGAAAGTAAAATAAAAAGTGGACCCAACTAGTCAAGAGACTGAAATCATAATACTAAGGACTATATGCAAGAAAGGTTTGGTCTAACAAGGATGCTTTCTGAGAAATAAACCAAATGTTTGATAAGTATAGAAAACCATACTCTGCATTTGTAGCTATACCCACACAACCAAAAAAAAAAGGAATAATTGTCTGATTATTTCAAAACCAGGATAAGAAAATTGACAGTAAGCCGGTAAAATTTATAGTCTATTAGACCTGAGAATACTCAGCAGCATCCCCCAGGATTCCTAATAAGGCTTTCTTCAGAAATAGCAAACAAGAGTTACATGACTCTTAACATACTTGACACATATACATACATAAAAGTGTTTGTACGATTTGTTGCTAGAACCCCAGAAGTCACTAGCAATATTTACTAATTTCCGCTTTCTAACATTTCATAGTCTTTTCTGTAAATGGAAAATTTTGAATAATTTCATTGTTGATAGGAAAGAAACAAAAAAGGGAAATTATCTTTTGTAGACAACAATAGATGAGTATTCAAGACCTGAGATAATTCTGTGGCACCCTCTAGAAGCCCTAGATTGTGCTTTCTTCTGGCATAACCAGCTGGACTACTGACACAGCTCTGTATCCCTTTTTGGCCCCTCAAAGAAGAGAATTGTCTGGAACAATGACAACTAGATATCACAGCTCCCAGGCCTATAAACCAAGAATCAGCCTCAACTTTGTCCTTGCATATCTATAAAAATCAGAACAGACGAAAGATAAATAAACAAGAAATCATAGCGACAAAAATAAATAAACTTAAACAGGTAAGATAATTAACAAGTGCACGTAGCAGAACCAATTCTATGCTTACCAGATCAAGTGAGCGTTCACCATTTGCATATACGAGGGAAAAGGACTGGTGCTCTCTATCTGGTTGAAGTTGCCTCTGAAAATTTACCTGCACAACATAAATCCAAAATTTATATGATTGAGAAATGTCTCATGTACCTTAAGCAATGGAATTGCATATTATACAATTGCTTTCGTTACATACAGTTCTCTGTCCAGTAATTATCTTTGTAACTGAGCTCAATCTCAGTTGCTTTTCCTTCTGCCGAGAGTACCAAATCAAGAATTTCTCGTCCTGCAAAACACCTAAGGATTCAATCACTGAAACAGAACAGAAAAACAGCAAACTACATCAAAGTGGAACAGCTAAGAACAGATTGATTATTTTAGACAATTCAGAGTTAAAAGGAAAATGACTGCGAATGATATCCAATTCAGACTGAGAGATGCAACATGTTAATCAGGACAACTACATGCCTCCAAGGAAAGCTTATAGTGGTTTTTCCTTCAGTTCACCACATAATAATGTTGGCTATATATCTAACAATGTTACAACCTGCATTGAGAATGTAATAATTTACAAAATTGATCTTTTGACTCAAGAAATTGTTAGGCCCCATGTCAAGTTTACTTACCATGGAAAGCCTGAAAGGGCAGAATTTAGGCTTCCCCCTTCTTCCACACTTCAAGAGGTGTGCCCCCTTCTTTATAGCTAGAATTGCCTGTGCACAATTACAAATTGTTCTAAATTTTTAACTTTAACTCAAATAAGCAGCAGCAACAGTTTTTCCAAGTACTTCTTTTCTGAAAACAAAATAAGAACATGTTGAACACTCTTTTGTCCTGGCAAGGACAAATTTTTTAATATAAATTCAACATTTTAAATTGCTCACAATTGTAGAAAGGGAAGGAAAAACAGATAACATATCTAAGCGAGTCTAAATGCCAAACGGCATTCAGATTGATTCAGATTCTACTATGGTCATGAGCTGTAGAAAAGCTTAGCTTCAAAACAAAGTTAATTTCCTGTTCTAAGTTGCATCTGTAAAATCCCGAACAAAAGTGAAAGATAGTGCAAGGAAGCTCTAAACATCACTGAAAATGCAGCTACCAACGTAATCAAACAAAAGAAACATACTAAAATGAACCAGCAATAATAAATTTAAATTTAATAAAACTGCACTTGGATATGCACCGCATTTTGATTTTGACCTAAGTTGGGTTATTGACTGTAAAAATCATAATATTATTAATGATGAACTAAGTTCAATAAAATCCAGTTAGCCTACTTAACTTACAATGCCAACAAAATGTCATAACTAAATATTGATTACGTTTCAACAAAACCAATGTCATATTTTATAAAGAACAGAAAGCAAATCAGAAAACTGATCCTACATTACACTACATTATCACTAACACCTTCCAGTTTCTAAATAACTAGCAAGTACTTGTTCTCTCTATCTCATTAACACAAAAACCAACAAGAAAATAGTAAAAACAAATCGCAAAAATTTTAAAAATTGATAAGAAAATGGCAGCAGAGGATAACTCGGGACACAGAAAACAACTTCTTGAGGAACGAAAAAAAAAATGAGAACCTGTTCAACAGTTCTATCAGAGGGCAAGGGAACGGGTGTTGTTAAGAATTCTTCTTCAACCATTTTGTGCAGAGAATTTCATCCAACTAAACAGACAAAGAAAGCGGAACAGAATGACAAAGGGCAGTTTGTAACCCCACGAAGGAACCTTAACAGCAGCAGAAGAACCAAGAATGTGTTATGTGCTGTGTAATGTTTTCTAACAATGATGCTACCTCTGCTTTGCACAGAGTATCAAAATTCTCTCCAGAGAGAGAGAGAGAGAGAGAGAGAGAAAAGGTTTGTTCTTATATTTTTATACAAGTAATAATCACACATTTATAGTAAGCATTCAACTAGCCTGTAATTTACGGGGTTTTCTCCCAATTCTCTGTCAGTTTTGGCGCATCCGTTTCTTCCATTACTTGGAAATTCGTGCGCAGATGGAGCTGTAATAAGTAAGGAACACTATTCTCTCTGCTTAATGTTATTGACACCCCCTTATATCTTACTTAATACTAATTGGTTCCATCAAACAAAAATCATTTCATTACAACCCTTATTTTAAAAAAAGAAAAAAGAAAATTAAAATTTTATAACTATTAAAACGGGGAGACACTATGAAACTGAATATATATATATATATACATGAAAGAATGGAATTTATCATCAAATAAAATTGGTGTAAGCGAAAAATAACATCATTTAATGCTTAAATGTTGCAAAAATTCTAAATTCACTACAATTAGAATTTGGTTGTTTGATATGAAAAATAATAAATTTGAAATTTAATTACATTAAGTCTATTTTATATTTACTTTTAAAGAAAAATTTAATGTTTAAAAATATAAAAATAAGTTAAATAATTATTATGGAGTTTACTTAAATCCCATAATTTTATCCCTCGTTCATGGGTTAAATTATCTCACAGGTTGAATTAATTATTTTATTTATAAATTTAAATAGTTAATGATTAAAATTATATATATAAATTATTTAAATAAATATCTAAATTATTAAATAATTTTAATAATAAAATTGTGTGTTAAAGCTTGTACTATGACAAATATGAAATTTTATTAAAAGAACTTAATGTAGTCATATCCTATTTAATTATATCTAATCCTTATCCATTCCAACATACCAAATGAAATTTTAGAGTATACAAGAGATTAATATATTTTTACTTAATTTTAAAATTATTATTGCAAATCGTTTTTGGTGAGTAAAATTTTTACTTTGAAAGTTAACATTTATTGCTCTAAATTTAGTGATTTTTAAAGTTGCAACATATTGGTGCCCAATATTCTTAATTATCTTGAAAAGTAAAAAAGATAATGTAATTAAAATTTTAAAAATCTAATTATCTCATTTTTTTTAATTTAAGTCAAGGAATTTTATGATAATTTGAATAAAAATAGTGTTAAGAGACTTGAGTGAAATTATCCATAGGGATTAGCACGTGTACGGCGTGGGTAAAATTTTTGGTATTTTGTCCTTATGTTTCGGCTATCATTGTCTTAAGCTTTAATGGTGCTCGGCAAACTGTGAATTACTAACAACTGCTTTTTTAAGTTTAGTAGGTGAATAAATAAAAATAAAAATAAGATAACAAAATGTCTCATGGGGGGTAACTTTGTTTCATATTTTTAATTATTTATTAGGTAACCAATTTTAATTAATTATGAAATCAATAAAGACAATTTGTGAAAGTGATTTACCTTACCTCGACCCGACCCGACCGGACCGGACCGGACCTCCAAAGTTAGTTAGTTCTCCGAGAAGTCAGTCACGGTCTGGTCCTTTTTCCCCTTCGTGTGGGTCCCCCTAACCTTTTTCGTCGCTTTTTTTTACTCTCATTTGAAAATTTCAACACGTTAAGTTATGTCAATAAATAAATATTAATATTCTTAATCTGACTGACTCAAGTAATTAGAAGATTGTGGTGCGGGCGGGCTAGCCCGAGTCCTGCATTATTTATTACTCCCTCCCCCCTATCTATTACGTGCAATATAATTAATATTAATTAATATAGAGAAATTGCATGTGCCTAGCCTGTCCTCCAGCAGCACTTCTTGCTGTGTTAATAGAAAATATCCTAACCGAGAATCTGATGTTATATTAGTATTCTTAATACAAAGAGGTAATTTTATTATATTAATATTATTAATATAATAAAATTATTTAATTAATAAAATAAAAAATATATTTATTATTAGTAAATAAAAAAATTAATAAAAAATTTTACTATTTAATTAATACAGTGAATAAAATTTATAAAATTTTTTATTAATTTTTTATCTATTATTAATAAATATATTTTTTATTTTATTAATTAGATAATCTCATCACATTATCAATAAATGGTTTCACTATATCATTGATATTAATGTGATAAAATTATCCCATTTTAACTTTCTCAAACACTAAACTTTTTAACTTTGTCTTTTAGAACATTCTGAGCTGCATGAAGAACAATTGATTAATTGCATACATTTTGACATAATAAAATTCAAATAACTAAGATTCCTCCTATAAAGCTCGAAGTAAAGTTAAGGGTAAGTATATCAAAGCTCCGTTCCAATTTTATTTTGAATCAAAAATTATTCTAAATGAAATCAATTCTTAAATTTTACTACAGAAACCTATTTGGTTTAATAGGATATTTTATTTTTTGTTTCTGATTCAATTTTAATTTTAAAACAATATATCTTATTTATTAATTATATTAATTTTTTAATTTTTTTAATAAAATTTATGTTGTAAAGATTCGTTTAAGTATAATACTATAAATCATAAATTTAATTTGATAAAAAAATTAAAAAAATAAAATTAATAATAGTAAATTACAAAACTTGTAAAATTCATAAATAAAAAATTGATGAATAAAAAAATAAGTTATCAAAAAAATTAATATACGATAAATTATTTAAAAAATATTATATTATTACTTAAGTTAATATATCACATCATCAAAAAAAGAAATTAAGTTTTTTTATAGTAATAAAATTATACCTCATAATTGTTAACTTATTTAACAATTTTAAAATAAATATATGTAAAACATAATTTTATTAAATTATTATACAATAACATAATAAATTAAGTTAAATAAATATTATAAATATATTGATTAATTCTTTATTTGTAGTTTAATGGTTAAAGAGTATTTTTTGATAAATTATTTACTAAATAAAATATAAATATATTTTATGTAATATTTACTTTTATAAAATTCAATTACAGCATGTGTTGTGCTTCAAATAGAGGTATTTATTTGAAAATAATGAAATTAATTTTTCATAATTTAATATAAAATTTTAAATATTATTATTTTATTAATTAAATAATTTGTTAATGACATTTGCTTTAATATAAATTAATTTAAATAAAGTTTATTAATAAAGTTTAGTGTGCCGCTAAGTGATAAGAAACATATATGTTAAGTAAGATGTCTCAAATATCAAAATCCAACTGAAATAAATTAGTTATAGTTCGTGAACTATGAACTAATTGATTAGGCTTCACAAGGTTCCAAATTAACTTGAAACTTATGTTCATCCTTACTTATTTGAAGTTCTATAAATGACAATACTGAATAGAGATGAACTTCATTACTATCAATAACATAAATAACAGAAGATTAAACTTTTTATCATCGTTGCAGTAATGTTAGTTCAAGAGAAAATTTTAGATAAAATTTAATTAATATATCTAATTTATATTTTTATTAAAAAATTTTATTCATTGTATTACCAGTAATAATAATAATAAAAGATTAAAATGCATATTATTATGTTTTTTTTTAGGATAATTTTAGTACGACTAATGATGTTGTAAGTCAAAGCATCCTCTATCTTTTTAGTGTCTTTAAATTTAATACCATACGAGTTATATAGTATGATAATAATTATATATATACATATATAGTTTTAATTCACAAACAAATTGGAAACTGCTTGGCCCATTTGTCTTCTTGTCTTGCATTATTTAGCTGAGCATGGGTGGTCGCCATCTCTTAATGTATTCTTTTTGTTTTTTCTGTTACTTAATTCTTGCTTGGATTTTGTTTCCTCTCAATACTTTATTGGACCACCAAATTTAACAGCTATTTTAATTTCTTTAAATATATATATACACACTATATTGACAGAGAAAGAAACAACCCACGTACAATCTGGGATCTGTTTATCCAGAAAATTAAAAAGAGAAGAAGACGGATAAATTAGTATATGGGCTGTGCAGTTGTAAGCTGTACATCAATTATTAATTAAGAAAAATTAAGTATGTGTAATGAAAATTTTTAAGTTAATAATAATTGTTGTGTGTTACACACACACACACTCATGTAGATGTCATTTGGTCCAGATGTTTGAATCTTATTAAAATTCGGGCGTGAATATGGTCGATAGGATTCACGACACAGTCAATTAGATTATAGTTCTGGTCGATTGAATGCAATCTACCGTACTTGGATTATAATCCGATGGATCGATTCTTACTATTTCGTCCACCGAATTATCAATTTTTATTCTTCAAAATTGGCATGCGAATTTGAACAAAATTAGGAACAGTCGACAAGAGAAGATATGTATCATTTCTTAAGTTAGAACACTTCCAAAATGTATTAAGGAACTTGTGAAATGCTTCTTCTGAAGACAGCATATTCACCTAACATAAAACTGATGAATGGTGATAGGTTAAATCCTTATCTACTTTACCAAACTATGTATTTAGACATCAATTTCATTTCATTTCTATGACTGATTCTTCATTATTATTGTGATGATTATCCTCTACAGTTAATTCTATGTCTTAAAAGGCTTTGATTAATGATTCATGCATGGTTGCTGATTGATTAACTTAATAAATCCAGCATGCATGCATGCATGCATCCTGATCTGGTCCGCACCGCACTGACAAGTACCAGACCATCTTTTTGGAACAATAATTTGCCTATAGATGCTCATCCCTCTTTTTATAGGCCTGCTTCTTCCTCTTGTATATTTGCTTGATAGACAAGTTTTAACTACAATGAAGATATCAGCAAGAGAACAATACATACAGCATTCCTCTGCTTGTCAACTTTACGAGATTGTCTTTCTTTTCTGTAAGCTTCCCGAGCAGTACTAAAACTAGGAGCAAATTTTCTGTAGATTAGAAACCAAACTTAGTTGTTGGATATGCATACATATGTTATTAATTTCCTGGGACTAAAAGTTGAGTTGGATAGGCTTGGTTTTTAAAGAAGACGAAAAATATGAAAGGGAACAAAACAAGCATACATAAAATACAAACTTATGACAAGACAGTAGATCGACTTGATTAGAAGAGCCAGGTCAGTACCTGAAATAAAGACCAGCAGCATTGATACTGATCATATGGTTATATGTTTTATGAATGAGAAAAGACTGGGGAATTTGACAGACACACAGATAATATCCATTTTATCCTTGATATATGTTGGTTTGATGTCCACATGCCTTTGGAAGATACAACAAAACATTTAGGGTTGTCCTTGTCCTTGTCCTAATTTCATAATAGACAAATGGTAGGGGACATATTAGAAAGCTGCCTCACCGTCAACCATATGCCCCTCCACTTAACCGCATAAAAACATCCTCCCAACAATGTCTAAATCCTACAAATCTATAAGTTACACCGACAGCAACTAGGTAGGGTCCTCCTTTATCAGCTGGTCTTCTTTTTCACTTTAGCCTTCGTTTTATCTTCTAGTATTTGTATTCTCTCTTCTTTTAGACTCGATTAATGTTCATGCTATCCTTCTATTCTCCAAAAGTCTTAGGTAAAACCATTTAAATGTGACCACTCAACAAATACAAGCTCACCTGTATTAAATTCTCTTTTATTATTGTTATTATTTGTATGCTTGGTTAAATTCAGATTAAATGCATGTCATATGTATAGTCCAACTCAAACTCGCATCCAAATTAACAATCCTTACCATTCTGCCAATACTCCTAACATATTAAATATCTACCAATCCAGACTTGCTCAATAGATATCCATACATGAATACTTTCAGTGTGACCATTTGGCCCTTTTTTATTTTATTCCCCCGAATCAATTCAACACACACTGATTACTGGGCATCTTTTACACTACAGTAAGATTCATTTAACTGCAATTGCTTCTACACTCTTTCCATTCACAAATAAATTCCTATAACAGGAAAAAGGCCAATACAACTCCATCAATGAAATTTCTTCCCCCTGCATTCATTCTTAACATTTTCATTTTTGACTCAAGGACACTGCCAATAAATTTGACTACTGTTCCGCACACTTCTATACAGCAAATAACTTGTTTTGAGTTTGTCAATGAAACCACCAAAGATCCCCGATGACATGACAAAGAATTGATAAAGAATAGTTGAAATGCCATCTGTCACGTGGTGTTCCCTTCTGGAACTTTAACACAAATGCAGACATGAAGGAAATGGTCAGGGTTCATTAAGTTGGTCACCACCCAAGACAAAGGTATCTCCAATTTTGGTTCTATTCCTTGGATGCGAACAAGCTTGATTTCAGCACTTCTGCTTGTGGAAGAAGACTCAACATGTTCACATAAAATTTCTCCCCCTTTTTTGTTGCTTACGTCTTCTGAAAAAATTTCTGTTTTATGTTCCCCCTCCCCCTCTACTTTTGGTGATTCATCACTAATCAAAGGCTTGTCAGAGAAAAATTCTGGCAGAAGAGTTTTGAGGGCATCATGTAAGGTGAAACATTTGCCTGCAGTTAATGAATAATAAGCAATGTACAAAAAGAGGATGCTGCAATAGTATACTTGAGATCAGTAGGATAGTTTCTGCTTCGATCATGTCAACAAAAATTCACTTCATAAAAGTTAAGTTGCCAGACAGAAGAACTAAATTTATATGAAAACTACCTTTTCTCTTTTCCTAGAAAGTAAAAGGAAATAAAAGGTGTGGATGTAACTTAATTTCAGATGACATGCACCGATCCATCCAAAATGTAAACTACATTTCTAACTGCGATTGAATGGTACCCTGCTTGCACTGAAACAGCTTACTACCCCAACATATCTCCAAATAGAGTAATGCTACAAGGACGCGCAAAAATAAAAAATTTTATTTAATAAATAAGAAGAAAAGATGTGATGTCAGCATTGACTTTTAATTTTCACTCTTCTAATTATATTATGCCTCCATATCTTGGCAAAGCCCACAAAATTTGGTGTACAGGATAACTGTCACAACCTTAGACACAAAGTGCACACCCAAGGCTAAGATTGCACCTTGAACGTAGGTCAAGTGGGGGTTAAATGTGCTGTAGGTGCAGCATATAGCAAGGTGAGTGTGGATCAACGCACAATTGAGATGGTTGGGTGTGAAAGGCAGCCAAGGAAATGTTAACGCGGGCTGGTGCGCACATGAGCAAAGGCAACATGTGCAGGAGCAAGATAGTGAGCGCAGCAAAGTGCTGCACAGCATTGGAGTATTGGGCCTCGTGGGCAGCAACAATGGGTTGACAGTGCAGTGCAAGAGATGGATTCAAGCACAAGTATATGATAGAGTCAAATTGTACTATCCAATATGGGGTTAGAGAGATTCTATGGGGTGAAAAACATAAGAGTGCAAAACCATACGACGAGAAGACAAGCCAAACCTGCTGGAGCATGATTGATACACTTAAAAAAGTAGAGTTGGAGTAGGAGTGTGCTACTTGCAGGCAAACTCTTCCTAGTCAAGCAAAACGCTAGTGGGACTCTTGAATGAGAGAATTCAAGTTCTACTCAAATACATGCTACTATAAGTTGAATAGAGACAGATTTCGAGATGCACTAGGAGTGCGACGTGACAAATTAAAGCAAAACTTCCGTATGAGATAGAAGTGCATTGCAAATAACTCTTATGTAAGAGATAAACTTTGGATGTGCTTCAAGTTACTATTTAATTATCTACTTGAGTTGTAGATAAATTGAGATATTATCTACTAGGGTTGTAGATAAGATAAGATATTATTTACTAGAGTTGTAGATAAACTTAGATGCCATTTACTAGAGTTGTAGATAAATTAAGATGCCTAATGATCCTAAGAAATCAAGAGTATTAGTTTCACTATATATAAAGCCATTTGAAAAAGTTCAAAGGTAATGAAATGTTATGTGAAATTTTACATACGAGAGATACAAATGAAGGAGCCTTACTATACTTGTATTGAGTGAATTCACTGCGAGTGATGAGCTTATTTTTTCTTTTTGTTGAGAACAATAAAAAGGTTGAAGGTCGATGCCTTCATAAATACTATGTTCCTTATTCTTTGAATGGTTTTACCATACATGTAGTACGGACGAAACTAACCTTTGTAGGATTTGCCAAGCATAATGAGAGTGCTGATCAAGTGGAGGAGCTTGAGCATCATGGAGTGCCGCTATAAACAAAAGACCTCGTAACAATAACCATGATTAAAAGGATAATACACATCAATTCACAACAATTCATTGCATGGGCAGCTGATATGCAGTAAATATCTTTTCCCCTTTTCTTTTATTTTAAATTTCTAGCATTTGACATAAGAGGTAAAAATCAACGGCAGACCATAGGATGTCAGTTTATTTTAGTCAGGTTAAATAGCTTAAAATAAATCATCACATGGCACCCATTTTCCAAACACCCATTTGGATTGGTTAACATAGGATCTACATACCATGGAGACAAATTCATCTTATCCTTATATGCATTAAAAGTGGTATGCAGTGGCTATTTTACTCCTGTATTACAATTAAGATTAGGATATTGAAAACATTCAAACTCGTCTCCATCAAAATGCATCATAAGAAAAAAAAAAAAACAGTTTAAATACGGACCCAAATTCATTCCATTTATTCAGCCTCTTATTCACTCATAATTTTCCTGCTTTTGACAATAATTGCTTGTCTATGGCAGTCTTATCAAAGAAAGGGCCGTGAAGAATTGCAATATAAGTCTTGCTGCTCAAATACACCCTATTCATAGCATTTCTTTGTAATGCAGAACATTCTTTTCCCACTTCCCACATGGTTCAAATGTCATTTCAACTATCTCTATGTTTCAACTAGCCTAAAAGAAATTTCAAGATTCACTTTTGGGTGCTGAAAGAAAATTCCCCAAGCAACCATAAAAGACCATAATAATCTCAAAGGCAAAACTCTCTTTCTACACATCAAAACAAGCTCCACAGCCTTTCTCTCAAATGACCTGACATCATTTGTAAGTGATGTAAAGTACATAATGCCCTTATCATTTTAACTGACCCCAAACAGCATTATGTATGTGGAGTGTTGGAAGATACTTTTTGCCAACTTTTTGAACCAGCCAAGACAAACAGAAACATGGAAGCAACCCATTGATTTTGCATTTTTGTGCATATGAATTTTCTTTTGCCTATATGACAATTTGAACCAACACTGCTCCTCAATATGCCTATATGTGGGATCATGAAATAAAATAAAGACAACTCTTACCTTCTTCTATATGAATCTCAACTGGTCGATTTATGAAAGAGACTTTATCCCAGCTATCAATGTTAGGATAATCTTTTAAATCATCACAATCTTTGCTCACACTCTAAACATGCAATCGAACAGGAATTCTACCTGAGAAGCACTCCAACAATAAGAGAACAAACATTTGACCGGAACTAATACAAGAAACAAGAATTTTTTCAGAAGCTATCATTTCAACCAAAAAATTAGAAAAATAAGAAAAAGGATGGACCCACTTTCTTATACATATGTATGTAAGTATGGAAGATCATTTCCTTTTCTCCAGGAAGATAATAAGAAAAGGTCACCTCCTCTAAACAGGAAACCAAAAAAAATGAAAAAAAAAGAATAAATGTCTATGAAATTAAAAATCACACAATTTGAACAAGATAAAACTTCAACATCTAACGTATGGCTAATGACACATTCTGATTCTTAACGACTAACCAGGCAGGTGCATAAATTAATGAATCTAATATTATGCATAGTCATTTACAAAATAATCTGCAAAGCATACATGCGCTAGAGCCTTTTTCGTTTCGAACTAACTGTAAATGAACTATTCACCATGTGACACAATGATATTCATGTCAGTGAACTAATTGGTGATTACCATTACAAATATTTCAAACACAGGTAAAGCAACTACCGTGATTGACATTTCTTGCAGGTAGTGTTAACCGACAAATCAGTAAGGAATATTGCCTGCACCAATTACAAATACTCCCTTCTTTTTTTCCATTCCACCTTACTCACTGTTGTCTAAAGCAAAAGGAAAAGATTACATAAAGAGGTGATGAGAACTCATCAGCCACTAGCTGACTTCTTGAACTGCAATTACTATAGGTTAAAGACTTAATTGTTTAAATCAACTATAAATTTTGCTAACCTGTCTTTGGTTTTCCAGCCGTATCTGTCTCTACAGTTCCTTGTTGAGATTTTGAGGACAAACTCATTTTTATCATGTACTCATCTTCAACTGTTACAAGTTTAAGCTTAGAAGATAATCATAAGTAAGCTTCAAGACTACCTGCTACATTAGTTGACAAATTGTAAATAACAAGCTAAACAAATTACCGAAATTGCTGCATTGACAACCAAAAGGTAGTAAGATCAATTAGTAACGTAATAGGATATGGTTAAGAGCAGTTTCACAGATAAGCTAAAATTTCATCACTTAATTAAATGGCTTATCCACTCATTCTTTGCACTACAAACTGTCCACTAAATCATCAACATCAACCGCCTGAGAGCCCCAGTAAGATATTCTTCAGGCCAGGCTGCATCAAGTGTTATCTACATGTATTCATTTGAGAAGTGAGAAAGAATCTGACAAATCAGTTTGCATTGTTGGTCAATGGCATTTGAATTGTACTGTCCTGATCAGTTAGACAACATACCATTCATCACAGAGCACCAAAGGTCCACCTGATCAGATTGGGAAACGTTCATGACATTCTTGCAGTTTCCATTACTTATATATGCTGCCTGCATGCAGTAATTTAATACTGTCAAAAACATTAAAAGAACAACAAAACTTTTGTTTATCTGCTTTTTTATAAATAGTGAATAAATAAATAAAAAAAGAACTTAAACAAAAGGGAATGCAAAAAAAGAGAAAAAAAATATACAAAGATTTTGAATTCAGTTTGCTTTGTTCTTTCTTTTTTTCCATATTTGTAGACAGAGGTAATCATATAAAACGGTATAAACCTTTTGCCTCATCAAGTAAGAGGCAGAACAACAAAAAGGCATGAAAGAAACTGTTCAATCATTGTATGTACGTCTCAATATAACATCAATAGATGATGATAAGAATCTTTATGTGTAAATAATACAATAAACTACAATTAAAAAAAAAAAGGACCAACCACCCTCATCTTCCTTATATACTTCTTTTTCCTAGTAAAAGGAAACCCAACTAATATTTATGAAATGAAAAATTTTATCAAAATCTCTAAATCTACATATCTAAATATTAACTAAATGCCACTTGTATCAAAATGCAGGCTTCTCTAATTTTAATTTTCAAAATATAGATTTTTTTATCTGCAAACCAAGAATTAAACTTAAGATAGAATGTGCCCTTGAGCTTCTATAATTTCAACTTATCCAACCAGGCCATTTGCTAAGCTTCTTTATCAGATTTGCTGATAAATCATGCATTCAACATGACAGAAGTAAAAGCCAGTTACAATGGCAGAGCTCTCACAAAGTCCCAATGGGCAATTCCAAGCCAATGCACACATTCTTTACTCCATCAAAGAAATTTTGAATGACTGTTTTAATGCTAGAACAACAAGGTTTAGGGATAAATTTCAATATGTTGCTTCAAAAAATAGAAGAAACAAGAAAGCCCTTTGCTAAACAGTTTGTGCACACCTACACATATAAACATAGGAAAAAATTCTTCATTTTCAAATTTCTTTTTCTCCTCTTTCCTTTTTCCATTTGCGAGGACTTAATAATTAAATGACTGATCTTCCAATAACTGTTACCAATAAGTTTCTTGTAATTCAGCAGAATTTCCATGATAAAGTGATAACAGATACCAAATTCAATACAATCTTCCAAGTTCTATGATTTGGAAGAACAAGAAGCACACACTAACCTCTTTCAATGAATTAACAAAGCTCCACTTCACAGAATCTTCGCCTTCACATGGGATCAGTATATTTCCTGGATATCCTCTAAAATGAACCTAGAGGGGAAAAAGGAATAAAAAAAAAAAGAACCCTCAAATGTTAACCTTCAATTTGGGAAGTAGCAGTAAAATTGACAAAAGGAAACAACAAATGCATATAATAACTGTTGCTACATGTGTCATAGACCTGAAATAACATCTGATTTACGCTAAAATGGCTTTTGCAATTTCCAGCACAGATGGCTCAGATCCCATGATCTATGGAACCCAAAATTTAAACGTATAGCAGAAATAACATATATAGAACCAAAAATACATAAGTGCCTTGAACATGATTATAGCTCAATTTGTAAACTCTTAAAATAAAGTAAAAACCTAATCTGAATGAAAGCGATGAGAAAATTGGTTGCTAGCATCCTACAAATTTTCAAACATATTTGTGATTTGATCGTAAGTGCAAAAGAGTTCTACTTATTTCTTATTTTCTCCTGTTTAAATTTCACAAATCGATAAAAAATACTAGTACTATAAAATATTTGATAAAGAAAAATTGATACCGTGAGATTCCACGGTCTTTCTAGTTCTGCACATAGAAGATCAAAGAGAGCCCCAGTGGGTATATACCAGCGAAACCACAAGATTAAAAAAAAAAAAATTCCCCGTTTGATTTCAAGCAATTAAGATAAATGACCCATAAAAGAAAAGTAAATAAAACAAAATTGAGATAATACCATTTGAGCGGCAAGCCTCTGTATTCAAATCAAATCGTGTCAGCGCCGGGCGGGAGTGCGCTACTAAAATAGGGTTTTATGAGACCAACTAGCAACGGAAGGTAACTATTCGTGGAGCTAAAATCTGACATTAAAATTTTATTTAATTAGAAAAAGAATTCTTTTTTTTTTTGTAAAAAAAAAAAAGAGAAGCAAAAGGAGTATAGAACAAACCAGAATGGTAGGAGGAGGAGGAGGAAGTGTGGTAACTTCAGATTCATGGAGCGGAATTGCTCCCTCCCACACGTATATTTGAGCTTCCACATGCATTTTTCTGTTCCAATTTCCACGAGCAACTTTTTGTTATGATTCTACATCCAGTGTATAATTGGATTGTTTTTATAATACAATTTCTATTCACAGATTTGTCCATGTACAGATACCTCCCACATTAATTAAATAAAATAAACAAACAAAATCCAAAAACTTAATATCTAAATTCCAATTCTCAACATCCAATCCCTAAATTCAACCCGAAGGACGCTGTTTGCGATTGCTTGGCGAGCAACGTAATGGAGATTAGGGGGTGGCAATTTGGGTGAAGGGCTCTTGTTAACGTGTCACTTAAAACTTGTAGCAAAATTTTATATTATTTCAAACTTGACCAGCCCATTCATTAACGGTGTTATTAAAAACAAGTTACATGAAACGAACTATTTATTAGTCAAATAATTAAATTTACGACCTAACACAACCTATATAACCTGTTTACTTCACCCATTTTTCCGTTTACCCATTTAATAATTAAAAATTAATAAAATCATTCAAACCGGATTATTCAATAATTTTACCAACGTGTCAACAAAATCATTGATACTAAATACAAATACAATAATCTAAATAATCAATCATCCAAAATAAACATAATAAAATTCAAAAAAATTCAAAATCAATCGTCCAAATTGAATATAAATTTATCGTATTACAATTTGATATTCTTTAAAAATGATCGAAGAGCAATGACAGTCAAAATACCTAAAAACATAATTAGAAAATAATAAGTATGATAGCAATATAAGTTTAAATAAGTTAAAAAAATTAAATAATTTAAAGCCGTCAATTTTTAATATAACGGGGCATATCAAATTAATTATATCCTTGGTGAATTCTTCAAATTTGACGCCCATGTTTACATTAACTTAAAAAATATAAAAGTTAATACAAATATTAAGAATATAAAAATAATAAAAAAATTTTGTTAACTTGAAAAACAACATTACTATAATGCATGCAATAAGCCAATAACTAAGAAAAAAATTTAAAATGAAGTAATAATGTAAATTACTATTAGGTGAATATTAATTAAGATAAATATTAACTTTGTCTTCAAAAAGTTAATCTCTTTGGCAAAAATGCTTCAACTGTGTCAAGTTTAAGTACACTCCGAAATTAATCATGAACTCGCCTACCCACACTAAATTTATTTTTAAATTTATTATCTATAAAATTAAAAATAATTTTATTTTTTTAATTGAATTGAATTTAATTGATTTAATTCATTCTTACTATTATCTTGAACTATTTTAAATTAAATTAAAAATGATTATTTTAGAAATCGGGCCAAAATCGAAACAAAGCAAAGATACTCGCCTCTACATGTAATTTGAAGTGCTCACTGCAATTCGAACAAAAAACACATCATAGGATGCGAAGTTGAATAAATTACAAAAAGAAATTACACAATTTAAACACTTCCGCATAAGTGTGATTGAAAGATTGTCCAACTTTAAAGATCAACGTTAGATAGGATCATTGCTAGTGGACCAACATGCTAAGTTACTCATTAATATATTGACAGAAAACAAAAAAGTTATATAGGTTAGTTTACATATGTGTAGCAATCAATCAATGAATATGGGAATTTATCACTCACGGTGCCCTCCAACGAAGCATCATCGTCTAAGACAGCGCGATTAGTCCAATGGTTCTATTAGAAAGGTCCTTTCATAGATCTTTCCGAAGGGACTTTGAACATTGGTCCGATCCATAAGTACTAACAAGATCAATTGATTTAGGTGGCGGATGCAAGTATGTATCCTCCTCGTGCTAGGACAATTTAAACGGAGAATGCAACACGTTCTAATTATATATAAAAGCACAACACCCAGAACACAATATAAAATAATATTTGTTACCCATGTCGGGAGGGTGCGTTGAGTTTATCACCTCCACTTTCACTGCCATACAACGATCTGTGCAACTGTTGTGCTTGCATTAACTTAACTAGTTGGTCAAGTAGTTTCCTCACTATACGTGTAAAAAATCCTCCATGCACACACGAAATTCCTCTTGGTGCACTTCGAGGCGACCTTAAGCTCTGTGATCTCCCACACGATGTCCAAATAACTGTGTAACCTCTAAGCGGAAACTTTAAAAGCTCTATAATCATCGTAGTGGGAGACGCTTGTATGGTTGAAAGATCATCTTTATCATATGCATCGCTTGACTTTGTTGATGAATATGGGTCGAAAGATCATCTATGTCGTACATACAGACTAAGTACAACCATTTTAAAAATTGGGGGACCAATATGCAGTACATCTAAAATATAACCATTTCAATGATCAATACGCAAGCTTTTAAAGTTCGAAAAATTTGGGACCTATATACAAGATTTTGGAAGTAATAAAAATATGGACTCAAATCCAAAAAACGGGTGAGATTTTGCATTTTAATCCATATTTCTTTGTATTTTAGTCCAAAATTTAAGGGCACAAGAATTTTGCTATCAATACCCAGATTTAAAAAAATTGATCAAACATCATACGCCCATAAAGACAAAAGGCAATCATCTTGGTAAGGATGTACTGTCCATCCATTTCTTGTGCGCGCATGCATGTTAAATAAGTTTGATGGCATCTAATTCTTCACTGTTCTTAGGATTGTTTCAATCTTTGATAGTGCTTCCCGATTATTCCCAATGACTTTGACTGCTAGTTTAGTAGCAATATTTTATTTTATTTTATTGTATTGTATTTACAATTTCTCTTTTGGCCTTCATTTCATGAGAGTGGAGTATTTTAACAAAATGAGATCTCATGAAAATTTAGGTTAGAGTGGATAAAATCGGTTTAGAATTGGAGTTTACTTTTTTTTTTAATAAGTATTTTATTTTTTTTATTTTAATTCACTTTCGATTCAAAAACAAAATGCTTGTTTGGTACCCTATTTAACCCCTTTTTCATTCAACGCCCTGATGGCTAATGCAAAGAAAAAACAAGTTATGTGCTATTTTCTGTCAAGTGAAAATAAACAACTAAGAAGTGATATAGATAGATACAAGAAGGAAACTATGAAAAAATGCCAATGACCAATATCATAAATTATCATCAAAAACAAAGTTTAATAGTTCAATTAGAAATCCTTGTAGTTTTTCAGGTACAACTAGTTTATATATGTTACACTTCTGATCCAAGCAATTTTAATTTGATCTCTCACACAAGAATTCTTCCTCTAATAATAGAACTAAGCAACAAAATAACAAATATAGGTAAGAGAGAATCAATTTTTAACAATAACGACTAAATCAAAAACCACTATCAATAATTTTGCACACAAACCCTCCTCTTTGGTTGGAGCCTAGGAAGATAAGGGAGGCAGAGATTTAATAAAATATGTATAAATATAAATTTTGATGAAATTAACAAAAAAATTCTTTAATAGTAAAAAAAAATTTGATTGTTAATTAAATAACTAAAATAATACAATAACTGAAATAACATTATATATATATATATATATATATATGTTTACGTGTTAATATTATTTTCATATAATTTTTCTAAAATTCACAAAGTTAACATAAAAGATTCTTAAAAATTATTTTTTTTATATTTTAACATCTAATTTAATTTAATAATTATATATGAATTAAGTGTTAATTTTAACAAGACAATACTATAAATTATTTATGTGTAGAGCCATAAATATTTAATTTAATAAATATATATAAAATTATATGATATGAATATGTACAAATAAGTATTATAAATTGCTTACTTATGTATAGTTATTCTAATAGTTATAAAATATTTTTATAATCATTAAATTATTTATATTATTAAATTAAATATTAAAATATTTCATAACAGTTAAAATAATTACACATAAGTAAACAATTCATAATACTTATTTATATATATTTATATATTATAATTTTATATATTTTTTTTAAATTACGTAGTTTATAATTCTATACAAGTAAATAATATTTAATATTATTTTATTAAAATTATTATTTAATTTATGTTTAATTATTAAATTAAAATAGATATTAAAATATAAAAATAATTTTTTAAAAATACTTTATATTATTTTTTAAAATTTTGTTTAAATATAATATTTTTACTATTAAAAAGTATTTATTTTATAAAAATTTACACGTGTGCGTGCGCGTGTGAGTTTTACCAAAAATATTTGAAAATACCACAGAAAAATAAAAGAGTAAAGAAACCGTAAGCAAATTATCATGCTCTCGTCAAATCGTTTCCTTTATAGTTGTCAACAACAATAAAACTTAAAATGGAATCATTTGACTACAGATTCCGTTTTCGTATCCGTTTCCACCACAAACAAACAAACAAAAGTAGAAAACAATCCTCAAAAACAAAATAAATCAAACAACATATCTCAACAAAATTAAATAAATAAAAAATCAAACAGAAATGATAATAAACCCGATCTGCTAACCCTAACAAATTAAAAGGCAAAATTAATCAATTAATCACAATATCCTTATGCAAAATAAACAAAATATAAACAAAATCTTTTTTCTTTTTAAAAAAGAAAGAAAAAACTAACAGAGCAAATCAGAAGAAAGAGATTGACGCCTTGGATCAAATCGTCGAGCTGCGAACAAATGAGAGAAAAAGATTTGTTCCAAGGGAGAGAGAGAGAGGCAGAAAGAGGTCTTGGTTGTGTGTTGGTATTGCCGTATTGGTGTAGATTGTCCGATTGAGGATGAAAACAAAACAAGGATTGAAGAATAAAAAATACAAAGGAACGAACAGGCTGGAGGCAACAATAAATTTCAATCAATTTTGTTTAATTGTATTATTTTTGTGGGTAGGGTTGGGTCCGACTTGGGCTGGATATGGGTCGATTAAAATTATTTTTATTTATGTTTTATTATTTATCTGATATTTAAAATCAATATTTAACATCTTAAATACACTTCTAATCAAATTTTAATACTATAAACAAATGCTACGATAAGTATTACTCTGCTGGTGCGCTTAGTAATCTGTAATCAAAATAAATTAAAATTAAAATGAGTTAAATAAAAAAAAATTATTTCAAATTATTAACATTCACTTAAATTAATTATTATTATAGTTGAAATTTTTATTTTTTAAAAAATTATTTTTATTAATAATTAATTATAATAATAATAATTTTATTAACAATAATTATAAAAATATTAATAAAAATAATATTAATTATTATTCTTTTTATAAGTTTAAATAATTTTATTAAAAAATTAATAATAAAATAAATATTTTATTTTTATATTTTTTTAAAAAATAAAATTAAAATAAATAATTTATCATTTAAACAAAAATAAAATAAACAATTTCAAGAATAAGAATTTTACTCCCAACTTTCTTTTTGAAAATTAAATTTTCACCTGTAAAACCCGCGTAAATCTCACATATTTTATTCCTATTTTTATCATTATTTTAACAAATAAACATTATAATAATTTCCATTCCAAATTCCTAATATACACACCCTAAATAAACTCAACTGTGGCTTAAAAGTTTGTTCCTCCAATCATTACATCTGAAGACTTAGTATCTGCCCCGCGAGACAAAAACTCACCGTACACTTCCAACAAAATCGGTACAAGAAAAATGACAAAAAAGAAAAAGAGGAAAGAAAATTTCTATTCTATTATAGGTGCCAAGCTAAGACTCAAATTGCTTGCCCTCGAAAGTCTGCCCAAAGCTCCAATTCTTAGGAGCAACATTATAAGATGTAACTGTCAGCCCGTTACTAGTGCTAACCTCAAATGAGAGAGGTTGATTTTTCAGATTAGCATTTATATGCCAGTTTTGGCCCCAATTCCTGCCCATTGGAAGCCAACCAGTTCTTGAACCCTTGATTTTAACTGCAACTATATCTCCAGCTCCGGCTACGTTGCTGATCAGCACTGAAATGAAGATACCCGAACCACCAACAGTAAATCGAATGCCTCCTTCCTTTCTGCATTGTATCCTACTCCAAACAAAATCAACATGTATGAGGAAAAGGAAATTCTCTCAAGACGACAAGATGTGTACTAAACATAACAACAATTCTCTAGTAGAAATATTATTATACTTGTTTTTCTTTCTTGCTTTGATTAGCTATGGTCTCAAGCCCGATTAAGCACTCAACTCATTTACAATGACATGCAATTCCATTCTCAGACACCATAATTATTGAGGAAGTCAATTCCCAGATATCTACCTCATAGTGCTCAAACTTAAGATGGGAATCAATAGGCCAACTTTTAAGTTTATTCACTGGCAGCTTTGAATAGTTATCAATTTTCATTTTTTTTTAAAAAAAAATGCCATCTCTGCTGCATACGCACATTTTCTTTTCCTTTTTTGTTTTCTTTCTTCTAAGAATTCCATGGGATTAAGCTTGAGCATGTTTAATTCTACACAGAAATTATAATGCAGCATAGGAATGGTTAAGTTTACATATGGTTGTCATCCACTGGAAGGAAAGAAAATTAAATGGGAAATAGGTAACTTCGAGAAATACAATGTTAAGGTAAATGAGTTAAGAATGAGAAAATAAATTGTTAGAAATGAGTTACAACCTTTTGTTGTAGAGATACTTTTACAATAACTTGAACCCAGCAATCAATTAGCTTCCTTGGCCATAAGTTACTTTATCATGAATTATTTCATGCAAAGTAACCTAATGATCAAATATCCAAACCTTTCAAATTTTTACAAAATCATATAAATTATTAAACTAGTTGGTAACTAAGTCAAAAATATTCCTCAAGAACCTTGTTACTGAAGTTTGATTTTTGCTCATGATTTATCAAAGTAGAATATCATAGACATCTAACTAGTCAAGAGTTTTGTCTCCTTGTACGATTAAATAGATAAGCTCTTGAGTTGGTAAGGTCCACACACCATAATCCCATTCCTTTGGCATCCTTAAACCACAAAACAGTTCTGTATATTCAACAATGCAATGGGGTCCCTCTCTCCATCTTTCTCCAGATCAAGATTTCCTTTACCACTCTAATGCTATTCAAAAACTCATTTATTCTCTCTCCAAAATCTTTCCAATTCATTATCTTCTAATTTTTCTTATTTCTGGATATAAATTATTTAAACTCTTTCCTCTAACAGTGGTCACTTGAATCTTTCAATTAACTTCTGTAACCCTTTATACCTAATCCTACATCAATTTCATCATAATTTGTGCATAACTCCCCACAATATCTAAGAATCAGAGGCCATCTTCGCGAGGAGACACTTTGGAATCAATAAGAGATTTAGTGATAAGAAACTTGTTTATATCTTTGCTTACAAAATAAACATGGCGACACATCAATTGACTTTATATAACCTTATTTTTCTTAAACATTTGCTTAATATAATTATCTTAATTCTCAAACAAATGGAGTGTCCTAACTTTAATTAGCTAAGAATCATCCTTAACACCTATTTTGTACTCTTTTACATGAAAAAACATATAAATATACATTCCAATTTTTTACATAAACTGGCAAGATTCTAAGAGCTCTTTTTTTTTTCTCTTTAAAAAAAGTTTAAAAGTTACAAAATCTGCAACTTAGAGTTTCCTTAGAACTCTAGAATATTTGAATAAAATGAACAGCAATCAAGTTTGCACCTTAATGCCTTTTGTCATTGCATTACTGTTATGTGTTGTTTTACTAATAGCTACACAATTTGATGTAATTGTTGGCTCCAAAATCAGCTAATATAAAAACAAATCAATAAATTTTTTACCACTTCTACATACATTACCATTGCAATTACGTAGGTTGCCAGATGAATCAAATATCAGACCTTGTGGCACTTAACTAAGCCTTCAGGGGTTACAATCATTATTATAATTATGACCACTTGTTTCAAATCATAATCTAACATCAAGATATTGGCATAAAAGATTCATAGAAATCCCAAGAAAATTACGAGATTGTGAATTTGTTTTTGTTTTCGTTTTATAGTTTGTATTTAAAATTTAAAAATTGAAACATTGAATACAAAACTGCTAAAGAAAATACCTCCGATACTGAACGGGCATGTTGCCAGCCTTCCAAATGGCAATCTTCTCAAATGCTTCAATGGGAAGCACGAAATGCTTATTAGGAGGATTACAGTGCCCTCCGCCATCAGGGGTAAAACCGTAATTAGGAGCACAAAAATTAGTAACAGTAACAATGATGGATGTTCCTGGAATGCACCAGCGCAAGTCCTCAAAGCAGCGAAGCTCAAAGCACGCGCCGCAGATCTGCCCACGCTCGAAGAGTGTCTCTGACAATCCTACGGTGGCCTGACCATAACCCGCCTTGACGAGGTCACCGTAACCGCACGCGCCACCTACAGCATCACGTGGGTCAGAGGCGGCATAGTAAGTGGCGCGTGCGGGCCGCCACTCTGATTGTGCTGGAGGAGAAGAGGGGGAAGACGAAGAGAAGTTGTAGTTGTAGTGAGAGATTACTGTTGGTGGCAGTATGAAAAGGAGGATCAGGATTATTAGAGTTTGAATTAGAGTTAGTGGCGACATTGATGATTTGATTTCTTTAGGGAGAAAGAAAGAAAGAAAGAAAGAGAGACACAGAATTAACTGGAGAAAGTGAAGAGAGGAAGCAATGTGCTTTGCTTTCGTTGATGATTTATTTTGTTTTTCAATTTCTTCACCGCAAGTGGAATTGCTTTTTCCCTCTTTAACTTTTTATTTGAATGGCGAAAAGACTAAAATATCACCAACAAAAACGTTGTTGCATGTTTTTAGAACGCCGAAATCGCCCGAAATGGTCATCTCCGTTTTAAAAGTGATATTCCCGTTCCGTCCCTTTCTGATTTCAAAATGATTTTTTTTGTTTTCGTTTAATAAAAATAAATAATTAAAAAATTTATATAAATTATTAATAAATTAAATAAAAATATAATAAATTAATATATAAATTTATTATGTATTTTAATCATATACATAAATTAACGTATTAAAGAGCCAATAAATTATAATTTTTAGTACAAATAATAAAAAACTAAATTATATAAAATTTTTAGAATTTGATTATATTTTATGTTAATTTTTGTAAAAGAATTAAATCTTCTTATTAATTTTTTAAAATATCATTTTCTTTGATAATCTTGTTTTAATATACTAAAAATAACTCATAATTATAATTGATCATATAATTACATATATATATATATATTTAAAACTGAAACGCTAAGTGAAGATTGAGAATGATTACCATCTCGCCTTAAAATGAAAATGAGAGTTGTTACTGTACATTCCATCTATACCCCATTTTTTTCGTTCGTGATGAAATCGCTCCATATTCCTAACCTAATAAGGTAGGTCCCTGAATTTCGTTCTCAAGGAGACTTTTACCATTTATTAATTCTCATTTATTTGAAATTATATTTTAAATTTTTTGCTTCAAATATAATAACATATTATGACATTTAAGGGTGGGATAATATACTTTTAATAATTTTTAAAATAATTTATGATAATTTTATCAATCACTTGAAAAGTATTAAGCCATTCAAAAGAATTTTTACCATATCCATCACAAATATATATATGTAGTCTTTTTTTCTTTGAATCACCGTATCATCATCAAACTAGCTAATGGAAGTTGCATCCTATATCCAAATTTCATGATGAAAACAAAATGCAGCGCAAGCCAAAGCATGTGAACTAACTTTTTTTCAGTGGCATGAAAATCAACTAAATTATAGTACTCTCCAACTATCCATATCTAATAATTGTACGTAAATATTTAAAATATCAAAACAAAAACTTCAAGTAAAAGAGAAACAATTTTAATAACTAAATTACGTAGGATTTTACAAAAATTAAAAGTCTTAAGTTTAGATCCTAAGTCTAGATATGATAATTTTAGCATAATTAACACTAACCATAACACAATAACAATCATATATAAAGCAATAAAAATAATACAATAATAAAACAATGATTTATTAACAAAAAAAAATACTTTTTGGAAAATTCTTGAACGATTATAACCAACTAAATTGATCATGAACTATAAAAAAATTCACTAGTTTAAAGAAGACTTATAATTGATGGTTCTATTAGAAGAACTCTTGTAATTATTAATTCAAGCAATTCACTTTGAGTAATCTTATTATTCAGATTTTTAATTCTTTCTTAATTATAAAATTGATGGATGACTTGTTCAAAAGTTAGAACTCTAGCTACTAACATTTTTTAAAATTCTAAAAGTTTTACATTTAGACTTGTAAAGAGAGAAATAATGGTGAAATTCTCTCAAAGAAAGTACATAGATGAAACTCATGAATAATCATAGGATTTGTATTTTCTTTGAATAAATAGATAGAAAAGCTTAGAGAGAATATTTGGAGGGGTTCTAAACTCAAATATACTCAAAATATCCAAAAATTAACTCGACCTTATTTAAATCCTAAAAGTTCATTTGATTGACTAATTGATGTTAGGTTGGCCAGCTTATCAACTACTATTGGTGTTCGAGCACCAAATAACTGCTAAGTTAATAATAAGCTTACCCATTAACATTGGCACTCGAGTGCCAAGTAAGCACCAGGTTAACACTAAGCTTCTAAAATCCTTTTAGAATTTTTAACTTGAGCACTAAGTTGACATGAAATGAGCACCAAGTTTTTAGAAGTTGTTTACTCAAGCACTAAGTAGGCACTAGGTTAACGCTAAGGTAAAATAGTTTACTCGAAACATAACTACCTCTAGAATAGCACCAAGCGTCTATCTTCATGAGTTTATCTTTTTATTCCTTGTTTTGAACTTCATTATGTAGACACTTTAATCTTGACACATAAACTTAAGTTTTTAATCTAGAATGAACTAATCTAATATTCCTTACAAGCTTTTCTTTTAGCCTTTTTGTGACAAAACACTTAACAAAAGACTATGTTAAAATACATCAAACTAAATCCCAACAAAGTTATGTCAATCATGACAAACAACATTCCATTTATAAAAGATATAAAGGATAAAAACACCTAGTATCTATATAAAGCCTTGTTTAATTACAATGATATGTGATCAAAACTTGTTACTTGAATAACTCATAACACCAAGTGAAAAGGCAAGTGGTTACGAAGCTCAAGGATAATGAATTTAGGATCATCATTCTTATTGATCTTTATGGCATCTAACATAGTACCACTATGACATTGTATCTTAACCATCCAAGCATACAACTCACTTGTTTGGCATTAAAAAATTTGAATTGATATATCTACTATAGTTTATTGAACCATAATTCAATAAAACTCAAATATAATTATCGACATAGATATTGCAAGAGCATCTAAAGTGGCACTAGGAGACAATGAAAAGGAAAAAGACATTAAAGGAAAAAGGGCAATAGATAACTTAGTAGATGAAAAAGCATCATGACTAAAATGGATTACAAGGCCAAATGTGACCAACTCAAGTTCAAGGTATGGTATGTGATAAGGCTAAGCAAGTAGCATTAATCAAAGGTAAATGAAGAGATGAAAAATCCAAGACCCAAAAGAATCCGAGTGATTAAACAAGAAATAGGCAATTTTAAGAACCAATGGCCTTATGAAATGTCTAGATGAGCAAATGAAAAAAAAAATGATTGTGAAGGTTAATGGATAAACCTTATAACAAGGCATAAAGAAAACTAAAATGAGGTAAAGAAAGATTCATGTGATGATTCGTGAAAAAAGGTTGGTACACATAATCTTGGTAAGGATGTATGTGTCTTAGGGAAAACTTACTGTAAGTAGGCCTAACCATTGTAAATATACAGCTTACTAAAAGATGTGATGGCTGTCAACAAGAGTAAAGTAATCAATTCTCAAAAAAGAAAACTATAAGTTAAAAACGTTAGGACTTTTGAGCTGAAAAGTTATAATATTAAAAGAAAGTGTTAAATTACATCACAAAGACAAATAGAGAAATTAGCTCTAACTAGATTAATGTCATGAATGCTAGTGTAGAATTCAATGATAATCTACTTAAATGATTGTAAGAACCATCCATGTAAAGAACCCTAATCTCAAGAAGAAAAGATACTTGAATATATTTTGCAAGAACTTGCAAGTCCATCTTTTGTTTCAGCAAAATGGCTACCTAGAATAATCAATCCTGGAATAACTATTAAGCCTAAACATGTAAGAACCAAGAAGACTTAACTAGATGACATGATCATTTTTTTCTAACCAAAGGACTTTTTAGGCATCTTGTAAAGACTTAAACAAATTTATATATCAAATAAAATAGTATATTAAACAAATACATATCCATGATTGACAAAATGATTGACTAATCTAATTAAACTAGAATTTGAGCTATATTGTTTTAGAATCCTCTAAATATAATGCTCATGCAAATATGTGACACATAAAGACTATATATTGTTTACAAAAAGGGAAAATGAAATAAAAATAACTCAAAATGCAAAACACTGCTTGATCACTAACTTGGATTGATGGTTTGTAGAAAACCTAAAAATATTAAAACAACCAAAATGTAAAATCCAAAAAAAAATTTCCAAATGAGTGTAAAACTTATCCTAAAGTTCATCTCCAATAATTACTCTCATTTTCAATGCATATAATTCTAAACAAATGCAATAGAAAGACAAATCTAAAAAAGAAATTTCACAGCTATGAAAATGAAATGAAACCTAAATGAAAATGAGAGAGAAATGATTCTAGGACATACCTTAAATGATTTTAATGTGGAAAATTTTGTGAAGAACTTTTCAAGGTTAAAGATTGTTCATTCTGATCATATGAGCCACCAAAAATCCATTAGTGAAAAAAGACTTATAACAAATGATTATATTATAAAAAAATTTAATAACGACTTACTCGAGTGACCCACTCAGAATAATCTTGTTATTGAAAACTCTAATTCTTTTTCAATTATAAAATTGATAAGCAACCTATTCTACAGGCTAGAACTTCAGCTACTAATACCTATCAAAACTCTGAAAATTTTAAAAATAAATTTGTAGAGAGAAAAATAATGTTAAAATTATTTAAAAGAAAACATCAAATCAAACTTATGAACAATCATAAAATTTGTGTTTTCTTTAAGCAAATAAATAGGAAAACTTACAAAGAATATTTTGAGAAGTTCTAAGTTCAAATAAATTCAAAATACCTAGAAGTTGCTACTACCATCAGATTAAAAAATGTGACCCTATTTAAATCCTAAAAGCTCTCTTAAGTGCCCGGTTGGCACTAGGTTGGCAAGCTTCCCAATTAAACTTGGTACTCGAGCACTAGGTAGGTGTTAAGTTGGCACCAAGCTTGTAGAATCTTTTTAATTTTTGGATTGATCATTAGGTTGGCATGAAGTGAGCATTGAGCTTCTGGAAGTTGCTTGCTTAAGCATTAGGCAGATATTAAGTTAGCATCAAGGTAAAATAATCCACTCAAGGCGTAACTGAGTTATATGTTAGCACCAAGTTTTTATCTTTATGATTTTGTCCTCATGTTCTTTATTGACCTTTAATATATAGATACTTTAATCTCAATATATAGACTCAAGATTTGGACATAAAATGGGCTAACCTAATATTTGTTATAGAAATAAATTGAACATTTACCAAATAGTTCTATTTTTAAGCCTAAATTTAATTTTGTCCATTTTAATTTTTTTATTTAATTTTGAACAAAACATACATTCTTATTGAAAATAACTCTCAATTGTTGTACTATCCTTATTTTAGTTTTAACTTAAAAGGGAAAGAAAAGAGACAAAATAGAGAAAGGAAAAGAAAGAAAAAAATAATATATACAAAATACAATTTCATTTTTTCTAAACTTTAAAATACTCTTTTAATATAATTTAGTGATTCCAATAACTTTGTTGCTCAAACATTCATCAAAGGCGAGTTAATTTTTTTGAGAACATATTATAAATGTGATACATTATAACATATTTTTATGGTATATTTTCACATTATTTAAGCAATGTGATATTAATAAGGTATGGTACACATATTTCATTTTGGCGAAATATGCTCTATTTATCTAAGTTTAACTTAGATCCAACAAAAATATAAATTGAGGTTAAAGCTGAACCTAATTCTTTGTGAAAATTAAATTGTCCTTGACAATTTGTAGTGATATGTCATAAGACATTAGATTACACTAAAATCATTGGACAATTCTAATTTATCAACGAGTGACTTTTATATTCAAATTATTTATAATATCTTGAAATATGTCAAATAAATACAAAGATATTGCAAAATATGTAGATATTGAAATTGTGCGATTTTTAAATATTTATAGTTTAAGTAAAATTTTAGAAAAATTTAAGGTCATTTTGAAATTTTTTAAAAATTTTTCTAGAAATACCATCATTTTTAGAATTTTCAAAACAACCTAAACCTATTCTCTTTATATGAATTTCATCTACCTCTCTGACAAACCTCTTCCTAATTCCCAATTGATACTATTTTCGGACCGCAGACTCTTCTCGATGTTATTGTTTTACTGCCGTAAATCTTACTTCAATCCGACTTTTGATAAACCAAAAAATCCAATTTAAAATTTTAAAAATTTTTAAACTTAATATTCTAGTCAACATCGACTTCTTATTGACAAACTAAGCATATCAATTATTTTATTTCGATGAATGGAACAAAATTGTCGAAAAGTTTAGACTAAAAAATAATCAAGTTTTTCCACAAAAGTTAGTAAAATTGTCACTTTTTGACTAGATTTCTAGCAAATGATATTTCAGATAAGAAAATAGACTACACTATTGGATTGAAAATACTTAAATTTACAAGAATTATGAGAATTGGCTACCCAAATTGTCGAAATTTAAATTTTCGTTGCCGTTGACCAATGTTGATCGGTGAATTGATTGGTCAACAATCAATTCTCAGTCAACTATCCTGTTTTTGGCCTTTTAGACATTATTTTTGAACCTTGAGACATATGTTGGACTCGTTTCAACAATAGAAATTCAACCATGAGCTTACATTAATAAATGATTTTTTAAACTAAAATGCATATAAATTTAGGTGATCGAAGTAGAAATTTTGTTACTTAGTTGTTTTTTATTAAAATATAAATTGAATATATATTTGCATGTGCTATAATTATAATTATGATATGAAATAGATTTAAATTATTTTTAAATTGATGTAAATTTTTATTATAAAGATATTTGGGTGGCACGTCTTGTAGTTTTGACATGCCAAATACTTGTTTAAATTAAATATTTTATATTACTTATACATTATTATAATAATAATGTAGGCTTGATCTAGTGTATACTATGTGTGTATATTGGATATTTTTGTAACTAAAGTGTGTAACTTATGGTAGGCTTTAAAGGCGCATATATAAATAAAAATTGAGTGAGGTAAGAGCGGTAAATTGTTGTTGGTGTACTTTTTCAGCGTATTTTGTATCGATATGATTATTATGCATTGATATAGTTTTGTACAAAGTATTGTGAGGACAATCATGAGTATCACTACATAACTACTTGGATCAATACTAATGGGTTATGTTTTGCTATTAACACATAACTTTTCAAAAAATAAAAATAAATAAAGAATTTATTATCATTATTATGTGGTAATTTGAGTTTTATATATGTTGTTTAAAATAAAACTCATAGGTGGTCCTCATTGTATGCCCTAGGTCAAGGTCTAAATTTTGGAAAGAATGCCAATTTTATCTTATTAAAAAAATTATGCAATCAAATTTTTACAGTATCATGAATAAATAAACAAATTTTCTACTAATATACAAAATTTTATGGTAAAAATTAATATAGATAAGTAACATTAATTATTACTGAGTAAAGTGGTTTTGCTCATTTTCTCTAAGAAAGTTTTTCTTTTAAATGTAATATTGATACGATGTAACAAATAGTACATTTGGGCACTAGAAAATACAACGAGTTGGTTTATAATTATCGACGGCTATATGTTTTTATTAACTTGTATTTTAAAATTATCAAACTTTTGATTATGTAATAATACATAATTTATATAAACCACTAAATTTTAAATTTAATTATTTTAAACCTAGTAGGCATTCATCTTTTTTGTAATATTTTAATATATATTATATATATATATATATATATATATAATTTTAAAGACCCTAGGGTACTTTAAAATTTTTTTAAAGAGTAAAATTTTTAATTTATGGTTTGACTTTTTAATTTCAAAATACTTAAATTTGGGGCATGACATTGTTGTTGTTGTTGTTGTTGTTGTTGTTATTATTATTATTATTATTATTATTTTTACAAATATAAAAGAAGTTTCCCTTATGATTTACTTTGGAGGATGGTGACAAAGTTCATCATATGGTGGTAAGATTTACAAAGGTGATAAAACTTTAGGTTTTTAAATATTGAGAAGTATAAAATATCAAGAATTCGTCAATAACTTATATTTTTTGCTTGGGATCAATTTAATTGAATTTAATATTAAAATGAGAGCAATGTTTAAAAATTGACTACCTTGATTATTTTTACCTTTGACACTTTTGATAGAAAAACATATACAAATATGAATTTAACTATAAAGGCAAATACAAATGTCTTAAAATTTGATAGATTAACTCCATTGTTTATAATATTGGATTGTCAAGTTTCAGTACAATATACTTGGCCTCCCATTCATCAATGCCAAATTTCAATATACTAATTCTTCTTTAACATTTTGGTATCACTAAGTAAAAGATTGCCATATTTGATCCATTAAAATGATATTGTTTTAATATAACTTTTTTTTTTATTTATTTAAAACAACTTTGAAATTTTTTTTATAAATCAGAATTCTAAAGTTACTTATTTTTTGATTGATCCTTCCTTTCAAACATAAGAATTTTTTTGAATCACTTAAAAATTTCACACTATTTGTATACAATATTTGCTTTAATGGGAAGGGTTGCTTTTCACAATTGGAATACAAGTGCAAGATATGGGGTATATATATTGATATAGTAATTTAGAAAAATAATCATTCAAAAAGTTACAAAAAAAATTTATACTTAATCAATTAGTTTTAACAACCTATTAATTTTTCTTAATGTTGGTTTTGCTTAAATATTTTATATCACTTACTTTATAGCCTAAATAGAAATAAAAAATATAAATTGAAAAAAATTATTATTGCGTTATTTATAAGTGGCTGGGGTGATGGAAAAAAATAAAATTTCCTATCTTAAGATACAAAAAATATTCAAATAAAAAAGGTGAGTATTACTTCATTATTTTGTATGTTTTGTTTTAGCAGTTTTATATTTTTATTATTTTTTAATAAAAATATTTTTATGTTTTTACTTTGATTTTTTTTTGGATATTTTTGTTGTAGTTACTGTTTCGCTTCGACTTAAAGGTCCTTACGTGATAATCGTCACGTACCTCTAAGTTACATTTTCCTAGCAAGGTACGCCTCTCGAGAATTCGCAAGGTATTAAAAATTCATCCACAAACACTTAAAATCATAAATTAAATGTTCGAAATTCATAACATATTCATAAAATTCTTTCCAACATAAATATACAAATTTATAAAATATAATAATATAATAAGTACAAAATATATTTAACAAATTAAACGACTTAGTGGACCTTATGAAATTCAGTTGTGAGTCAAGAATATCGTACTTAAATGTATAGGTTAGATAAGTCTACTATTAATATGCGTTACTGCTCTACCTTGAACCTAAACTTGGAATGTAGGAGTAAGAGGGGTGAGTATATAAAATATATCCTATGAGTTAGAATTTAGTAAAATAATTTTGTTAGAAAAGAAAAGAGTGAGAATATTAAAATAATTCATCTTAAAATATTTTTGAACTTGCCATTTCTATTTGAATTGTATCTTGGCTAAGGCACACTCGAATTCATCAGTGTATTCCTTTATAAAAGTACATACAACTTTAAATTATTTTTTAAAAATAGAATTTATTAATGATTTATAAAAATATAATTCTGTTTATAAAAACATCCGTCACACTAATATTTACTGGGGACTACGAGGTAACTAGCATGACACTCTCTAAGATACCGACACTATATAGTCTTTTATCAACTCATTTAAATAACAACCCCACTTAGATCACCTCACCTATGTGACCTCTAAATAGAACTGTTTACAGGCTACATTTTATAGCAATACAACCATATCATATACCCATCACTAAAACCTTTATTCTAATATTCATCTAAATATTATTTTTAAATAATTCTAGTATTTTCTATTTTATAAGTAAATAAATTAAAATTAAATTATTAAATTTAAAATATATATTTAATATAAATACAATTTTTAACAAAATTAAAATATTAAATATCTACTCATAGTTTTAAGGAGAGTATTAACTCTCCAATAAATTTCTTGTGTGTAATAAAAAAATTTTCAAAAAATGTGAAGCCATAGCAACATTGTAGTGAATTTGTACTATAAAGTACCTAACCGAGCTTAACCAAATTGGAATAATAGACCCACGCTTTAACAGCCTCTGTTTTGTGGACGAATTATACTGTCACATTTGTATCAACCTCAAGAATCTCTTTGCAACATTCATATATCCAAAATTATATTTTTGATTACAGGAAAGTATACAAAATACATTTTCAACTACCCTACTTTGGGACATAATTACACTATCAAAGCATTTCAATTCATACGAAACGATACATTTATGTTGTAGGATGTATCTTTCAGGAATTTGTTGGTGTCGACAGAATCTCCTAGCCGCTCACTAGAAAATGCACAAAAATTGAGACTTGTCAGCCAATAAATCCACGATCGAAAAATGAGGAATTTCATTGAAAAGGTGGAATTCACCATATAAATCAATAGATATTAAATATGTTAGACAATTTTTAGCACTTCCATTGATATTCGTGGGGCTCTTCTATTTTTCAGTAAACTTCACAAAACTTGCAATGAGCAATTCCATTGCAACTCAGTAAATATAAGCAAGATGCACCAAGTTAGATGTGACTAGTAAAATATTTAACAAAAAGTACAATCTTTTTAGTTTTCTAATCGCATTTTAGGTATTTGTCTCAAATTATTATATATTATATGAATCCGTGGGCAATATAAGAAGTAAATTTGCATAGAAAATCAACAACAATATCCTATGAATCTTGCAGTGAAGGACTTTAAAGAAGCCTGTTCATAAAAAGTCTATAAATAGATATATTTTCTCACCATCTATAGTAAATCATTATATATATATTTATAATCTTAAAAAAGCCTAATTAATATTAAATACTAAGTTTACAACAATTCTGTATGTTTCCTATTTTAGCAACTCCAATACAGTTGCCTTGTGTACTTGCTACGTTAAAGTTGAAACCTATTAAGATTAGCAAATTATATGTCAGACAATTATTGGCTATCAGTGAGCTTGAAGGTAACTATGGTAATTGTTACTTCCAAAAGGCTTATGCATTACTATCAACACTGTTCTTTGACACTAGCACACCATTTTTGAATAAAAAGTTATTGTATTTTATTTAAAATTGTAGTTAATATTTGTCAATACTTATATATTATTATTATGGATAATAGTTCGCACAATCATTGGCACAATACTCTTCAACACTACCACACCATTTTTCCCTCACTTTACCCCACTATTCTCTTACTCCTCACCATTATTCTCCCATATCTTTCCCTCATTACTCCCCCACATATCGTCCCCATTATTCTCTTACACCACCACCTTATTATTCCCACGCATATCATTCCCATTATTCTCTTTCACCACCACCTCATTATTTTCCATCACTTTCTTCCAACTACTTCCCCTTACCTTATCCTATCATTACCTTGTGTATGGTACCCATTATTCTCCTACGCTTTCTCTCTACTATTCTCCTACATTACAATCATAGACTTAACCATTCTAGGAGTTTAGAGTTGATATGTTAGCATGATATGATGCTTTAGCTGTAAATGTCCAGCAAATGAAACATGAGTTTAGATGTGATATGCTAACTTAATATGATGCCTTGGCTATAGATGTCCAGTAAATGGAACGTGAGTTTAGATCTAAAATGTTGGCATGATATAATGATTTGGCTACGGATGTCTACAGTATAAGATAGGATATTCTTTATGTTGAATATAAAATGCACACTCTTACTACTGATATACATCATGAATAAATGCGAACGAGTAACAATCTATGTACAAACTCACTTATTAATATAATTATATTTTAATGTATTAGTATGTGTTGGATGTAGTATTAAAGATGAATGATGTGAGTGTGGCATTTGATGACTTATGTTATAGTTTTGGGAGTGTTTTATTTTACCTATTTGTGCTATGTATTTTGTTGAAATGTTAAATTATAGTAGAAACTCTATCTGATTTTTTTTAATTGATTGATGTTATTTATTATAATTACATTAACGTTTGTTTAGGTTGATAGTACACCTAACATTAATGATATACTAACTGGTTCTGGTAATTTAAAAAAGTCGGTATAAGCATGTATATAGAAAGGTTTTATATCATAGAAGCATCTATACTAATCTTATAAAAAGACATCATACAATGTCCTCTAACTAAACTTTACAAAAATATCCTATTGAATTAGCTATTAAGCTTTCCACCTCTTGGCCAAAAGATTTATCTAACCATGCCTAAGCATTTGGGTGACAAATGGTTAATGACATATCTAGACAAAAGGTAAGCAGCGGCGATTGTGGCATTTTTATATTTAAGTTCATTGAGTATATGGTTTAAGGCATCAATGGAATTTTAACAACAAGTATAAATGCATCTTTAGAATAAAGATGTCACTTGATTTGTATTTGAGCTGATTACTTTGAGAGCTATACATATTTGTTTTATTGTATGATTTATCGAAATTATTGCTCATCACATTTTTATTTGTTAATTATCATTTGCATTAAATACAAATATTTTCATGATATTTAATGAAAATAACATTCTAAAATAAAGCATTTTAATTTGAAGTATACAAATTAAATAATAAAGCTTTTTTAGGTGTAACAATAAAATACTTAAAATGAACAAAATTATTTTATTTTTTTAATAAACTATATTTAATTATTTAGTATTGATATTATATAATTAAAAAATTAATTATATAAATTAAGATTGTAAAGTATAATCTAATACTAACGAACATAATCAATATTATTACACAATTAAGTTCATTAAAAAAATTAGTATAACTATTAACTATAATTTAATACTAATTAACATTAAATATAATTACTAATTAAGATGTAATATATTAATATCAATTTAATACATAATTGATATTTATTATTTATTTACTTAGAATAAATAGAAATTCAATAAAATGGTTAGTAACTCATAATTGAATAAAAGTAGGAATATGTTAATATCATAATAAATTACAATATTTAACACTAAATGATTCAGATATACTTCTTTCATAACATAAGTAACTAAAAAACATAGACAATGGCAAGGGATAACATTACAATCAATAATTTGGTTCTTGATATAATGGGTTGCAGCAAGTGACGCTATTGTGTCCATGTTGTTTACACCTATCATATCTCTAGATTACTGCCTCCTCTTCTACATATAGGACATGTTAGTTTCTTAGTCGATCAATCAGAATGCGACTTAATGGCAGTAATACTACAATAGACCTTACCTCTTTTGGAGTGCCCTAGAAGCTTAGAATTCTAACCGAACGAATCTCCTCTAAATATGTTGCTATGAGCCTACCGTTCTTAAAATGACTTGAGCTAAAATCTCTGTAACACCCTTAAATTTGTCCAATGGCACTAAGGGCATGTGCACAGGATAATTTTTGTAAATTAAATTACTTAATTGACATGTCTTCATGTTAAAATCAACCACAACTATATTATTTTTTTTCTTTTAACTTCGAATTTGTACTGAGAGATGGAGAATATTGACATACTAAGTGAGGCTAACTCTTTTCTACCAACTATTAACACTGCATTATCAGTCAAAGTGTCAACATCGTGTTTTACAGTATCCTCTCTCTTTTTGTAAAACTAACATTATAACATTGACCGTATCCAATTGACTAAATTCACAATCAACAGACAACACATATTTTTAAGTAATGCATTTAAATTGTTTACTATATTGGCGGTCATAATATCGTCTTCTCACATAAAAAAAAAAAAAGACAACTAGCCCACCTATAAAAATTAACCTCATATTGTAAATAGTTAACTATATTTGGGTGTATCTATCTCAACTTGTTTATGTATTTTTTGAACTCATTAAACATATATGTCTTTACAGTAATATAATAATCAGCCAGAAAAGTTTCTTTTTTACAGTATTTGAACTTATACCTTACTTTGAAATTTCCTTCAATATGGCAATTTTAAGAACGTGGTATAAATCCAAAAATACTTTTCTTGTCCCTTTAATTTACTATCATATTGGTTTAAAACAAACACTAAATCTAACACCAACCTAAGTGTATTCGGTAACTTAAGTGAGAACCATTCTCACGATATATCATTATTTAATTCCATTTTTAACACATGGCAATATTGTGGGAGTAATCTAAAAAACTAAACTAGATCCCTACATGCAATTTACATGTTTCTTTTCTAACTAGTCATGTTTTTTAATAAGACGCTTTCACTCTAAACTCTCAATGTATGTCATTTCAAATGTTTGTTAGAGTGCAAATCTTACTAAGATTATGAAATTTGTCCATAACATGTTCAGCAATAAGCCTACTACTTACCAGACGATGTCTCCGTTGTAATTGATTAGTTCAACAAGTATAAACTATCTTAAACTGTTAATTAACCAATACTGTCCATTTTCATCTCTCTTCATTGCTTGAATTTACTATCTACATTCGTTAATCACACATTTTACTTCAAAGTATTTAAATGTAGACTTGCAAACCTTGAACTAAAAATATTATTTTAAGGCCACCATACCTGATACAACACGTAACTCTTTTTAAATTGATAATCTGACCAACACATATGTTTTTAGGGTTTGAAATTAATAATACATCTTGCACTTAAACAAATGATGGTATTGGCAAGGGCAAAATGAAAATAAGTTGACGATCCTAGCATACTATCTTGAAATCCCACATTACCCATATTTGCAGGCTCATTGGTATCCTTTTCCTTATAGCTCATACTTAGATGACTATCAAATATGCTTGCACATGTGGCTCCCATGCTCGATTGACTGTCCAATTAATCATGTGCAGGGTATTCATTATACCTATATGGACTAAATACTACATATAGTATAAAAACTTCACATGGTATGAGCGAATGGACATATTGTGTTGAAATAATCTGGTCACCAAATGTGAATTGATTGCTTCCCCAAAAACAAATAAAAGATTATCCATGAACTTCTAGATTGTCTTGTTAAAACCTAGGAGTGCAAGATAGCTTATGCTCATTAACAACGAGTTGCTTTGTCATGATGTATAACGGACTACACTTTCTTGTTTAAGTAATCATATTATTATTAACAAAAATAAATAGTTCTAAGTCATCTGTAATATCCATATAATAAAATGACCCAATACCAACATCTTTTAAATTTGTTCTGATTTTAATATTAAAATTTGATGGATCAATGTGAAAGCAATTATGCATCATCTCTATTAGTTATCAATAGTTGATGTTCTTTGGTATAGTTAAGAGTTAAATTCTTTCACTAATGCATTACTTAGAACCATTATTTGATAATACTGATGATACTCCATCATACACAAAAACTATTAAAAACTCAACTATATCTGCGTAAAGAGACCAAAAATTAAATTAATTAGTTAATTAATTCAAATTTATTTCATACTAACTTAAAAAAAAACTTATAGCATGCATAAAGTTGATTACGAATTAATTAATTTATATAAATTATCTAAATTTCAAGTAATACGTAAAAATTAGTTAGTAAGACATTATAATTAATAATTAAAAATTTCAAAAAAAATATAATATTATTATTTTCTTCATGAGTTTAATCATTAAATAATTCATTCACAAATTGAAAATTATAAACTAAATTTTAATAGTAATTTAATTACATAAATTTGTAATTACATTTTAATTAAATAATTAAATATTAGGAGTAATTGTAGTAACTAATAAATATTAATGAGATATTGTGCAATTAATTGTTAATAATGGAATTAATAAAGATAAAATTATAAATTATTAATTATATAAATTAGGATTATTAGTATAAACAAACTTAAAAACAAAACATTAAAATTTAATTAAGTATTATAATAAATAATCATTATAAATAATAAAGGTAAAATGTTATTAATCACAAAATAATAGATGTAGTTAATATGTTAATGTTGATTATTAGTACATAATTAATAATATATTCATAAGTAATTAAATTAAAATTTATCTAACTATTAACACATAATTAATTGCACAAATTATTAATAATGTAATGTTAAGATTAAATATATAAACTATCTAAATTATTAAATATTATTTTTTAATAAATCATATTTAATTATTTAATATTAATATTATGCAATTAAACAATTAATTATATACATTAAGATTATCAGTATGATTAATAGTTTAATGTAATAATATTATTACATAATTAATTTCAAATTTAAATTAATAATTTAAACTTAACGTAATTCTTAATTAAAAACTAATATAACTACTAATTAACATTTGTTATATTTATTAAATTTAATATTTTAATTATAAAAAATTATTTATTATTAAGATTATCAATATAAATGGACTAGAAAACTAAACATTAAATT
>CP135577.1:414690-644451 GCA_032401905.1 Swietenia macrophylla
ATGAGATTAATAATTTTATATTTAAAAATAAAATTTAAAGTTATTTAATTTTTTAATTATGAAATGCATAAAATATTTCAATAAAATTAAGTATTTTTATCCCAAAAAAATAATTAATGAATATAACTTGTATTTATATTTAAGAATATTAAGAAAATATATTTTTTAAATATTTATTAAAATAATTATTTTTAATAAATTCAATAATTTAAATTAAAAGTAAAAATGATTAAAAATATCAATCTCTTAATTAGTATCAATAAATTTAAAAGTAAAAGATATTTTTGTCAAAGTGAAAGATATTGAATATCTTTACATGGATGATTCCATATTGTAAACAAATAAAAAAAACTCATTTTTTTTCTTTTCTTCTTTTCTTTCCTTCCTTATTTTCTTTGTTTTTTTTTTTTATTTTTACAAATAAACACACTTTTAAGATTTCATACGATATTATATCAATTGCAAAACGTGTAATCCAAGAGGTGGTGACAACAATTGGCATGGAACTTGGTTTCCATCATAGGCTTTCTACATGTTTTGGACAAAATAGAAATAGGTGGTAATATTTTTCATTCTTTTTTAATTTTTAGGAAAAATTTTGAAAATGGCCTTATTTTAATCCCTCTGAACATTTTTAACCAACGTGAATGCATTCTTAATAAAATAATTACTTTAAATAATTTTATCCTCAAACCCTATTTTTCACACTTATAAATATAATTCATACACACAATATATCTTTACATTAGTAATAATATACCATTAACTTTCAAATTTTAATTTCAATATTCAGGCATTCAATAAGTTGTGAAATGATATAAAGTAAAGATTCCGACATTTTATGTATGAATTAAACGAAAAGTGAGTTTTACATTTTATTTTATTTTTGGTTAATTTTTAATTAATTTTAAAATATATAAATATTGCCATAAAATTTATTATGATATTGTAAAATTTAATTTGAATTATAGATATAATATTTTATTTATTAAATCTCTTACTATTGTAATTTGACCAAAATTTTGATCAAAATATGTATTTTTGGCAAATAAAAGAGACAAAAATAATTATCCTAATGTGACATAAATACCACCCTAGTGTAGCCATATTAGAGCATAACATTGCTCTAGTGTGGCCATACTAAAGCATTAATGTGGTTGAAAATCTGTTTTGTATAATTTTTTACTACTAAAAAAGTGATTTTGAACATATAAATGTTGTTGGGAGATTCCTGAAGTTGATACGAATGTGACAGTGTAATTTGTTTGTAAAATAAAGATTGTTAAAGCACATGTATACTATTTTGGTTTACTTTAGTTTGCTATAGTGCACTACAATAACTTCATATTTTTCGAGAAATTCTCTAATACGCATGAAAAAAAATTATTAGAGAGTGAATACCATTCGTGAAAATATAAATGGATATTTAATATTTTAATTTTACTAAAATTTAATTTATATAAAATATATTTTAAATTTAATAATTTATAAAAGAATACACTAGTGGATTCGAATAAGCCCTAGCCAAGAAATGACTCGAATAGAAATGACAAGTTTAGAAATATTTTAAAATAAATTATTATAGTACTTCTTCTCTTTTCTTTTCTGAAAAAATCATTTTGCTAAATTCCAACTCACGGCAAAAATTTTTGTACTCACCCTCCTTACTCCTACATTCCAAGTTTAAGTTTAGGGTAAAGCAGCAACGCACTTAAGAGTAGATTTGCCTAGCGTACACATTCAAATATAATATTCTTGACTCACAGTTGGGATGAGGTCCACTACGTTGTTTGATTTGTGAGATATATTTTGTATTATTATATTATTGTATTTAAAAAATTTATATTTGTACATATTTATATTGGAAAGGATTTTATGAATATATTATGAATTTTTTACATTTGATTGATAATTTTTGTGTGTTTGTGGATAAGTTTTTGATACCTAGTAGGTTGTCAAGAAGTGTACTTTGCTAGCATGATGTAACTTAAGGGTACGCGATAATTATCACGTGAGAAGTTTTAGGTTGAGACGTGACACTTTTATTGGTACAAGAACCTGAGTTTTACACGGTTTGCCTAAGTTTTATAGGAATTTGAAATATTTTTCATATTTTTATTTTATATCTTAGTAGACCTCATGTGAGTAAAACAAAAAAAGGTTTAGTAAATTAGATTTTGAACATGAAAAAAATAAATAATCATTTTTTTATAGGAATCATGCATCCTAATATAGGAAATGGTAAGAGTAAACCTTGTAAACAAGCACCTCTACTAAAAGTTGGGTAAAAAGAGGCATCACGTTTTCTTTAACCTCTATAACCAGAACAGCTTGTGCCTTCAGTACCACCCTTCACTCAACCCGAAATAGGTATGCATCTTTCTATAATACCAGAAGCATGGAATGCCTATATATCATATTAGAATGCGCAGACTTTTGCATAGGCTCAATTAGGACAGGGATCTTATCGTTATCAATTTATGGTACTCTTAGTTGCTCTCATTTCTCCTATAAGACATGCTAAGACTTCTGGACCTATTTTGAAATTATCTAAGCTAATTAAGAAAGTGCAAAAGCTTGCAAATAGACCTTTTTCAGGTATCATTGATGCAGCGGTAACTAACAGATGGCTGAAGAAAGTCAAGAAGGATTTGACAGATATAGGCATTAATGATGAGATCAGGTTGAAGGTAGCTATCCAATTATTAGATGATAGCGCAACTATTTAATGGGAAAACATAGTTTCTAGATCTTCTAATATGTTGAATTGGGATGATTTTGTTAGAAGATTCAAAGATCAATATTATACTACTTTATGCTATAAGGAGAAGAAATAGGAATTTCTGATATTAAAGTAGGCAAGAATGATGATGATTGAATATGAGACTCAGCTAAGGAAGTTATTAGATTTTGTTCCTAAATTTGTGGCAGAAGAGAATTTGTGTGCCAAGTTTGAAAAGAGATTGAATTTGGAGATTAGGGAGAAGATATACCTCACTAGGAATTAGAGTTACAAAGCAACAATTCATATAGTGTTGAAAGCGAAGAAACTAATCAAAGAACAAAAATCTTAAGGATAGTTATAAAGTAGAAAGATATTGTTTTTTCTCTATGGCCACAACCATAAAGAAGTAACAATAGTGTATTGTCGACCAGTGCTTTGAGTATAAGTTCAATTGGTACTTTACAATTCTTACCTCAAGAGCAGAAATCATTTTGATTTAGCTTCTTAGCTTCAAGATCTACACAAGTGCCAAATAGACTTCGTGGGTTGACAAATGTGCGAATTGTAGGAAATCTTATAATGGCCTATGTACTTTACCACTGAGATGTCACCACTGCAATGTAGATAAGACATATTCAGAAAAGTTATTTGAATTTGAGGATGTCCAAAAATGTCTATTTGACTGGCACGAGACAGAATCCGGTGCAAAAGAGGTGTTAGTCAATAAGCCAACCATTGACCGCAGCTGTTTCAGAAATAAGTGCAAATAGTATATCTATTGCTTAGGGTGCTCAGAGATCAAAGAGTTGAATTCACATACAAGTATTTACATTATATATTGGTAAAGGTCTCACATCGTTAGAGCAAAAATTAATTGTACATACTTTATTAGGATATAAACTATTTAAGAAGATAGTATTTAAAAAGTATAGAATTATAATAGGAGAGGTGGTCTTAGAAGTTAATTTAGTTCCACTAAAGATACAAGGTTTTGTAAAGAAAGTAGTATTTAAAAGACTAGGTGAATTTGATGTAGTGTCAATAGAAGAGCATAACCAACTTTTATCTAGTGTGATTTCAGTGTTGCAGGCTAAAAGAATAATACAAAAAGGTTGCGAGGCATATTTGGCACATGTAGTTAACACATCAACACAAGAGATTCAATTAAATATGTGCCTATGATGAATGAATTGATGTATATGTTTCCTAAAAAGCTATCTGAATTACCTCTAGAATGGAAATTTGATTTCTATATTGATCTTATACCAAGAGCCACTCTGCAAGCTATGCCACTTTATTGCAAGGCACCTATCAAGTTTAATGAACTCAAAATATAGTTATAAGAGTTGTTATTGCATATTGATGATTTATTCAATCAATTACAAGGGACGTGTATATTTTTAACGATAGATATAAGATTGGAATACTATCAATTGAGAATAAGAGAAAATGATATCCTTAAGATTACTTTCAGGACCAAATATAAACACTATAAATTTTAAGTTATGCTATTTGGCTTGACCAATGCCCCAGCTATATTCATGGGCCTCATTAACTATATTTTTCAATCATATCTAGATAAGTTTGTGATCATATTCATTAATGATGTCTTAGTATACTCACGAGAAGAAGAAGAGCATGCTCAATATTTGACAATAGTGTTTCAAACTCTAAATCAGCGACAATTGTATGCTAAGTTCTCTAAGTGCAAGTTTTAGTTGAGAGAAGTTAATTTTCTTGGGTATATTATATCAGGAGATGGGTTTTTTGTAGACCCTCAAAAAGTAGCAATTATAGTGTAGTGAGAACAATTGACGAATGTTTCAGAAGTAGGGAGTTTTTTAGGGCTAACTGAATATTACCAAAAGTTTGTACAAAATTTTTTGACTTTAGTAGTACTATTGACTCGGTTGACACTGAAGGTAGTTAAGTTTGAATAAGATAATAAATGCGAGCAAAGTTTCTTGACTTTGAATGTATGTCTTACCTTTGCTTCGGTCATCATTCTTCTTATACTAGGTAGAGGTTATGTGGTTTTTAGTGATACTTCGAGGTAAGAACTCAGTTGTGTCCTCATACAAGATGAAATAGTAATTGCGTATGCTTACTTACAACTTAAAAGTATGAAGTTAATTATCCTACCCATGACTTAGAGTTGGCTAGTGTATCTTTTGTATTGAAGATATGGAGGCATTACTTATATAAAAAGCAATACCGAATATTCACCAATCACAAAAGTTTAAAGTACTTACTTACTTAGAGAGAATTAAATTTAAAGCAGCAAAAGTGGTTAAAATTGGTCAAGAATTATGATTTAATCATCAATTATCACCTAAGTAAGGCGAATGTAGTGGTTGATGCATTGAGCAAAAAGTCTTCGACCATCTAACACAAGTTTGTGTAGTTTGCATACCTATATTACTAGATTTAAGGTCTATGAGAAGTGAATTGAGTTATGATGGTAAGGGAGTTTTGTTAGCTAATTTTGTGGTCATACCTCCTTTGGTTAAACAGATAAGAAATATATAGATGTAAGATAGTGGGCTAGTTAAGGCTTATTAAAGAATATTGAACGGAATGGAAAGTGATTTTCATATTATTCAAGATAGGGCATTGAGTTTGAGAGGTAGATTTTGTATACCCAAAGTTAAAGAATTAAGGAAGGTGATCATAGAAGAAGCACATTGCTTTGCTTTTGCAATGCATGCAGAAAATAGTAAAATGTACAAACCTTTAAAAAATATCACTAGTGGTTAAGAATGAAGGAAAACATAGCAAAATATGTGTCCAAATGCCTGATATGTCAGCCTATTGGAACTTTTAAACCATTATCTATTCCTAAATAAAAGGGAGAACATATCACTATAAATTTTGTGACTCGTTTACCTCGTACATAAGCTAGTTATGATGCCATTTGGTTAATAATGGATCAGCTTACAAAATCGGCGCATTTCTTGTTAGTTCAAAATACTTATTCAGTAGAGAATTTAGCGAGATTATATGTTATAGACACAATTTGAATATATAGAGTGCCGATAACAATCATGTTAGATTGAGACCCTCGCTTCACATCTTTATTTTAGCTAAAGTTTTAAAGAGCATTGGGTACTACTTTGAATTTTAGCACTGCTTTTTACCCTCAAACAACAGTCAATCAGAAAGGACCATATAGGCCTTAGAAAACATGCTTCAAGCTTGTGTGTTAAACTTTCAAGATGGTTGGGACGTGCATCTATCTTTGGTAGAGTTTACTTATAATGATAGCTATTAGGCTAACACGGGAATAGCTTTCTATGAAGCATTATATGGGCAAAAGTGTAAAACTCTACTTTGTTGGGACGAAGTGGGTTAAAAGAAACTAGACAATATTAAGCTAATCGAAGCTATAATTAAGAAAATCAAGATCATGCAAAATAGATTAAAAATTGCATGAGATCACCAAAAGAGTTATGCAGACAATCGACGTAAGGAATTAGAATTTGAGTCGGGAGATATGTTTTTTCTTAAAGTTTTGCCTTGAAAGATAGTAATCAAATTTCATAATAGAAAAAAGCTCCATCCCTATTACATTAGTCCCTTCAAAATAATTAAGAGGATAGGTTCAGTGGCACATCATTTTAAGCTGGACCTGAATTTGAAAAGAATTCATGACGTCTTCTATATGTCCATGTTGAGGAAGTACATACCAAGTCCTTCCCATATCTTAAAAGCACTACCTATGAATCTGAGAGAAGATCTTAACTATGAGGTTCTACTGGTTCATATTGCAAATTGAGCCAAAAAAGTACTAAGGAGTAAGACAATTCCCATAGTTAAAGTATTATGGCGTAGCGATCAACTCGAAGAAATGAAGTGGGAACTTGAGCATGTCATGTAAAGACAATATCCTTATTTATTTCAATGAGGGCAAAATTTCTTTAAAGAGCATAAAATTTTAAAATCTATCTTTTAGACTCGAAGAGGATAAAATAATTATTTCATAAATATGAATCATAAAATATTAATTTCTCATAACATGTGCATACGTCTATGTAATGATAAGATGGGATGGTTGAAATATTATTATCTCAAAACACTTTCTCTCTCTTTTCTCTCCTTGTTATGTATTTTTTTCGTGTAGGTAGTACTTTTTTTTGTCATCAAATTTTGACATTGTGAGCACCATTACATTCCTCTTGCCGCCACGACTGCAACTGTATAAAGATACCATCATCTGGGTTGTTGTTACTGCTGAAGTACTGCCGTAAGTTTTGCTAACATAATTTTCAATCGTTGATTCGTGGCATTTTTTGGCAAGCAAATTGACACCTCCAACACATCCGAGCTCCTGCATTTTTAAGTGAACTCCCTTACTTTTCAATGGTGGGTGTGTTGGTTGACAAGCATCAATTTTCGTGCATTTTTTGGCAAACAGCAAGGTTCTCGAAAATTTTATCATCACTAACAAACTCTTAGAGTATATTTTACAATTTGGATGTGTTATTTTGTATTAATCTAGATATTTTGGTTGTGTAATTTGTATTAATCTAGAAATGTACTTTGTGTAATTTTCAATAATCAAAAATGTGATTTTGGACATAGATTTTGTATGGGGATTTCTGAGGTCAATACAAACATGATGATATAATCCGTTTATGAAATAAAAATCGTTGGAGTGTGAGTCTACTATTTTAGTTCAATCTAGTTCAATTCGTTACAGTATATTATAGTATCGGTCTGCTACAGTAACTTCACATTGTTTTGAGAATTTTTTTCCTTTCTCCCCGTGAATTAATAAAAATAAACACACTTTTAATGTACTATAAGAGGCATAAAGTTCAAAATTTTCACACGTTAAGATTAGGAAAGGATTTTGTGTACATTTACTCTTTGTAAGAACAAAACTTTAACATTATACAAAAGCAAGAATCACCAAATAAGTAGAATTAAGATTGTGCACAACAATAAAATATGAAACAACCCATATAATGATTAAAAAAATTAAACTAAATATAGATTTTAACTCTCTCTAGAATTCTTAAAAAGTTTCTCTATAAACTGGTTTCATTATTACATAACTAAATCTGCAGCAAACAAAATGAGAACCTATCTTATTTGTCTAGATAATTTATGGGAAAATGAGCCCGCCGGGCCTAGTATGCTAGTGGCAACATTGCTACCAGATGGTGAGAAGCTACTAAGGTTAATAAGGCTAATTAATGTAAGAAGTGGTTGTTTTGCTTAAAATTAAAGACTTTATTCTTAAAGAATATATAAGGCCTACGTTTATTGATTCTAATATTTATAAAAGAGCTTGTGATTAGGTACTTGATCTTTTATTTTTTTTTTAAAAAATGTTTTACATGTGAATGAATGTATATTTTATTAGCATAGAATTCTGTTTATCATTAAATAACACTTTCCTCAAACATTAAATACAATCTTTAAAAGCTTATTGTGAGGATGTAAATTTCAAATTGTAATATATATATATATATATATATGTATATATATGGATTGTCTATAAATTTCATCTACAATTTTTATTTCTGACATTGACTATTTCAAGTTTTTTGTTTACATTTTAAAATTTTTTACTACGTATTTTAAGTTTTACACATTTCAATTTTTATATTTTATATTTTAAATAATTTATTTATTTATTTGGTAATTATTAATATAATAATCTCTTAATTATAATTATTTCGAGAGTTAGATGTACCACATTACTCTTATTTTTGCCTAAAATTATAGAAAAAAAATTAACTCAAATGCCACATCTTGATGGCGTAATTAGTTATGTGGGCTTTCTTTGAAAATTGTACTACGCCACTCCTTTAGAAGGCAACTTCATAGTTTTTTTAAAAAAATTAAATATTTTTATAGTTATTATTTTTAATTGATTTCTAAAAATTTGATGATAAAAACCTTTAATAGAATTAACTTAACAGAAAAACTATAAAATCATTTCCGTGACCTATGGACAAAACGATCATTTTCATCCATTATGCATTTCATGTATTTTAATGTGCGTGGAATAATAAGTCGACATAATTTCAGACTTATTAAATTATTTATAAAATGTTATTCAATTAAAATCATATTGAAAGCTTAATTTACCTAAAAGCCCTTTATGTGACAAAAGGTGTTAAAAACTTTAAATTTTAATCTAGAAATTATCAAAATAATAAATTTTAGTATAAATTATAAAATCTCAATATTAATATTAATTTGAAACTAAAATGATAAGTTTTACATAAGTTTATAACTAAAAACAACATATAGGTAATTTAGTAAATTTAAGAATAATAGAAGGTATTTTTGTCTTCTTTGCACATCATAAAATCTCTCAAAATTTACTATATCATGCCCAAAACCCTAAATTTGAGCACATAACAACTGCTACACACTTGTGAGAATTGGCTTCCACTATAACTCAAGCAAATGTCAGGCCTACAGTATTTTATACACATAAAACTACATGATATACATAATATTCACAACTAAAATATTAAAAAAAATCCAATAGCATTTATAAAATTTTGAATCTCTTCTATAACATTTTTATATATAATCACGGAAAACACTATATATTTTAATAAATCTCTGGCAAAATACTCACCAAGTTAATTTTTCAAGATGGAAACCACAACCTCTTTGAAACTACCTAATCTGAAAATGTTTAAAAAAATAAAAATAAAAGGGTGAGTACTTACTCAGTAAATATATAGATGTTATTTAACTAAAATTTTAATATTAAAGTAAGAGTATTATATTAAATATATATAAGTTATAAATTTTCAATCTATTATTTATATTTAAATAATATATAGAAATTATTTTCACAATTATTTTTATGAATGTTTTAAATCAAATCTAAACTCGCCTAAAAATTATACTTTGAGACATCTACCAATAGCTTTCTAGTTGACATCTTAAAACCCACTATTGAGAATTGTCACATTTGTATATAAAGTAAAATTGTTAGCGTCTAAAATCTTGACCTCAAATTTTTCAGCGATTAAAAGTATGGTGATTACTTAAAATTCGTTAAACTTGCTGCCTGGATGCAATCCTCTTGAGTTCCTTGCATTTTCAGCTCCTTTCACCCATTTTGTACTCGGTTGTTGATGCACGGATGTGTTGGAGAGCCAAAACAACTCTTAAATCTCTCACAACTCCTAGGCAAAGAAGACAACTCTTAACCTTAACCTAAACTCAAGCAATTCTAAGACAACTCTTGAAGGATAACCAAAAAAGATAGAAGATGGAAGCAATTTATTGTAAAATCTGCTATAATATTTGAATATATAGATGAATAAATGTTTACATGATGAATGACTATATTTATAGTGATAGCAGCCCTTATTCGATTCTAAATTAAACTCCTAATTTGCTTATGAAAAAGATTCTTAAGTTATTTAGAACTAAAAAGAAGAAAATCCTACTTAGACTCAAAGTTGTTAGCTTACAATCTTCTAATAATGCTGAAACTCTGCTTGGTGCAAAATTCTTTCACAGACAAAACCAAAATCTTGCTGGGCTTTGTTGCAGGCTTGATTATAGGTTAATATTGTGCTTGGCTTGTCTATTTTTTTTGCAATACTCTGCTGTTAGCGATAATTGCTGCAAATGCTGGCTGTTGCATATTGGCGTGTGCGTGCTGATGGCTTGCAATAAATTATTACTGGTAGCATGCGTTGCTTGCTGTATGCCTGTGCGTGCGATAGGATCTTAGCGTACTAAACTTTTCCCGCGCATGCTAGCATTTGTGGCTTTGCGTGCTGCTTGTTGCTGCTTTCGATATCGTCATTGCCTCTTGCGCTTCTTCTGCCTTCTCAGGTCCTGAAAAATCTCCCTTTCTTAGAGAGTCACCTTGTCTTCAAGGTGAAAGACGAAAAATCGTTGTTGGATGTCATCATAATCTTTTGACATTGCTTCCTCCTTGGATGATTGGTTCCACTAAATTAAGACTTTCCAAACTAATCTCCTATTGCGGTCATAACCAATAATGTGAAAGTATAATGCTTTTCTCGAATACTGCCCAATTTGATTTTCTTTATAAACGTCGGGTATCCCTTCGGCTATTTTTCTTTCGACTCCTATGTTTTTTCGCAGTAAGGAGATATGAAAGACATGATGAAATTGTGAATTTGGAGGTAATTTTAATCGGTATGCTATAGCTCTGATTAGTTCAATAATTTCGTATGACCCAAAATATCTCCTAGCCAATTTCGTTGTGGCTGGATTTTGAGGTAAACAAAATCTCCAACTTTAAATTCTACCTCTCGACGTCTCTTATCGACTTGTCGCTTTATACGTTCTCTAACTTATTCAAACTCGTGCTTGAGTTTCTCGAGAACTTTATCTCGTGCTTGAAATGTGGTGTCCACTTCGTGCATTGCGCTATTTTTCATGGTATAACTTGCTAAGTTTGATGGTGCTCTGCCAAAAACTGCTTGATACGGAGACATTTTGATGCTTGCGTGATAGGTGGTGTTATCCCACAATTCTGCCCATGGTATGTAATTCTCCCATTCACTTTGATGGTGGTCATGACAGACACACCTTAGATATTGCTCTAAGGTTCGATTAGTCATTTCGCTTTGGCCATCGGTTTGCGGATGAAATGTTGATGAAGCTATAAGATTGCTTCCTAGTTGAGTGACAAGTTCTTTCCAAAATTTGCTCATAAACACAGGATCAATATCGAATAACAAGGTCCTAGGAATGCTATGTAGTCGAACAATGTGCTTGATGAACTTTTGCACAACTTTTCTTGTGGTGTAGGGTTACTTGAGTGGCACAAAGTGTGCATTTTTGTTAAGTATGTCCACCACGGTTAAAATAACTGGGTATCCCCGGCTTTTCGGCATTCTAATGATGAAATCCATTGTAAGGTCTTCCCACACTCGTGCTAGCACTGGTAATGGTTGGAGCAAACCTTTGGTCTTACCTCTTTTGAATTTTGATCGTTAGCAAATGTCGCATTTGTTGACCTTTTTCTTAATTTTAACTTTAAGTCCTTCCCACCAAATGAATAGTTTAATTCTCATGTATGTGCGGAATTAATCGAAATGGCCTCCTTCCTTTGAATTGTGGAAATGGCTAAAAATTTTCTCTTTAAGTCCGGGTGTGTTAGGCACATATATCTATTGGTTGCATCAAATATATCCATGTTTGATCAAGAACTTGCTGACCATTGACTCGAAATTATTGATTTTCTTTATGAGTTCTTGGCTGCGTGTGTCAAGTAAGACAGTTTCTTGATTTTTGCCCACACAGCTCATTCTGCCTTATTGATGGCTGCAAGACTTGCATTATTAAGTTTGCATACTACCCACAATATTTGTTTGCTATTACTTCTTGATAATGCATCGACGACCCTATTTTCCTTGCCCGGTTTGTAAATTATGTTATACTCATATCCAAGTAACTTGATAAGGAACTTTTGTTGCTTAAGTGTGGTGATTTTCTGCTCTATTAAGTTTCTCAAAGGTTGTTGATCAGTGATGATGGTAAATTTTCGTCCAAGAAAGTAAAATCGTCATACCTTCACCATTTAGATGATAACTAACATCTCCTTTGTGTATACTGACCAGCTTTTCTTTATTAGCCTTAAAGTCTTACTCATGTAAGCAATCGACTTTCTTTCTTGGCTAAGAATAGCACCAATGCCAACCTGGCATGCATCGGTATATGTCTCGAATGGTTAACTAAAATCGGGTAATGCCAATACGAGAGTCTCGCATATAGTTAGTTTTAAAATCTTGAATGCTTGTTCACTTTTTTTGATCCACAAGAAGTTATCTTTCTTCAATAATTTGGTTAAAAGCCTTGCAAAAGTGTCATAGTTGCATACAAATTGTTGATAGTAACATGTCAAGCCTAAAAATCCTCTAAGCTCTAAGACATTTTTAGAAGTTGGACATGTTTGCATTGCCTTAATCTTGCATTGATCAACTTTTACTCCTTCGCTGGAAATTATGTACTCTAAGTACTCAAGTTCTTCTTGTACAAATATGCATTTGAATGGCTTAATAAAGAAGTGGTTGTCCCTTAAAACTTCCAATGTCTGCTTCAAGTGTTCAAGATGGTCTTCAAGTTTTTTAAGTAAATTAATATGTCGTCAAAGAACACTAATACAAACTTACGCAAGTAAGGTTTGAAAATATCGTTCATGGTAGTTTGTAAAGTAAAAAGTGCGTTGCATAATTCGAACGACATGACAAAATATTCGTAGTGACCACTATGTGTTTGGAAAGCCGTTTTATGTACGTCTTCTTCCTTCATTTGGATTTAATGGTATCCAGCCTTTAAGTCAAGCTTGGTAAAAAGTTTGGCACCACGAAGTTCGTCAAGCATATCATCGATAGTTGGAATCGAAAATCGCCAAGTTCATGGTGGCTTGGTTAAGAGCTTGATAATCAGTACAAATCGCCAAGTTCCATCCTTTTTTTTTTATAAGTAAGACATGTGATGAAAATGGAGAATTACATGATCGTATAATAATTTGTTGCAGCATTTCTTCAACTTGTCTTTCGATCTCATTCTTTTAAAAGTGAGCATACCTGTAAAGTGCCACATTGATAGATTTTATTTTATCCATTAAAGAAATGGCATGATTATAATGTTGTGATAGTGGTAGCTCTTGTGATTCTCCCAAAATATCATTAAATTATTCAAGTAAGAATCTAACCGATGATGGTGTGATTACTTTTTTTGTGGGCATGTTTCTTTGTCGGTATTACTTGCGGTTAATAGGATGGCAAAGAATTGTACTCTTTTTATGCATAAACGTTCAATGACATTTACTTCGCAGGAATGTGATACTGCTGGAATTGTTGCCTTCCAATTACATTCATTGCCCTTCCATGTGAAATGTATAGTCATTATCTCATAATTGAAAGTAATTTTTCCCACTGCTTTAAGTCAAGCATTGCTCAAGACAATGTCTAGTCCTGCCAAGGCTAGAACATGTAGTTTCGCTTTAATATTGACACCTTGAATCTTCATCTTCGCTGTCTTAATCACTTGTAAACAGTTTTTGTCCACTCATAACCTTTACCTCAAAAGTTTTTTAACAAGCTTGTTGTCAATGTAATAGTGGGTGGCTCTGCCCTCTATTAATACTAATGCTTATTTTTCGCTGTATTTGCTCATAATTTCATTGTAGTAAGCTTGATTGCTGCCCCTACTACATTGATATTGACTTCACTTTGTGGTGCCTCTTCAAGGGAGTTCACTTCATCTGCATCTCCCTCATTGCCCATATACGTTGTTGGTTCCTCCTCGTTACTACTGTCATGTTCTCCATCACTCATAATTTCTATGAGGTTGAATTGTCTCTTTTTACACTTATGGCCAGGCTGCCGCTTCTCATTACATTTAAAACAAAGGCCTTTCTCAATTCTTTTTTTGACTTTGTCGGTGGATAATCTAAGGGACTCCCTTAGTTTTAGTAATGTGACCTTGTCGGAGGATGATATTTTTTTGAATTTATCGAAAGGTTTTGCTAGTTTAAATGCAATTTTATTGATGTTTCTTCCATCGTTAATGAGTCTTGCCAAGCGTATGCATTGCGTAAGAGAGGTGGGATCCCTCATCTTTACTTCTCTACTCAACCAAGGCACGAGATTGTCGAGAAAAGTTCCTATAAGTGCACTGTCCAGCCAATTTTTCGCAAACTCGGCTAATCATTCAAATTTTTCAAGGTAGTTCTCAAGAGATACATCTTACCTAATCTTGGCTAATTGTCTTTCGAAATTTGTCATGCTAGATGGGCCAAATCGATTGATCAATTCTTGCGTGAATTTAGTCCATCCTATCATTCTTCCTTTTTGAGCATATATGGACCTTAATCATCTCTACCATTGGTTAGAACGCCCACAAAGATAGCATGAGGCAAACTCAACTCGTTCCTCCCTTTCAATGTCATGCTTCTCAAAATAAAATTCAACCTTGAAAATCCACTTAGTGGGATCTCCTTTCTCAAAAGTGAGAAACTCAATTTTTACTTTTGACTTGATGTAGTTTCTGTAGCTAAAAGGTTGCTGTCTATTATCCTTTCGTGGTGGTTGCCAATGTGATGTCTCATGATAACCTCTCGGCCCTCGTGGCTACCAAGATAATGGTACTTCATCCATAATTTTTTTGTCACTATATTCCTCATAATGGATAAGCAGTTGATTGAAAACGAGTGACGCTTCTCTTAAACCACTAAGATTTGCCTGTGGTTTCCCCCTTTCTTGGGAAGGAAATCACTCATGGTCAATCTCTTCTTCCAGCTCATGAGGTCTTACAATCTCCGATTGTAGCCTTCTAACTTGTTGTGGTAGAACAATATTCATTGATATTTTTTCTTAGCTTTGTTTACCCATAACGCTTGCTACTCGGGACATATCTTTTTTTAATTGATTCATAGAATGACTTATAGAAGCAAGCTACTATTGCAAATTACCTACCTACTCATTGAGGGTGCATTGGTCTCTTTCCAAGGCCATAATCCTTCCTCAGTTGGTTACAAAAAAATCCTCTCCAATAGATTCCTACTGTGGGGTTTGTTGATGTTGTTGTTGTTGCTGAAATGCCATTGTGATCACGCTGTGTTTCTCAACGAAAACACCAGTTGTTGGCATCTAAAATCTTAACCCCAAATATTTTGGCGATTAAATGTATGGTTATCACTCAAAATTAGTTGAACTTGCTACCTAGATATAATCCTCTTGAGTTCTTTGCGTTTTCTGCCCCTTTCGCCCTTTTCGTACTCGATCATTAATGCATAGATTGGAGAGGCAAGATAACTCTTAAACCTCTCATAACTCTTAGGCAAGGAAGATAACTCTTAACTTGACCTAAGCCTAAACTATTCTAAAATAATTTTTAAAGGATAACCGAAAAAGATAGAAGATGCAAGCAATTTACTGTAAAATCTGCTATGATATTTGAATATATGAATGAATAAATGTTTACATAATGAATGGCTGTATTTATAATGATAGTAGCCATTATTCGATTCTAAATTGGACTCCCAATTTGCTTATGAAAAGGATTTCTAAGTTATCTAGAACTAAAAAGAAGAAAATCCTATTTAAACTCAAAGTTGTTGGCTTGCAGTCTTCTAATGATACTAAAACTCTACTTGGTGTAAAATTCTTTGCAGACAAAACCAAAGTCTTGTTGGGCCTCGTTGCAAGCTTGATTGTGGGTTGATGTTGTGCTTGGCGTGTCCATTTTTTTGCAATACTTTACTGTTGGAGACAATTGCTGCAAATGCTAGTTGCTGCATGTTGGCGTGTGCATGCTGATGGCTTGCGACAAATTATTGCTGGTGGCATGCGTTACTTGCTGTATGCATGTGCGCGTGATAGGATCTTGGCGTACTAAATTTTCCCTGCACATGCTATCCTCCGTGACTTCACGTGCTGCTTGTCGCTGCTCTCGGTATCGTCGTTGCCTTTCGCACTCCTTCTACCTTCTCAGGTCCTCAACATAGATAAGGAGTGTGGTATCAAACACTTTACTATTCGGCATTCATTCTTTTATTCTATATTAGGTAGTAAAAACAAAATAACCACTCCTATACTCTATCTCTAGTAAATGAAAAAAACGTATATATCAACACATTATATATCAATATCTGTGCACAAAAGTACCTGTAATTGAGCACTTACATCAAGTCATAAATCATAAAATATAAATATAATTTAATATCATATTCATTAATATATACATTCGCAAGTAACATGCATAATTTTAAATTGTATTTTTTTTTATAAATCCACTCTTATTTTGATATCTTAAATCATATTCATAAATAAAATCATAAATCCAAATTTATTAAATAATCAAATGTTTGAATTTATTTTATCACAAAACATTAAAAATAAATTTATATTTATAAAATATTTATTTCATATCATTGAAAAATATTTAAAAATATATTTATCTACTCAAAATTTGTGGAAAGGTAATCACTTCTAAAATCAGTTTCTATATTGAGCGGAATCTCCTTCGATAGTCTTAAGTCTTAAACAAGATTTTGTATCTATATAGTATTAATATACAAAAAATATGGAAATGTGACTTAAATATAATGTATGTGATGCATGTGTCTTTAATTGATACTTATCGAGGAATTAACCTAACCTTACACATGATATATCACAATATATATATATATATATATACACACACAAAAATATAAACTCATTTTTACTTTTAATATGTTAAATTCTATTTTTCACTAAATTTTTACTCAATTAATTCTAACCTTACACATGATATATTAACCCTTAAACACACATCGACAACCAAATATTTATATATATATTATTTTAAATTAATAGTATAGAAATTTATATATAAAATTTTAGTATCAAAATAATCACAAATTTTAATTTTTGACCATAAGTAGTTATAAATTTCTAAAATTTATAATTTATACAATTCAACATTAATCTACACTACACTTTTTCTTACACTTATAATGCTCTTTCAATTTCATTCTCATGCATTAAAATCATTCAAGATGGCTTTGGAATCATGTAAACTAATTTGACCAAATTCAATCCACACATGTCACATATATTTACATATTATTATTAAAGTTCATTAATTCATTCAATCTAACATAAGCTCATATTTATTAAACATTAGGACATATTCATCTTCACACCTTTAATGTTCATCGTTCTTTACTACACATCATATGTATCAAATTAATCTCATAGTTAAGCTAACAATTATATATATATATTATCATATTACTATAATTTATTTCTTCCCACAACCAAATATAATTATCATTTATTTAATCATCAAAATAAAATCATATATACATTTAACACAAATCACTCTTTAACAAATATATTCATATAAGTATTAAATTCATCAAGAGAATCAAATTAAAAACATATATATATATATATATGCTAGAATTTTGGTTTCTAGGAGTTTCAAAATTTAAAAAAATTATAACATGCACCTTTTTAGCTTCTAATAAGATTTATAAGTGTGAAAATGATTAAGAAACTCACCATAAATCCTTAGGCTCACAATCCCACTCTTTGAATTTTCTTTAAATTTTTCTACAAAGAAAACTAATTGGAACTAAATAATTTTGTAGGTGTTTATAGCTTGATCTAGGTTTGGTTATAGCTATGAGATTCTTTTATAAATTTTTCTAAATATTTTGGTGGTTTATCAATGGTTGAAGATGAGAGAAATGAAGAAGAAAGATGATGGAATTTGGTAGAAGATTAAAAGAACTTGGAAAGAATGAAAAATGAACAAAATCTGGCCAAGTGAGTAATTTAAAGACTAAAGTCTTATTTTCACTTTTTATCCACCAATCATATCATTTTTGGACCTAAATAAAAATATTTGATTTGTTTTATAATTATCATAGATAAAATTATTAATTTACCTTTGATTTAATAAGAAAAAATTTCTAAAATAACCTTGAAGTCTATAATATTTTTATTAATAGATAAAATTATTAATTTACCTTTGATTTAATAAGAAAAAATTTCTAAAATAACCTTGAAGTCTATAATATTTTTATTAATATCATTTTTGTATAAAAAATAATTTTTTAAAATTATTTAAAAAGTAAATTTAAGAAATTAAATAATAACACATAAAATATATATAATGTTACATGTCTCAATTTAATGTCGACTAAATAAATATATGTTCAATTAAATGTTTCTATATACATAATATATCATAAATATATCATGAATGAAAATATAATGCACTTAAGTAGTTTTAAGAAATTTTACATGCATTTTGCATACTATACCTTTATCCCTTTCCATTTAAGCCAAAAGCCGAACCTGCACTTAGAAACCCATCCCTCAAAATTTTGGCAATTTGATTTTTTCTATTTCTCCATGAAATCAAGCTTCATTTTAAGTACCTAATCATGCCTACCTAAGCTTAAAGATGTTTTTTGGACCAAAAATCTCAAGTTTTATTAGAGTTTGAACTGTTTACACTTGCTTTCTCCTTGTGATTTCTTTCAAAATAGAGGATGAATGAGAAATCAAGTTAAGAAATGAGTTCACAAGCTAAAAGATATGTAAAATGAAAAAAAAAATGGAGCTTGATTTCGTGGAGAAATGGAGGAGATCAAATGGCTGAAATTTGGGGGTTGGGTTTCTGTGTGCAAGTTTGGTTTTTGGCTTAAGAGGAAGGGAATGAAGGCATAGTAAATTTTGAGAGATTTTATGATGTGCAACGAAGACAAAATTACCCTCCACTATACTTAAACTTAGGAAATTACTCATATACTATTTTTAGTAATACATTTATGTAAAACTTATCATTTTACTTTTAAATTAATATTGATGTTGAGATTTTATAATTTATACTAAAATTTATTTTTTTGGTAATTCTTGGATTAAAATTCAAGGTTTTTAACACTTTTTGTTACATAAAGGGGCATTTAGGTAAATTAAACTTTCAATATAATTTTAATTAAATAAAATTTTATAAATAATATAATAAGTCTGAAATCATGTCAGCTTACTATTCCATGCACATGAAATTTCAACCCTATCCTATTCAAATTTACTAAACTATCCATAAAGATTAGTTTTGACTAAAAATTTTATTATTTTCTATAAATAATTTGTGTGGACTTAAGCCTCAATATATGTATTTACTTAGAGACTTATATTCATTATACATGCATATTACATATTGGATAGGTTGTCGTGTTTAATTTGTGTTACTGAATTTTAAATTTAATTAATAAAGTTATTGAACTATAAAGTGTTGCCATAGAATTTTATTGATGAAAATCATATAAATGGCAACAATTGCAATAGTTGTACATTAATATTCTATTTTAAATTTGTGGTGAATTGGTTGATAAAACAATGACATTTGCATTTTGGAAATGTCATGAGTTTACCTAGGAAAGTTATGTTGAAATTTGCCAAATATGGCAACATATTTAGGAATGCATGTTTTATGTTAAATTTCTATTGGAATACACAATAAATATTTTTGAAAATGCTTGTTGTTGTAAATTCATCAACATTGTTAAAGATAGATAGTTCTACTTAAGTATCGAATACTAAGGTCTTAAATTAATTTGTCGACATAAACTATTCACGTGTAGCGTGCATTATCATACACTGCATAGTATGAGAATTATTTGATGAATTTTTGTCTTTATATCAGTATTAATATAATAAATGAATTACAATATAGTCACGGATACTACAAATAGGGATTTCTAGCTATAAGAGAATTTACATGAGAACCAACAAAAGAATGCACACCCTCCTTAAATTGTGAGTAGATTATTTTTATTATCAAATTATTTAAAACATATATTTAATTATTTTTAAAAACTTTTTAGAATTAATAAGAGTCTTGGAATATACGAACTAATTTAAATAATTAGGAAACTTATTAGAATTAGAATTCCATAGTATTTGCTAAACAACATGCAAATAGAAAAATTTTAATGAAAATTATGCATGATTATTTACAAAACTCTTATAATCTAAATTCTCACAAAATAAGATGATGTAAAATTTTGTTTTACCCAAATTAGATAAAAATTCAATTTTATAAAAGTTTTTGAATTTAACTCCTGTAATATGAAATTTTTTTAATTATGCGAGTTTGTTGTAAAATAAAAATTATTTGTAATACCAAAAGAACTTCAAAAATTATAAAACTTCATACGGTGATTTTTCCATATGTTTAGCTAATTATTTTATGAATTTCATAATTTTTATAAATATATTTAAATATTTATAAATTTTTATTGATTAAACTGTAATTTTATACCTATTTGAATGAGTTACTATCATATGAAGAATTTAGTATTTTGAAAATCATTTTGAATTTGAAACATTGTTAAATTTTTATACATGATAACATTAAGTGTTGTTAGAAATTTTGCAAAGTGCTAGGTTGATCTAATTTATAAATTAGGAGTTAAAAATTTAGAATGTAAAGTTTTTTCTTTAGGGGTATTTAAGTCAATAGTATAGGCATAATTAATTATGAAAGATTTATTTATGAGATATTTTAAGTGTCCTTAATAAAATAGTTTGTCATTATGTTGCACATGAAACCTTCAAAGGACATTTAAAGGTAACATAAAACCTTAACTTAAATTGAGATAAGTAATTCCATTCTTAATATATTAGGTTAATTTTGTGTTATGAAAAAATTTTATAGTACAAGTTTATCAACTCAAATACTTAAAAAATTATGTGAAAGTTTTATTAAGTTACAAACCAAATATACTTTATATATTCCTTAATTAAATAATTAATAATATGACTACATTTATATTTTTTGATATTAAAACAATTTTTTAACTCAAGCCATTATTATAAAAAATAATGTTTATATGCTTTGTGAAGGAAAAATGATTTGGTTTGTACATCTATAGCATTCTATTTTCAATTCTAATCATAATCAATATATCTATTTATCTAGATTAGTTGAAAATTTTTATTTTGATTGTACACTTTATCTTAATCCACAGTTGCTTAGATCAGTGAGAGTTAAACTGACATTATATGACACAAGTAATTAAAAGTTATTTTTTATAATTAATTTTTTATAAGATCTCGCATTTAATTTTATAAATTATAATTTTAAATTTTTTCTTACAAAAGGCTACAAACATTAATTTTCTGTTTACTTTGAGAATTATAAGAAAGTATAATTTACATGATTTTTGAATAAAAAACTTGCAAATCATTTTATTTATCTTAAAATATGAAAATATATGCATAAGTTATGCATGACATTATTTATTGAGTTGATAATCTACCCTTGTTATTTAATTTTTATAAAAAAAAAATGCTTAGAGTGTTAAAGTTTGATAAGTTGATTTGGAGGATAGCATTGAAATACTTATTTATTTATGTTTTAAATGACAAAATATTTTATAATACATCTTTCACATTTTTGAAAATTGTATCCTTAAAGTTGTTTTAGGATCTTTTGAGTTTGCTTGGATTGTGATTGTGTTTGAAAAGATTTAAAAATCATTGTTTTAAATGATTAATTACAATAAAGTATTTTATTAAAAAAAACTATAATTGTGAGCTTTAATACTTGACATGGATTTTTTTACTCTAATTTGACATATGCAATGCTTGTTTTGAATTTGGGTGTTACATTAATTATTTTAATAATTACATATCATATTTAATAACATAAATAAATAATTTATATAATATTATTTAAAAATTACGATAAATATTTTAAAAATTACATTATATTATTTTATTTCAATTTATTTTATCTATAAATTAATTTATAATTATTAGGGCCTATTTTTGTTATAAATTCAACTTCATCTAATTAAACTATAGTCACAATTATTTTTTTTTCATCTAACAATAAATATTTTTTCTCTATATATATATATGTTACAAATGTATTAATTTATAATTTTATTTTATTTGCTTATACTTATTGTGATTCACACAAATAGTCATATTTATTCATTAATTATTATTTTTTAGTTATAAAATAATTATTAATGTAATTATATTTTTATAACTTTTTAAATTTATAAAAACAAAGTGACAACCAAATAAAATTTTTAAAAAAATGATATTTTTAGTAGTTATAATAGAACTTGAGAATTATTGTTGAAATTGAATACACTTTTACATTTATGAACATCAAGCTTAGATTGTATTCAAAATCAACTTATTTATGAAAATTTATTTATAATTTAATTTATGAATTTTGACAAAACATAAGAGCTGAATTCAAAATATATATTTTTTTATGTTTAGATTTTGTAATAAAAAATATATTTATTTTTTAAAAGTTTAAAGTTTCATAACAAATTAACTATTAAATTTATATGATTCAATTAAGTTATGTTTAGAAATCAAACTTAAACATAATTTAATTGTTTTAATTAATCAATGTATGAACTATTATATTTTAGTAAAAAATTATTTTTTAAAAAATAAAATATAATTGAATTTATATTCTCAATGATTCCATCAACTAAGTAAAGGAACATTATTCCCCTCTCATTTTATTCTATTCCTCTTTCCTCTCTTTTATTTGATTCCATCAATTAAACAAAGGAATATTGTTGCCCTCTCATTTCATTCTATTCCTCTTTCCTCTCTTTTATTTGTTCCTTTTGCCTTTTTTGTTTAATTCTTCCAACCAAAAATAATATCATGCGCAATTGATTCAATAGTCAAGCAATGGTCGATGTCGTTCATTCAACATTTAATTTGACAAAAAAAAAATAATAACCATATTTCAATATGCTATAAAACAGTTTGAAATATATATGTATGTGTATACATACATATTTTTATATTTATCATTTCAAAGAAATTCAATATCATGTGAAATTTATTTTAAAATTGACCTGAGATTTGGACGTTTATGTTAAAGATTGAACAGCTGGAGCAAACATTCTCAAACCTACGCTTAGTATTAAATGCTTTTCAATAATTCATTGTCTCACATCACATAAGAGCTCGAATTGTTTCTGTTCAATAATGCATGATGTGTTCAATAATTCATTATCATGCATTGCCTCCTTGGGCCAACTCTTCAACAAGTAATCTACTTATTTTTCATTTATTAATATTTAACATCTAAAATTTAAAAGTTAATACACGAAAATCAAACTTATCAAGAATTTAAGAATGGAATTGCATGTGATATGATGCAATTAAAAAACCAGCATGAACCTGACGAAATCCTACATTAAATAAAAATGAACTATTCTTGAAGTTTATAAAAGTAAATTCTACACACCCTAATGATCATGTCTTTTAGGGAGGAAGTAATGGCCCAATCTATGACAAAGGTAGTATCAAAACCAAACCATTCCAATTCCAATGTCTCAGCCAAGCGTTCACGCATAACCAATGTATCTATGAAGAGTCCATAAGTCTTGAAATAAAGCAGGACGGACATGCAGGGAGCCTCACTGTGATGAGAGTGTCACAGAATTAAGTGAGAAAGAGTGTGACAGAATCCCACATTAGATAGAAATGAGCTATTCTTGTAGTTTATAAAGGTGAGCTCTGCAAACCATAAGAGAAATGTCATTTGGGGAGGAGGTAAGATTCAACCCATGACACGCAGCTAGAGCTTGCTTCATTGCAGTGCAAATATGCCACAACTCTAAGTCGAAACCAAACCCCCGTTTACAGCAAAGAAAAACCATTTCGATGGGATCATCTGCTGTGCCCAAACATGCATTTGCCAATACCTGGGTAATTGTACTACAATACCCTTCTGCCACTTTCTCCGAACTCAATCAACGAGTATGGGCATGTCATTTTTCATTGTGCCTAACACAATTTTGTACTCTAATTTTCATTTAAAAAAAAAAACAAACTTGTATATGATTATTCTTGTTACAAATATCATATTCCCCCATCTGCAGTATTGGCAAATTAAGATAAGCTAATTGACAAGGAACAAAGATAAACAAAGATGGTTTTGCAGCAAGCAGTAAGTACCAAAACAACACCAAATGAAGACAGGTTCCAATTTGCAACAAAGTTTAGTTCTATAATCAACTTCAACAACACATATTTTATCCTAGTAAAGTGTCATCATAAAACTATTCTATCTGGATATATGTATTACACAACAAGTAATATAGAATAAATAAATCTGAGACAAATCCAAGCTTGCATGGGATAGCTCATGCTAAAACCATCAGTGTAAACTTACAGCTCATCATTATGACGAATACAATTATTAAGCATCAATATTCAAGCGAACCCACAGGATCTCGAGCACAAATACCACTGCCATTCTTCCTGTGACCTGCGCTTGGGCTGAAGGTTTCAAACCCAGCACCCATTTTCTGCACATCCTCAGGTGAAAGTATCTTGATATACCAAACATTATTCACAAAAGCTCTGCACATGGATCATGGTTAAAGTTTCCGTCAGAAATTTGAGTTTAACAGGACATTTCAATCACCCAAAACTAATTGTTTTGTTGGTTTAAACACCTGTTGTCAGACAATTCTGACAAAAGTACAATGATAATATATATATATATATATATATATATATCCAAGCACAACGCCTCCCCTCCTGAAAAATGCTAGCACTTACATTTGCATTTGCAAAGTCTCAAGGGCAAATGCAGTAAGATATACAGGTATAATATGCAATTTCAACTGTTAAAAGTACATTAATCCGACAGTTTAATAATTGTGTCAGAGTTTGTTTTAAAAAAGAGATGCTACCTCATCTTCTTCACAAATTGGGACAATTCATAATTCTAACTAGTAAAAATTACAACCGTTGAGTTTATATTCACACGTATAGTTAATCCACCTTGAAGAAGACATTGCCAAATACAATCTCAACCATTCAAAGCCTCTAGTTTGTTGGCCTGTGACTTGTTTAACAGTAAATGTATAAAAGTGGTGCTATCAATCCTAAACTTACACGTACTCACCATACAACATGCAAAAGGATATGTAATTAACTAAAAACAAATCATAAAAAGGGAAATAATGGTATTTCTTAGGATTACTTACTCCCACGGGTCGTCACCAAGGAGAAGCACATCATTCTCCCTGTCAACGAATACAAGCTGCCAGCCTGATCTAAGAGGGTCTTCCAACTTCCCCTCAATTCCAAACATCTGGGCCAGCTCTTCTCGCAGCTCATTATAGCTGCTGAACCGGGAGATGTCTAGTGAACGCCCAACTGACCCTGATTTATACACCTGCCAAACACAATAATATCATCTGCCAGCACTATACACATGTAAATTGGTAATAAAAAATAAGACCAAAGTTTAATCCTAACGCACCTTGACATAAGTCTGGTTCAGGGTTGATTGGTCAATTTGCCCTGCACTGTGCAGTAACTCAGGAGAGTCTTGCATGCAACCACACAAAGAACTATGATACCCAGAATCTCCTAATGGGGTTGAGGACACAACAGTATCAACTGAAGTGGTAAAATTGGACACTGTGGTGGGCAGTAGGAGCCCCGATGAATCACTATGAACACAAAATATAGTGGAATTCTGGGCATCTAAGTTGCTATTTTCAGGTTCCACTGCTGCATTTTTTCCATTATATGACAACGGAAGTGACATTGAGTTAAAAGCATGAACCTGTGAATGTGCAAACTTTGAACCCGAGTACTGTTGGGGTAATTGCTCTCTTAGCATAGACTGACCATTTCCTGAGAAGTTTAAAAGATTGCCACTCCCTTCAGGTAAGGAACCCAGCATGTTCTGCATAGGAGTAATACAAGCTGAGATCTCTGTGCTTGAGTCCATGAAATTTGTTTTAGAAAATGATGGTGAAGGGACATTTGACTGCAGCCTCTGCAGAAGCTGATCACTTTGAATCTGAAGCACATCATGATACATATGTTGCTGTTGCTGTTGCTGTTGCCGTTGTTGTGCCTGCTCCTCTGGCTGATTGTTCAATTGCTGTAGAAGGTGATGGGGCACGTTCTCTGTTAAAATTTGGGATTGCTCCTGCAGCAGATTATGAGGGTTTGACTGCTGAATTGCTTGCTGATGCTGTTGCTGCTTTAGCTGTGACAATAGGTTATGATTGCCGGCTTGCTGAAGATATTGAGAAGGTTGCTGCAGCTGCATGAACTGCTGTCTCATGGGATCTACACTCTGCATACCAGCTGTTAACATTGCCTGGTACTGCTGACTCTGATCATTTCCTAGCATTGATGGATCCAGTCTCGGCTGCATCCAGGGAAACATACCAACAGATTGAAAATTGAGAGTTGGCAGACCCTGTTCTCCAGTTGCCCCTCTTAGCCACATTAAGCCATTAGCTGTTTCATCTCTGTTATCTGTAACAAGACGATATACTGAATACAAAAATTCATTTCTGAATCTATCCGATAACCAACTGATTTGTCATCAGGTTCCGGATAAATTATGCTAGGGAGAACTCAAATTTAATGGTGAGTCCGTAATTTATTTTGCATCAATACAATCTGATTTTACTTTCTTCTCTTGTTTGCCAAAGCTTTCATAAAATCAGGGCCTTGACCAACATACTCAGACTATGCAAGGACTAAATTCCATAGTTCATTGTTGTATGTTTGATTCCATTTATGATTAATATGTTTCAAAAGTGCAAAGCTTCAGATTTACTGCTCATGATTTCCAACTGAGATTTCACGTAGAAGTATTTCCAGAATTATTCTTTGTGAGATGGAATGGTATTTAGCCCTCCCCTTTACCTTTCTCTGTATCTCAGTTCTTTAGTTATTTTTAACTTCTTTTGATATCTCATGCTTAAATGTTAATTCACTTCACACCCTAAAGTGGATCTGTTAATCAATTACAAATAGAAAATAAGAAAAATATAAAAAAGTCCAGCTGCCCTTTCATGGAAATGTTACCAAATAACATTGGAACAAATTGAATACCAGAAAAAGTTGAGGGCCCAGGATGCCAAGGTCGTTTCAGTCTGAGAGGAAACAAGGATGGATACATTGGAAAAGTTGTTAAAGGCTCAATTTCCCACAAAGATACCCTTGGCTGCCTCTCACCAGCAGTTGATTCATCCCAACCAACCTACATTTAAAAATAGAAAGAGCAGAAGTACAATTCTATGAGTTACAAGTTATAAGCTAAAGAAATAGGCTTCCAACTATGTTAACTCTTTAGAAAGAGAAATCATTAGCCAATCAATTATAGAGAAAATATGGAGTAGCTCAGAAAACTTGAGTCGTCACAACAATTTTTCAGAAACATAGTAAGCAAACCAGAGGATTTGTTTTGTTTCGGATTTAAGAATCAAGTGTTTGAAATTGTTGAAACCAGGATATGTAGAATTAATGCTATAAACATGAACAAGAAAACAAAGGAAATCGACATCAACAGAATACATTAAATACAGCAGCAAACATAAGTAACAGCAACTCATGCTATCTTTAGTCACTCATGTTCCAAAATCAACAGACATTTCACCAAATGAAAGCAATGTGCAACAATGTAAAGAATTAATTCTTACTCCATATTTTCTATTTTTTAATTAAACATTGCTAAAGCAAAATAAAGAAAAAAGAAAAAAAGACCAAAAAAATGGAAGGGAAAGGGCTAACATCATCAAACTACCCTGCATTTTTACTTCAAAAAATTTGGAAGCACCGACCTCTATTCAATGTCCACACTAGTCACAGGACTACTTAAACATGGCATACAGATCTTTTATGAGACAGCCACGTGATGAAAGGAATATCAAGGGCTAGGATTCAAGGATTCTTTTTCACACAACCTAAACAGTCTTACCCAAGAAAGGGGAAAGATAACAACAATAACACTTAAATACCATTGTTGGGACCTTCCCTACAAACTTAAGCTTTTGGGTGCTGCAGTAACTTATCATAGTATCAAACACTATGTATCAACATGACAGACAAATAAATTTGAATAATGGTCTTGTGCAGGAATCCTCTCAAACATTCATTGTATTGATTAACTTAAATTATTATCTTACTGTTTGATATTTGTATCAACATAACAAGCCACGCATGAGGGAAAGAATTAAAGCTTAAATACTCTTGTGGGACCTTATCTGCGAGCTTAAATCAAGTGATGACAAATAAAAAATGAAGACAACACAAGATCTAGCTTTATTCCAAAACTTTACCGCTCAAAGAACAGAGAAAATTGTGTACTCAGAATCACAACTAATCCAGTATTCAGAAACCAGATATTATCCAAATGTTGCAATCAACCAACAACATGGTTCCAGATTTTAGAATCAATAAGCGAACAGAAGGCAGATGAGGACTCTAGAGAATGGTACTTTATTGTATTGGAATCTTCACATCATTTGATAAAATGGCAATATTTCATGGATGGATGCATTGGCTTATGGTGATGAATCCATTTTTGTTTTTCAAATGTTACATTTATTACTTAAAAAGACCTGAAAAGGAGTGATAAGCCTTTTCCTGACACAGAACAAAGCCAGAGAACTACTGTGGTATTGTAATAGATGTTATAGCAGTTACAAATCCAAAGTGCTAAATGAAATTACCTTGACTGACCGCCAGTGAGAATTTGGCCAACGCACAGGATCCAGATCACTTATGCCAGTTATTGTGCCCATGTACCTGGACAATACACTTCTTCCACATAACATCCGCATGGCATGGGAAGTATAATGTGGCATTTTGAAATGAAAGTTACTTTAATCAAATCACTGAGAGATGCATGCATAGTATTGTATGTTTTGCAATATTTTACATCTAGCAATATTCAATTCACAATTCCAATACAAATCCAACAGTAGGTAGATCTTTTTACCAGTGATTATAATCTGGTGTTGGATCCAATAAATAGAGAGAGAAAGAGAGACAGACAGAAGGGGCCACTTGGGGGTGGGGAGTTGGCTGGGGTGGGAGGACCTTGCCTTGAATGTGTTTAAATGCATATAACACCTCACAATACCACATGCACGTCACATGGCAACATGCCACCTTATGAATATCTTTGCTATCCTATAACTTCAGTTCAGACAAGATCAACAAAGTGGAGACACAATAAAACCCAACACACAGTCCAAAATATAGAGTGCCAAAATGAGCAAGTTTTTCCATGGATAACCTATCAGAATATAACTAAATAAGTCTACCACATCAATGCATTAAATTCATATAACTTACAACAGCAATCATGAAATCCAAAAAATCAATACCACAGTGAAGCTAATACCTACGAACACTTGATTCTTCAGTCTCAAAAAGCATCCGAAAACGCATTCCCACTGAAACACGTGTGTGAAATGCTGCTTTAACGTATTTTGAAAGGGGTATTACAAACTCGGATGGACTAGCCCTGGATACTAAAATGTATTAGTAAGAAAGACATAAATGATTAGAACAAAAGTCAGAAAATCATTCTCACCTTGGATTATAGGAAACAGTAAAACAGCTATTAGTTGCAGCAGCATGAGCTGCAGCAGCTAAGAGTCCGATGTGCATACTATCACTAGATAAAACAGATGATGGCATAACAGTTGGAGGTCGAATGGCACGACGAATTCCTAAAAGGAGCTGATTATTTTCATTCCTAAAGATTTGTTATCACCAAGTTAAACATGGCAACGCAACGAACCACATAGATAACAAATGCAAATTTATATTCAGTAAAAAATATATCCGTATATCAATATACCAAATGAAAAGAACAGAATCTCCAGCAACTAGTCTTTTGGCACTAACAAACACACTCCAGCCTGTGGTAAGAAGATGCCGTTTGGGCTGTCCTGCAAGATAGAGAATAAAACATGTAAGCTTGCACGGACAATAGCAAGTTTTAAACTGAGTTTCTGGATTTAAACTCCAAGATTTGAGAAACATCTTTAATTTTGTGAAGTTTAGCCAAAACTCAGAGGAGTTCAATTTCCTTAATATTTTATATAGTTTTGTTGGCTCCGTCAGGTTTGAGCTATTTTATTGTCAATTTATGAGCATTTGAATGATGTTCTGGTTTGCGGATGAATGGGATTTCATTCTATAAGTTGTCTTCTTGCCTTTGTAAATTCAATATACAAACACAAGCTCCTAACATCTTTAGAGAGAACTAGGACAACAAAAATTAGCTACTTGAACACAAGAATAAAATCACTTGGAAGTTTTTGTCGTGTTGGACTAGACTGGATTGACTTGGATTGAATTGGACTGCATTATCTTGTATTGGCATGTGTTTGAAAATTTGTCAAACAAGGTTGTGTATAATGAATAAGCTCAAATTTACTCTAGGCTAATTAAAACCAATTCAAAAGGAACTCAATCAAATGTTAAACAATAATAAAAAAATTTAATTGTTCAACATTTTGTGAATATAACATATATAGTAATTATTTGAATATTAAATTTATATTTTGAAGTAATAAAGTATGATAAAGTATAATATTTGTATTGTTAATTAATCAAAATCAATTTGAATGTAATTATGAAAAAGAATATTCTATTATAATATTCATGATTATGCAATTTAATTTATAAGTACATGACTTAGATACAATTTAGTACCAAAAATGCAGGACAATCTAAATCCACGGTCCCCTAGGGATTACTTATCTTATGCATGTGAGGTAATTGGGCCAAGGATAAATTCTCTTGTCACCCTTTTGCAGCACCCAAAGTGAGATTGGTTGTGAAACTCTATAAAATAATTCCATTCTGTGTCTTCTTCAATGTACCAAACATACCCATGGTGTATTAGCAGGTAATAATATTAAGCTACTATAAAACACACAAAAAAAACAAAGGGAATGAAAAGAAGGAATCTAGTTGCAAAGCATCACAGTAAGTTCCTCCTAAGAATCATACCTAGGATCTTAGGAATCAACCTCTAGGATGCACTGCTATGTCTGAGGAGGCCGTTGACCAAGCTGATATACTTTTTATACAAACCATGTAATATTCCAATGTCAAGAATTTACATTTTTTTAAGTGCCCAAAACTCCTAATCAGCTTTCTCTAAAATATTCTCTAATTAAACTTGCAATTGAAGCCCACCCTATTATATAACCAGATTTGCAAAACCCTCTTTGGTGGTGCAACACTCTCGCACATTTGTTGAAAATTCAAGAACTGTTGGATTATTATGACCTTAGGCCCAAATGTACACCCTTAATTTTCAATTACAAAACATAAACTGAGGGTAGTGTGGATGACAATAATGAATTCTCCATTTCAAAATTATCAATAAAGACATTGGAAATGAAACAGCCACTATCAGCTTCTCTTCTATTGTGGCTATAGAACTTGATTGTTTGATCAGTCAAAATATCTGTTCTCCTCAGATTTCACATTCTAACTTACAATTTTTGCATCAGTACATATTTTTCTTCAAAATCAACAATCATAGATCAATTTATCTTGAATACTAATCTTCATGCTTGGGTCCTAGTTCAAAATTTTTGGACAAATCTATTGCCTTGCAAGTTGCTTCCATTTGGCTGCTTTTAGTATCCTGACCAGTAACTGTCTTAGGAGTCCATTGATTCCTCCACATTATGGCCATTAGAATAGCATATTTGAGGTCAAAACTCTCATAAGAAGAACTTAACATCAAAATCTAGTTAACAAACAAAGAAAAAAGATTCAGACTGATAACAGGCTGGTTATCGAAGAACGAGGAATGTAAAAGGAGAAAAGAGAAAAAGAAAACCTGTGGAGGATTTCAGCAAGCAGAACAATTTAGAATAAAACTATAAAAAAAATCAATTTATTTGATTAAGCAGTTATTTTATTTTGGAAACTTGGTTAGTTCATATTTCTGCTTATTAGTTTCCCTTTACTAAGCCTATTACTGTTGTTTTTTTGGAGTTGTTTCTGTTGCCTTCTATATTAGGATGTACCTCTTGTTATTGGAGAAATCTAAACAAAAAGAATTCTTCAATGATTTCTCCCCTTACTAACTAAATTCTCTTCTCTATGAAACTTCAAGTGTTGCTCTTCCAGCTCCTTCTCCCATCAAATTCTTCCCTACTCCCTATCTAATCTCCATTCTTTTCTTACCTTTCCTATATTATATCCCTTGACTCTTCCAAAGAAGAGAAAAATTGTCATAACTTTTCATTGATAATTCTGTAGTTTCTAGAAGTTAGTTATAGACTTATTCAAATATCTAAATTCAAATGTATATCTTCTTGTTAGAATTTCTTGGATTTAGGGATATTTAACCATGTACAACTAAGACTTATTTTTTAGCAACTTAGGCTATATATACATCATGTATCATACCTATCAACATGTGAATGAAAAATAAATTATTCTTTCCACCAGCTTTCACTTTCACAAATTCGAGCAAAAACCATTAGAAAGAAGCCAAAATATGTTCTTAAACATTTTAGATTGTAGCAGTTACAAGCAAAGTGATACATATAACCCCAGAGATCCTTGATGTGCTAATTCCACATTAACATACTTACTAACTAATATATTCCTAAAGAGTACTCTCAACAGCCATTATCTCAACACACCCGCTTATCCAATTTAAAGAATAAATATTCTCTCTATAAACCTGTCAAAGTACCAAACTTACTAATGTAGGATGTGTTAGGCTGGTTTTGCTGTTAGTTCTATTTTTCCTTAAGTGGGTTGGATTAGGTTTTATGTTTTGTAGGTTGCTTATTTAAATTAGATCTGGTTTTTCTTATTTTTTTGTGTAATGGTAGAGTTTATATTTCCTTATAGAAGGTAGATTTATTTTAGGCTTATGCACACTATAAACAGGGCCTTGTTTTCAGTTTTTGAGACAGACCTGTTATTGATTATTGGAATAAAGTTATGGTTTCACCTCTTAGATTCTTCTGATTTTTATCCCCTTTCTTCTCTAAACTTCTCCCCCTCTTCTTTATTTACTGGTTCTGCATCTCTTATCCTCAAGAAACCTCTTCTATTTCATCTTCTTTTTTTCTCTCTTCACTTAAGCTCTTCATACATAAGAACAAACTTGTTACTATGTTTTTATACTTCAAACCATCACTTTTGAAGACAGTTGATTAAACCTAATATAACATGTCAACGCTAGTCAATTGTCAATTTTATTCTAATTCAACCAAGTAGCCTGAGGTTTGTGATGCTGCTAGGGAAGCTGCTCTATATGAAATTAAGGATCAAAAAATGAAGGGTGTGAAGAAGGCCAAAAAGCAGAAGTGGTGGCCAAGGCAGAAAACACAAGGGTACTGCTCCCAAGGCAAAAGCACCTAAAGGTCCTAAAATTTGTAAAAGAATAAAAGCACTGAGCTGCTAGTTTACTTTCTGTTTTCCAAAAGTTGGAGTAGTAGGTAGAATACTTGTTCATCTAGAAAGCTTTAAATGCAGAAATCATTCTACAATTTTCCCTGCCCTATACCACGAACTTGGGGTGGATCTTAAGCTAATGAGAATAATTTTATTTGGAAAAAATATTACAGCAAGTTTAGAAAATTTTTCATTCTTTATTCTCAGATATTCAAAAGATTTCAAAGAATGAAGTGGATCTGAAAAAAATTTGGGTTTAAGGAGATAACTGTAGAAAATGAGTGTAAAGAATGACAACATTTTCTCTAATTATTTATATTGATTTAATGACACATTACTCTATACCAAAATAAATAATGTTCAAAATAAATATGGAGAGTACATTTCTAGGTCCAAATAATAACATCCAAATTTATACAATTGGAATTTCAGGGGTACCCCATTGTTCAGCCCCTTGTTAAAAAATCCCACAGATCTCAAAAAATAGTCAAAAGCCCCCATATCTTAGTGAGAAATTTCCTACAGTTGTCAACCCTGGATAGGCGTGCAATTTTGAAAACTTAAGGCATTGACAGAGGCAATATCAGAGCTAGATGGGGTCCCCTAGAGTACCCATCATATAAGTTACAACTAAAATTATAAAGGAAAAAAGGGAAATGGGAAACTAATAACTAACCTATTGTATATCTATGTTGAACTTGTAAATTTGGTCATACAGTTCATGGGTGTTTCCAAATCAGACAATTATGCATGTTTACAAATATGATCTCACAAGTAATTATATTAATTCAAGGTTGGTAAGAACAACTTCCATCTGGGTGGTGTCTAATGTAAACTAACATGTCAGTTGACACAAATACTTCAACTATCCTCAAGAAAATTTGGATGCCCACACTCACAATATGACACCAATCTCGGTGCAACTTTTTTCTTCAGTTAAAGGTGAATTTTAGTTGGAATGCAAAACATGATAAAAAGACCAAGCACACCTCATTTACTATAAAAACAGACAAATACACACTCTATATTGTATACGAAAAAGGATAAAATAACAAGAAGGCACAAGGCTGGCTAATCTCACAACAAGCACAACTCAGATAGAGAAAGCCCCACAACTTTACGTCACAAATTAAAAATATATCTGAGCACCTCACTACAATGTAAACACACCAACCTAGAAATTGTTAGACTATTTAGTGCAGGTGAGGAAAGCACCAAGGGACAAAAGATAACTTGTGTCATTTTCTAACATTATATTTGGACAAAAGAAAAAATCTTAGTTTTCCACCACTTGAGTTAAGGGTTTAGTCCAAGGATAGTTTACAAAAAAAATCCTTAAGTAGGTCACCTTAGAATCACAGTGATGTAACAAATAACTGATTTTCCACCAGTATGTCCTCTAAAGCATATTACAAACCCATTAGAATGATGATGAACAAATACCTCAATCCCTACTTTGACATGCTAGTGGCTAAAAGTATAAAGCTTGTTGTCCTTTAGTTGAATTACGATATCAGTGCATGGAATAATTCACTGAAAATTGTATTTAGGACCACCTTAGAATCATCATGATGTAACACTACCTCGAAAGATATGTCTGAACTTCCACTCAATGTCATGTAGATCCCTTGCAATGAGTTCCTGAGCCGGTGGCTGCTGTGAGAAATCCTGCTTCCAAAGAAAACACAGAATGAAATAAAATGATCATAAGCAATGGTCAATTAGCTTAAGGTAGCAGAAACTGTGAGACTACCAGTGAAGGGAAGACTTTCTCGGCAGCTCGACGAGGAACAGAAAACCCTCCATGCGTGCTAGTATCACTGGCTGTCAAAGTCTTGCAAAAGTAATTCGTGGGCTGCTTGCTTGGAACCCCCAATTCAATTGGCATAAATGTATCCTTCTGTTCCTCCTGTATGCACAGTGATAACAAAATATATTTTACCACTGTCAAATACAAATTACAAACACATTAGCAGTCACAAGCAGTGTATTGAAATTCAGCACACGATGAACGTAGAGTTACCGGTGATAAAGGTTGCAACGTCAATTGCGCATACACTTCATCTGTTTCAACATCTGCCTGAAATTCCATAGAGCTTATATGATCTAAAAGTTCCCATTGCCATCTATTACCTCCAGAAATTATTGAACTGGAGTTTTAGAAAACAATTATAATACAAAGAAAGAACCTACATGCATAGTGACATTGTGAAGTTGGCATATCAACTGCGGCAGCAAGTTTGGGTAATTGGGTATGTGGCTATCATCTTCTTTGTTAGTTGTGGCAGCTACCTACAAATTCATTTCATTTCAAATTGGAAACAAATGTCCATGAATATTTCTAAGAACTGAATTTGACACAAGTATATACAAACTCCTCAAGAAAAGAGAATAGGATAAAATAAAAACCTGCTCGCTATGCCCCTGAGGGAAGTAGACCACACGGGTGCCCACCGTTGGAAGGGACACCAACGGGCCGGCGCAGGCGTGCCACAGCTCCGAATTCAAGCATTTATTATCCCCTATAATCCTCATAGTATTTATCATAATGAAATTCCCAAAATTTTAAAATTTATCCCACAACTACATGCAGAGGCTTAACACAAACAAGAAAAACTGTACGCAATCATTATTTGGAAAATGAACGAATAATAACAAAATGAAACTGAAAGTGACAGACTTATATACTTAAGAATATGACAATGCTGAGAAATATAAAGAAAAAGAGAAGAAGGGCAATAGATGAGATACCTTCATGACCCTGTTGACCCAACACTGATGTTGAAAGCTTCATTCACACTTTTATTTTATTTTATTTTTTATTTTAACATATATGTATAAATTAATAAGACCTCAACTTAAAAGCTCATCTTCAAGAAAAGAGAACACCCTGTAATCTGAATTGGTTTTCATATCGTTTCACTTATAATTCACACCAACCTCCACAAGTCAAACCAAACCCAAATCCATGAAGATCTTCCTCTCTCAGAAACTTAGTAAAGTGGTTGGAGTTGAACAACATTTTCCACTTAAAATTGAAACCAAAAACAGCAAACGTTCCCTGAGATCGCCATCGTAGAAGAGCAGGACAACTTTTTTTTCTTTTTTTCTTTTTTTTTTTGGGTTGGGTTTTGTGGCCCTATCCCAGTCTCACTTGTACTGAAAAAATAGAGAGAAGCTTTTTGGCTTTTGGCTTTTGAAACTCGCTCTTTTCCTTTGACGAAAGAGAGAGAAAGAGAAAAGAAAGAAAATATAGAGACTGGAGTGACGTCAGTAGACTCGCTCTTATAAAGGACCCGACCAAAGCGGGACCTGAGCGCAGAAGAGAGAGTTGAGGGTTTTGGGAAAATGGAATCTGGACCGTTAAATTATCCGTACGGCAGAACAGTCACCGTCCATTTTGGCAATGATTTGACAGGAGGCATGTGCCACCATTCTTCATTGGTCGTTGTCATAGTACGGATTCTGTAAGATAATATTAATTTTTTAAATTTTTTAAAAATAAAAAATTTTTGTTGTTCAAACAATATCAACCATGTAAGAAAGACGGGGGGCGGGTGGACGGGCGCCTATCACAGCTAAATTTTTTTGTGGCCTTACGGCTCGATACACTAGGCCCGTTGTTATAACAGTATAGCCCTAGCCTGGTAGAAAGCTTACATTCATATTGACACTCCCCACCCCCCCCCCCCCCCCCCCCCAATTACCAACTGAATTGTGTCTAGCCCGAACTAATTATTATTAATATTTGTTTTTTAATAGTGAAGTATTTATTATTATTATGTTAACATTAGACGGACGGAGTTTTGCATGAATTGAAATTGAAAGGTGGCAAGTTTTGTTGTTTGGTAGAATGCAATTTGACAAGTATTAGTGACGTGTTTAGCATGCTATGCCTTAGAAAAATTTAAGCCCATAATTGTCAATTTTAATTACAGGAGAACGTCGAGTATTCCATTTGTGCTGATTCAGCTTGCATTTAAATTTTGACTTTCAATTGACTTTGCAAGTTGAATTCCTTTGTCTTGTAATTTGAGAAAGCAATCAAGATATAATGCATATTTCAATTCTATTANCTAAACACGTCACTAATACTTGTCAAATTGCATTCTACCAAACAACAAAACTTGCCACGTATTACCAACTGAATTGTGTCTAGCCCGAACTAATTATTATTAATATTTGTTTTTTAATAGTGAAGTATTTATTATTATTATGTTAACATTAGACGGACGGAGTTTTGCATGAATTGAAATTGAAAGGTGGCAAGTTTTGTTGTTTGGTAGAATGCAATTTGACAAGTATTAGTGACGTGTTTAGCATGCTATGCCTTAGAAAAATTTAAGCCCATAATTGTCAATTTTAATTACAGGAGAACGTCGAGTATTCCATTTGTGCTGATTCAGCTTGCATTTAAATTTTGACTTTCAATTGACTTTGCAAGTTGAATTCCTTTGTCTTGTAATTTGAGAAAGCAATCAAGATATAATGCATATTTCAATTCTATTAATTTTAAAAATTAATTTTAAATTTAAAAAACGTGCTAATTGTTATATTAGTTTTAGTATTAAAATTTTAATTTACAAATATAATTTTATAGTATTAATTTATGCTTAATAGTTTAACTTTTTTAGTGTTGGAGTTAGTATTTATTATTATTATTTTAATATTAGGAAGTGATCTTAAAAAAGCATATAAATTGGAAAAAGTTTAATTTTTGCCAGTTATTTATTGTGGTATGTGGTTTACGCAATTGTGATTATTATTGTTTTAAAAATCAAAAAGTAGGGTATTTATTTTATTTAAAGAGATTCAAGCACATGTATATAAATTTTTTGAATATATACGTGTTGTTCAAATTAATTATTTTCCGAACCCAATTTTAAATATGTTACACTAATTTAACAATAAAATTTTAATTGTATATATTGTGTTTCAATATGAAGTGCTTATTTAAAGTTAATAAAATTAATTTTTTATAATTTTGTTGAGACATTTAAAATATTATTATTTTCATTAATTAAAAAATTTATTGAACATGAAATTATTTTGGTCATGATTGATTAATCACAAATGATTTTGGGCGTAATTTTTACCTCACAACCAAAGTCCATAAATATGAAATATGAGCAATGATCTTTGGAAATAATGCCCCAAAAGTAGATTGATGGCTAGTGGTGCGATAGTTTTTAAAAATAAAGCCCTTAAAATATACATAAAATTAATTAAGTGAAGTATGTTTATGGTAAAATAATAATAATTTTATCTCATTTTATTTGAAAGTTAATTTTTTTTAAGTCTCTCATATATTATTTATTGAGATATTATTCAAATTTAGAAAATTAATCATATTTTCTTGATCTTTAAAACTTCCATTGCATCTACTAAGTATTAGCTCATTCTTATTTTTTAGATTTTAAGTGAGGTCAAAGATATGATAGTTGAAACATATTAAAATTTTTTTAATTAGAATCATTTTTGTTGTATTTGTATATTTGTATATGTGCAAATATGAAAAAACACACACACACACACACACATATATATATATATATATAAGTTAATAGATAAACAATAGAGCATTAAATATTATGCATTGATGTTAAGGCAGAGTAATTTAGATTGGAAACTCTTTAGGTGTATTAAAATTTTAATTAAAAGTTTTAATCTTTTGAAAAATGTTTATTTCATAAAAGAAAATTTTGCCAAAATTTTAAGAGAATTAAAGTCATTACAATTTTAATAACACTAATTAACACTATACAAGTACTGATTAAAAGTATCAATACATTATTACAGTAAAATCTTTTTATAGTCATAACATGGAGACTAAATTAATTTTAATACTATGAGAAAACTATAACTTATGAGAGATGTAATTACAAAAAAATATTATTTTAATGTAGTTATTCTTAATACAAGTGATATAGAAGTAAAATATACACTATATTAATAATCAATTAATGTGTTATATCAAATTCAATGTATAGACATTGATAAGAGAGAGACATATAAGTTAAAAAAAACTAATACACTTATCTATGTAGTGTTAAAAAATATTTAAAGTCATTTTACGAGTTTAAACATTTATATTTGCTTCAATGTTTTTCTCTCAATATAAATTTTATAAATATTGTACATTATATAATACAACCGTTACAATCTTCAACTAATTTAAGTGATGAATTTCCTTTTCCTCTAGCGATTCTTAAAAAATAAATTGTTATTCTAAATAACTTTAAAAAAATATTCTATTCTATTTTTTCTTTTCTTTAATATAATATGTCTTATAGTTTTTACAATATACAAATAATTATTACTATATGGTAACAACTTCCTTTAGATGGGACCTAAAAATTTATAATTTATTACAATGTATTTTTTTTATTTAGAACTAGTCCAAATTAGGATTAGAAATTTATATAACTACACGAAGATTATTTCTATATAGTGTAGCACTACAGAGAGATCTTATTATATATACCAATTAAAATTGTGTTTAAATTATTTTACTTATAAAATTAATTTTTTAAATAAACATTTATTAGAAAGTAAAAAAATTATACATTTTAGCTTCTTCTTTTTTTAATTTGGCACTCGAAATCAAATCTTAGTCTTTTAAATTAAGGAAAATGACATATTAACCTCAAACTTTAATCCAATCTATTTTATAATTTGATAAATTTTAAAAAGACACCTACAAGTAAGGTCTGCATCAATGATAGATGAATAAGAAAAAAATAATCATATATTTTTTTGAGGATTAAAGAAAAATTCTTCAGTGTTTGAAATGAAATGAAAAGAATTTTCACCACTAAAGGAAAATTCTTCCTATGTTCATTAAAAACGAAATGGAGGTTTCTCTTACTGGCATTTTATATATTCTTTTTACAATATAATCCTTTACTAAAGGAAAAGAAGCAAAAGTTTCTTGAATTTTGTTGTAATATTAACAATCCACGTTTCATAAATCATAAAATACTTAACAACATCTAATGTTATGATGGACTATTAATAGAATAAAATTGCAAAGGTTTGTTATTAAAAATATATTACAATGAGTTGGGTTGCGAAAGTGTCAATAAGGATGATTTTCATTATGTATTGCTACTTTCCAATGAAGTGGTAGATGATATTAGTTAAAGTGTTGTGCCAAATAACATTGAAGGATTTGTAATTTCTGTCAATTCTATTTTTACTGTAGGTATTAACAAGTTTGAGACATATTGTAAGGATGAGTATTTCAAAGGACATTAATTTGAGAATTAGAACGATTTTCCATAAATGTATGCATTTACTTTAATAACGAGTGAAAACCAAATCTAAATGGTTCCTATAATTTGTGATTAAAGAATATTTTTTAATATGTCACACTATTAAGGGTAGTTATCATGAAATTTTCTGGTGAATAGATCAATAATGATGGTTTTAGGAATACTTGAAGTTGATTTATGGCTATATTTTGTAAAATAATAATAATAATAATAATAATAATAATAAACACTTTGGATAGCTAAAGTTTACGATGAACTTACTTAAACTAAGAATTAATGTGAGTATCATTAAGAATGAGTTGAAAATAAATTTGAAGTTGATTGTGATACAAAGAAATAATTCAAAACAAAATAATTTAATTAATAAACATAAGTGTTGATTATGAAACTTGGTATAACAAGCTTTTGAAATATGTTCACATGCTAATGAAAATAAATAAGAGTGTTTATTTTAAGGTGAAGAGTAGTAGATCAATGTCAAACAATTTAGTTTGTCAAAGAGATTCTGTATAATTTTTAGCTTTAAAGCGAGATATTTCAATGGTAATAAATTCTTCGTAAGATTTTGATTAGTGTCACTTAAAAGGTCATTCAGGTTTGTTGTTAACTATTACATTAAACCCGGCTAATGAGATTTTTCCAATGATGTTTATGTATATAATCGAGAACTAATAATAGTTAAGGTTACTTTTTAAGTATAATAAATGACCTCCTTGAGGTTGATAATAATAAAGTTGTGATTTTAATTAGCAAGAGAAAAAAAAAGTTAAATTGGAATTTGAAAAAATAATAGTTACATGCCATTTTTATATATTATGATTCTACCAACTTGAATTAGATTTTTCTTTGTTTGAATGGGATGAGCAATTTTAGAGTGCTTGCAAAGCTGTAAATTCAATATGATGTTGAGAAACAATAAGTCAAATTAAGGCTAAAGACCATAATTGTTATATATAGTTGAACAAAATAGCATATATAAAACGGTATAGAAGTGGGTTTGATTAATATATGAAATTTGACCATATTATAAATAACATGGCAGAATCTTTCAATCAGTGGGTGGATATTAGTTACAAACAAATTTATCTTACCTACTCTTGAGCATATTGGAAGGCAATTTTATGGTACAAGTGTTTAATAAGAATTACAAAATAGTTTACAAGATATTATTCTTCAGACTACGGATACCAATATTCATATTTCTCATTTGGATTCATTGTGAATTGTATAACTAAAAACATATAAAGACAATATCGTGCTAACAAACTTACTTCTATGTTGACTTCAATTAAAATATTTATCTCACATTAGAGATAGAATTAGTTGAACATATTGATAATATGGTCTTAAATTTTTTAATCATTCTTAATTAAAGGGAACTCAAGTCAATTTCACTCTCTATAAAAAAAATAAGAAATTGAAGTCTATTTCACTCCCTATGGTCTCTCACTCTCTCCTTTATTGGAACTCTTATCTTTTCATTATACGTGATTATTGAATTTTGGTTTACATAGATAAAGATTGTTATCCCATGTTAGTGTGATAACACTTGACCTCCACTTATAAAAGCAATTTCCTGTATTTTTATTTGTATCTTTAGAAAAACATCAATTAGGTCCTCATCAAAATATTAATTAAGTACTTGAAAGTATATTTTCAAATAAGGCCTCAAAGTTTGAATTTTTTCTTTGGTGTCCTATTCATTTATAAGTTTTGACATTTAAAACCATAGTTGTAATTTGTTATTTTTTAAGACAGTTAAAGTTTCAGCAATGCCCTAGGACATAGGTTTTTATACAAACCTCGTTAAATTTTGTGTTCTCCTTTCATTATTGTATTTATTATTTTTTTCTTTATTAGTATTATATTTCAATAACTATAAGTTTGGTATAGTTTTAATTGTTTGATAGCTATTTAATTTAATAATTAGTTTAGAAATTAGGTGTTATTATAGGATAGTTACAATAAAGAGAAATTTTGAATAAACAATCATCTCTTAAGTACTATTTATTTGTTTGCCAAACTATAATATAAAGTAAAAATGACAAAATTTAGCACCGTCGTCCACACTAGTAAAGGTGATATCAATAATGGATGCAAAAATTGATGTGAAGAAATTTAAAGATTGAAATAATTTCGGCCTGCAATAGAATGAGATAATGAATGATTTATATCAACAAGATTTAGATATAACTCTAGAAGAAAAAAAAAAACCAAATGATATTAATGTAAAAGATCAGTAGAGATTGATTGTAAAAGCTTGTGGTAGATTCACTCATGTACCTCTAAAGAACAAATGCATCCATTCATAAAAGAAACAACTACTAACAAATTATGAAGGCATTAGAAAAACAAATATATGAAGAAAAATAACAATAATTGGCTCTATTTGTTAAAATGAATTTATCAATCTCAGTTGAAATAAGGTATAAGTGTTAACATTTATACTAATAATTTTAACTATTTAATAGCCAATCTTTTTAACTTGGATAAAACTTTCAAAGATGAGCAAAAAGTTATGCTATTGATAGGATATCTTTCTAATAAGTTGGATCATTTGTGTATTACTTTTATTCAGAGCAACGAAAAAGTATCCTTTAAAAAAGTATGTGTAGCATTGTCTAATTATGAAATTTAGAAGAAAGGACAAAAAGACTATAGGGATAGGCTAGCACTAGCAATGAAGAAAAGAAATTAATGCCTTAAATAAGAGAAAAGAGAAAGGTCACATTTGAAACAAAACCTTATAAGGATGAGTGTGTCTTTTGTCATGAAAAAGAACATTAGAAGAAAGATTGTTTGAAGTTGTAAAAGAAAGAAAATGATAAGGGCAAGGCTACTTCTAAAGTAAATTAGTTGAGCATGATGAAAATGTAATAGATTTGCGCTAGTTAATTTTTCGTCAACATATGAGTTTGACAAGTGGATTTTGGTTTTAGGTTGTATTTATTATATATTTTCTTGCAAATAGTGGTTCTTCATTTTTGAAGAGTTAGATTATGAAGTTTTTTATATTTGTAATTATAATTCATGTAAAATAAATGGGATAGATTTAATTTGGTTGAGGAATGAAGATACATCTATCATAGTTTTGCCAGATATTTGGTATGTACTAGATTTGAAGAAAAACTTTATCTTTTTGGGCACCTTGAATTCTAAAGACTATTAAGTGTATATTGGATATGGGATTCTAAAGGTTACACTAGCCACTCTTGTGATTATGAAGGGTACAAGAAAAATAACTTGTACTACAACAATGGTAATACAATTATTAGATAAATCGCTACAATTTTAGAGAATAATGCAGATTCAAGGATGATTAGATTATGATATATATTTTTGGGACATACAAATGAAAAAGCTTTACTAACTTTGGTGAGATAAAGCTTATTGAAAGATACAAAAACTTGTAAATTAGATTTTTATAATTATTGTTTTTGAGGAAAGCAAACGAGAATGAAGTTTCGCATTATAATTAATAATACCAAAAGAATTTTCTATTATGTTCAGTCTAATATATAATGACCTATTAGGATGACATTTTTAGAAGGTAAGCATTATTTTTTTATTTTGTTAATGACTTTTTTAGAAAAGTTTGGGTGCATACCATGGAGGTTAAAGATGATGTGCATAGCACTTTACTTAAGTGAAAAAAGATTGTTGTAACACAAAATAGGAGAAAGATCAAACATCTTAAATCAAGTAAGGGTGGCGAGCATCTCAATAATTCGTTTATAAAAATATGTGAAGATGAATATATTATACAATATTTTATAACTAGCAAATACACCACAACAAAATGGGATGACAAAACATGATCTTGAACATTATTGGATAAAGTTCGTATGTAGTTTAATGTTGGATTGGGCAAAGAATTTTGGGTTAAGGCAATGGCTTGTGCATGTTATCTCATTAATCAATTATCATCGATAGCAATTAAACAAAAATCTCTATTAGAGGTATAGTTTGAAAAACTTGTTAATAATTATAACTCTTTACATGTTTTTGGTTTCACTATTTACTATCATGTGAGAGAGTTTAAGTTGTATTCTTTAGCTAAAAAAGTTGTTTTTATAGGGATTATTTTAAAGGTGAAGAATATTGTCTTTGTTGTCCAAGTTTAAAGAAGGTTGTGTTTAGTAAATATATTATGTTTGATGAATCTATTATGTCGAAGAAAACGAAACAATAGAAGAATACCAAAGGTATTATGAAGCAAATGAAGCATACTAAGAAGTAAGTTAAATTTAAGACAATAATTAACTTAGTCATAATTGTTGAAATAAATGATACTCCAATGACAGAGGAGACTGGTAAAAATAAAGAAAAAGTTTTCACTTAATAATTTTAACAAACAAGAAGAATTAAATTATAATTAATAGGCCAAGATGTGAGATTTTTGAACTTGCTTGATTTGATGATATGGTTGGCTATGCACTTTTAATTGCAAATAATGTTGTTTTTTTTTCACTTATAAAGAAACAATCTAATTTCTAAAAATTTTTTAGTGAAAGAAAGTTATGGATAATGAAATATAGTCTCTTCAGAAAAAAAATTTAGTAAAGAATAAAATAGCAATTGGGTGAAAAGTAGATATATACAAAAAAAGATAGATTTTCTAACAAAATTGGTGTTTGCTACAAGGCAAAATTGATAGCTAAAGGTTGCATTTAAAAAGAAGGGATCGACTATAACAAAGTATTTTCTCTAGTTGTTAACATTTTTCTATTAAAACTTTGTTGGCGTTAGTAACTCAATTAAATTTGGAATTAGTTCAATTTGACATAAAAATTTTATTTTTACGTTATTTGGAAGAAGAATTCTATATGACTAAGCTAGTAGGATTCAATATTGCTATTAAGGAAAATTGGGTTTATAAATTGAAAATATCGCTTTATTTTTTAAAATGGTGACCATGACAATGGTACAAATTATTTGATCAGTTTATAGACAATGGTACAAACTATATGATCAGTTTATAGTGGGTCAAAAGTACACCAAAAGTAAATGATAATTTTGTTTATTTTCACAAAATATATGTTGATGATATATTAATAGTTTTAACTAATGTTGAAGAAATTGAAAAGTTGAAACCTCGGTTAAATCAAGAGTTTGATATCAACCATTGTTGATTTTGACATATTATACAAGAACTACAAAGAGTTTGGCTAGCTAAGATTTGATGGAAATTTGTTCAATTTTAACTTAAATAACCAAAGATGGTTATCCCACGTAAGTGATTTAATACGTAGTATTTTAAACCTCGACTTATAAAAAGAGTGTGAAGTATTTTTATTTTTATCATTAAAAAAAATCAATTAAGTTTGCACTAAAAAGTCAATTAAATTCTTAAGAGTCTATTTTTATATAAAATCTGAAAGTTTAAATTTTCTTTCAAGTGTCCCATTTCTTTTTGAGTTTTGCAATTTAAGTCCAAAATTGTTGTATGTTATTTTGAAGATAGTGAAAGTTTTAGTAGTGCTTGAGGTTGTAAGTTTTTATATCGAATCTAGTTAAATTTCGTGTTCTTTTTTTCATCATTGCATTTACTGATTTTTTTTTACTTTATTAATTTTATAGTTTAATAGCTATAGTTGTATATTGCTAAATTAAAATAAAAAGATTATGCTGCATAACATATACACCAACCATAGTAGTCATTAACTCTACTATTTAATTCATTAACTGTATGAATTATGAATACACATAATCTGAGAAACATTATAAACTTTTTTGGTTAATTTAAAAACAACCAATCTTTGCTTAAATATGACTATCAATCTAAAAATAAGTAGCCTTTATTAATTTTATTGTTCATCATATAACAAATAATCATTATTTATCACTTTGCAAGAATTGTCTAAATATGATTATCAATATAAAAATGACTAGTCTTTATTAATTTTATCGTTCATAGCAAACCAAATAAACATCAATTTGAAAGAATACATATATACCATATAACATATAATCCTTTGCATTACTTGAAAGAAAACACATTATACGAATATAGAACTATAAAAAGACATGGTAGTAACACTTTATACAAATTAAATAATTATTAAGAACTATGGTAATAATAAAAAGAAATTGTACCTTAATTTTAGGGAATAATACCACTTTGAGGGATCGACAAGCAAGATGCCACAATCCATAATGAGGCAAGGAGAATTAGTGTTTATGAAGGTAAAGCGGAGTTGTTGAACATTTACGAGGCTGAATGTAAAAGCACTTGGTGTATATTATAGATGAGGTGTGCGAACGTGGGATGTGAGAAATCAGTGGATGCAAACATGTAGTGGCAATCATTTTGCATATGATGGGAAAACTTTAGATTACGTACGTAAGGCTAAACCTAATCTTTGATGAGTGTGCATGTCAATAAATTATTTATTTTAATTTACATTTAGGTATTGATAAATTAACATCTCAATAAATTATAATTTTAATTCTATAAAATTTTAAAAAATAAATTAGAGAAATTAAATTAAATAAATACTTAGAGTTTTATGCTTCTTATTAATTGTGTAGAAAATATATTTTATTTGGTGAATGAAAAAAAAATGAAATTTTGGAATTTTTATTTTTCTTTGTTGATCTTATTTTAGATATACTAACAAAAACTAAATTAGTGATTATAGTTAGTCATTTAAGTTAATATTAGATAAATATTATATTTATTTTAATAAATTTTTATTCAATCCATAAAAATATAAATTTAATTATATATATATTAAAATATAAATTTGTATCAATTATTTTTAAATTTTTTAAAAATATTTTAATATTATAAAAAGAAACATGAATTTTTGTCATTTGAAACAAATTGAGCCCTAGCAGGCCCCATTTCTCACTAGAATTTTGACACCTTTGTACATATATATAATTTGAATGGGAGGTTTAGCTATCATACATATGGGTAACGTTATTTATTTTTTTTAATTTTTTAAAATATTATTTTAAATTTTTTATATATTTTTTAAATACTATTTATTATATATTTTAAAATTTTTTGATATGTTTCAAATTTTTTATTACGTATTTTAAGTACTATTTAATATTTGTTTTATATGTTTTAATTCTTTTTTCTTAATTTCAAGTTTTATAAAGACTCTTTCAAGCCTAATATACGCAATTTTTTTAGAAGGGAACAATACCCATAGATATCATAACTAAGTCCTTTGAATGTCTCATTTTCATTTTTTTTTTTTTTTGTCAATTAGGTAAGTTAACAGCTTGGTGATCTTGGTGTTGTGTAGGCAAGCAATAGGACTTAATCAACTGTATAAATTTTATTTGGTTGTGAATTTGTAATTTATGTGTTTTTCTTAATTTTCATTGTTAAAGGAATAACCCAGTGATCTTGGAGGTTTACATGCAAGCAATAGATTGGATTTCATCATCTACATAGGTGTGATTTGATTGTAAAATTATAATCGATGCAATTTGTTTACATGCAAGCAATGCAATTGTTATTATATGTATTAATAACATTTTGAAAATGATTTTCATTGTATGTGACAAGCAGCAGGGCTATACCAACCGAACAAGTTTGATTTCACTTTCAAATTATAGTTGATGCACTTTTTGAATAAATAAATAAATATTCGTTCATTTTTTATTGTTTGGTACTAGAAACTCAACATATGAGAAACCAGTTGTCAGTAAATTAGCACTTGGACAATAGTTCTGAACAAAGTCATCTAAGCTTCTAAAATTGTGGCACAAACAATTAGACTACATACACAATTTTAACATATCGCGTCTCAACCTCAAAACTAAGCATCTAATCAGCAAGGATTATGCAGCATCACCTTGAGCTTGCTTCTAAGCTTTTGTTTTGTGGAGAATGATGAAGACATGAGATTGCTTCCTAGGTATCTTTGTTAATTGAAATTGAACGGAAAATAAATACGCTTTTAATGTTTGATGTTTAGGAGTCTATGATTGTTATGAATTTTAATGGTGTCCATTCTGTTTATTCCATTAAATTAGTTTCTAATAATGGGTGCATTATTTTATTTTGTTTTATAGGTCTAGGTTTATAGATCAATTGCTTAGTATATTGTGTGTATTTTCAAAGGTAAGTAACATATAGTTTCCCTAAGGTTTGGCATAACTATAGGCAAATATACTTATAGGTAAAAACCACACATTTCCACTTGGAGTTCATAAAAAAAAATGTACCGCTCAGTTACTATTAAGGTTAAAAAAGGTAAAATCAAACAAGATATATATTAGCCTTGTCTTTTGAAAACAAAAATTGACACCATCTGAACAAGTAATCATTTTGGATTATATTTATTTGTAGGTTACAATTCTTCAAGGGGTCTATGTGTGAAAATGAAACAAGAAAAATCTATTTTCTTCCATTTTTTTCCCTTGTTTGTAAAGCAACATATAGGGAGAACAAAAAAAAAAAAAAAACATTTTCTCTATTCTTTGTTTGAAAAGCTACATATTTCAAGAAAAATGAAACCCTATTTTATTCCATTTTCTTTCTTCTTCGTTTGCGAAGTTACATAATATGATAAAAATAAAAACTATTTCTTTAAAACAAACACAATTTCCCTTCTTTTCTCTTTCTTCTTCGCACCCATTTTATTTCTTCTCCATTAGCTAAGCTATCCATTGTAAGAAAAAAACAAAAAAAAAAAAAAACAGTCATTTTCTTCTTCTTTGAAGTTTTGGGCTTAAAATCATTGATATGTTTGGATCTATATTGAAAGTGCATTAGATACTAGCCTAGTGACCGAAGCAAATTCATTTTCTTTTGAAATGTGTTATGGCTATTATAATGCATTACTCTTATGTTGTTAATGAATTGATTGTAACCATTACATGGTTATTAACTTGAAAAATCTTTGATTTGGACTACAAACCAAATAATGCGTATTGACAAAAAAAAAATGCAATTATTTTTTTGTAATTTCAAATAGGCATGCTTTGTCTATTATTGATGAATATGGAATTTCAAAAAAAAAATTGTATATTTTTTTGTTTTTGATGGAATTCAGTCCATATAATATGTTTTTAATTCTTGCTGTTTTACATTATGTTTGTAAATAAAATGGTAGTGTGTGGTAATGAAACCTTATTAATGTTTTTCTTAACCAATTTTACTTAATTTTTACCACTTAATGTTTTAGTGTAGGATGTTCAACTATAACCTCATGGATATTCAACCACAATATGTTACCATAGAACTAGATATGTCATTGACTTATCTTATGATCCTATTTTTAATTGAGCTAATTTTACCAATGTTGTTGAGATAAAACAACATAATGAGAGGGGCCGAAATACTCTATTTTAGTCACTTTGACTTAAGCATCGATTGTCCGTTATAAAGTCCACCATTTTCAAGTAGATGACTAGTAGAAAGTGATAAAGATTAGCCCTTATTATCTAACCAAGAGAGTGAAGGGAACATGGATGTATAGTAATCATCAGATGACAGATGACAGATGACAGTGGTATTGCTTATGAGGATTGCTAATGAATCAGATATTGTTAAATCTACACCAAGTAATTGAGGCTTTGAATTTACTACGAAAGAAAAAGGAAAAATAGTGTTAAAGGTTAGTCAAGTGTTAACCAATGTTTACAAAGTTAGAAAGGTTCTTCAAGTATTCTAGTTAAGGTGTGTTTAAACTAAATAGGGTATAACAATGAGAAGGCAAGAGTCAACTTCCAACATGGAAGAGATGGGTGTGAATGGAAAACCCAAGCTAGTCTCACTTGAGATAGATTGAATTTTCATGTTAAGACCTATACTCCAACTCATACTAGTCCAAGAGTTTCAGATAATTATAAAGCAAGTTTATCATAGATTGCAGGTGATTGCAATCATAAAGCTAGTCTCACTTGAACTTAGACAGAGATAATCTTGAACTAAACATCAAGGTGATTGCAGGTGAACCTTTAAGTAAATACAAAGTGGAATGCAATCTAATAAGGTTGTACAAGGCTAAAGCAAGGCGCTAGAGATAATAGGTGTAGATCACAAGACTCCGTATACCAAACTATTAAGGTATGTTATTGCCCTTAAAAAAACCAATCTAACCTTAGTAATTGTGTTCGAAAAGGGACGGATACCAACCTCAATAGAGCCATTGTTCAAGAGAACATTTGTTAGTTTTGCCGCGTAGATAAAAATGGCTTGTCAACGGATGTAGGCAATTCATTGAGGTCAATGGATGCCATATGAGTGGACTTTAGAAGGATATGTTGTTGTCTACTGTTAGTGTTGATGCAAATTATGGAGTGTATTCCCTTGATGTATGTGTTGTTGAAACAGAAAATCAGTATTCAGGGTCTTTTTTGCGGAGAAATGGTATGAACATATTGGGGTTAATAAAGGACCAGGCATGTGTTTTATGAATGACAGACAAAAAGGTGCTATTAATGCACGATTAGATTTTCCCGTCTATTGGTAGGAGATACTATTGTAAGCCCCAGCGCGCGCGCGTATATATATATCAATTTCAAGTCCATATTTCATTGTGTGCCTTCAAAGAAACACTTCTGGGCTGCATGTACAGTGGTAATCGTATTGGTTTTGACGAGAATATAGATGCTATAGAAAGGTCAGTGAGGCTATAGATGAGTAGTTAATGAAATATACCATTAGGGTTATGATGTAAGCATGTAATTTTTGACAATGCCAAATGTGCTCATGTTACAAATAACATTAGTAAAAGCTTCAATAATGGGATTGACTTATGCAAAATGCTTCCAATACTCGAAATGTTTGAGGTTATAAGGAGAAAAATAACTCACTTGGTTCCTTATAGGTATCAGAAGGCACCACCCCCAAACACACTTACCACCCCACACCACCCCCTCCCCCACCCCAACAAAGAAAAGAGAATTATTGCAGGGGAAGATTTCAGGGCAATAAGAGTAATATTTTTCCCAGAGATAGAATTTGAAGTGTTGGTAAATAAAAGTGAAACATTTGTGGTTGATTTGAACAAGAAGAAATGTGATTGTGGTGAATGACAAGTTTTTGGAATACCTTGTAAGCATGATATGTGTTAAATTGATTCCATAAGGTTGATGTGGAAGATTACGTCCACTCCTTTTTGACTAAACAAACTTTCTGAAGGACTTATGAAGGAAAAATCTCTTATGCTCTATATGAGAGTATATAGCCTTTTTTCTTGATTGATGAACTACAACATCCTCAAGTAAAGAAACAAGTTGGTAGGTCAAAGACTAACAAAATAAGGAAATCTGATAAGCCTCAAAGAGTCAAAAGAAATTAAAGTATTAGAGATGCATGTTATGCTAGCAATAGAGACTTAAATTTTTATATATCTTATCGAAAGTTTGACAAAATCACATATAAAAATAATTTTTTTTAAAACTAACAAGTAACACTCTTAATAATAGAATTATTAGTTGACTAACCAAAATTAAAAAATAAATTATATTTATTATATTTCTATATTTAATAAATAAAAATTTTTTTATTACATATTTTTCTGAGATTTAAAAAAGTTAAACATAAATAAATATTTTTAATAGAATTAATAAAAAGTAATCCTTAAGCTTGTGATTAGTAGTTGGGTGTGAAGTGAAGCTAGTAATTGTTACATTAAAAGTTGAAAATTTAGGCCAAAGTGGAAATATTCTACTATAAAAATCAATTATATTTAACTATTATTTTTCAGAGTAAACACATAATAAATGTTAATAAAAAATGCAATCTGTCATAATTCAAGATCTTAAAAGATGTGATTTAGTTTTTGAATAAATCAACAACAAAAAGCTCACAAAGAATCTTTATATGTGCCAATTAAACCAATCACATGGTCAACAGCGAAAAAAATTAAAGTGGTATTTAATATATTGATTCAAAAAATATGAGCTAAATAAAATTTGATATTAATATTAAAAATAAAACCAAGTATAAAATTGAGTTTTAAATAATGTCAAAAGCTTGTTATTGTGACCCAAACATATGAAGAGGATGCATAATAGATTCCAGATATAAAATTACATCTTAATTATGATTTTTTGTGTGTTTAAGCATGCCGAATGGGTATATATTTTAATTAATTAATATTCCTATTTATTTTATGACTTTTATTATTAGTTGTTTTATATTAAAATTTTTGTTTCTAATTATTTTAAATTTAAATTTTTATTTTTAATTATTTTAGGGTGTAATTGTAACCCTTATATAAAGAGGCTTAAACAATGGTGCGAAAAAAAATTAGATTTTACTTAATTAAAATTGAGAATTATTTTTCTTTTTAGTTCTTTAAAAAATTTTGGGAACTTATGAAAAAAAATTTCTTATGACATTCAATTTCAATTTTTTTCCTTGTACTTTTAACTTGTAATTGGTGAATTATTTTGTATCAATATTTTTATCGTTAATACTTGAATCTTTTAATTATTATATCAAAGTTCTTTAATATAAATTTTAATTTTCATAGGACTAAAATTTCAATTCAAATTGTTGAGTTTTAAGATTTATTCTTATAATTTTAAGATTTATTTTTAGAGTTTCAAGATTGGTGTTTTTGGAGTTTGCATATTTCATGTTGGCTTTCAATATTTATGATTTAATTAAATTAATCTAATTAAAAAATATGAGTTAATAGTAATAACAATAATTGTTATTATTTTATTTGTATTTAATAAATATTTATGTTAATAATATATTTTGATAATTTTGCATATTTATTTACTAAACACAAAATAAAATAACAACAATTGTTGTTATTTTTATTTAACTTGTATATTTTTTAATTAAATTATTTTAATTATTTTAGAATAAAAGAAATTGTAAATAGAATAAGAGAAATACGGATTCCTAACTCAAAACTAAGGATTTGATAATTTTGCATATTTTTTATAAAGAAAATGGCTGGTACTTAGTCATCGATAATTTTTAAATTAAAAATAAATTATTAAATTAAAATATTTTAAAACAAAACATAAGTTAATTACCTTTTAATAAAAACTCATAAACAAACTAAAATTAATAATGAGGAGTTTTAATATTCAGCAAATTCTTATTAAATAATAAAGGTATTTATTCTATTAATTTTTTTATAAGTACATATTATAATAATTAATTGTACTAAAAATATTAACAACAATTAAAAAATATATATTTGGAAATATATTCAATAATATTTATTAAAGCAATTATTTTGAATTAATATATTTATTTATTAATAAATATTCGTAAACTTATAAAAAAAGGATATTTTTTTATTAAAGGAAATTCTTTTCCGTTTCATCGTATTAAACCAAAGAGCTAACTACTAATTCATCTCTGTTCCATTTCCCTTGCCTTCCAAACATCAGCCGGAGATTGTTTTAAGAACCATCTCATTTCTTCCCTCATCTCGTCTGATCAGATCAACGGAGAAAGAGAAGGGAAGGGAGAGAAGCGTAAGCAGACGAGCTTCAATCTGTGTCAACCTTAGGGCAGTTATTCTTCCTTTCTTTGCAGATGATATTATTTTTCTAGTGGAGGAGATTTTGTAAATTTAGTGAAAATATTTTATGGGTTTGACATTTTACTGGTCAAAAAGAGGAACAAATTCAAAGGAGAAAATTATTGACTGAAGGTTGGAAGTATGTTAAATGTGTGCCTCCAAATATTTGAAAGCAAGCCAGAGAACAGTGCGTCTCTTGGACCAATGCCTCAACATGAAACATGTCAAGCAAATCCAATCCCACCTCACAATTTCAGGCACCCTTTTGGATCCTTTCGCCTCAGGCAAAATCATCGCCTTCTGTTCAGCCTCCGGCTTTGGCGGCGATCTCGCTCATGCTTACAGACTCTTTCTTTCTCTGCAATATCGAACTGCCTTTATTTGGAACACTATGATTAAAGGTTTTGCAGAGAAAAAGGTATCCATGCAAGCCATTACTCTTTATAAGAAAATGCTTGAGTGTGATTTTTGTCCTAACAACTACACCTTTTCTTTTATTCTAAGAGCTTGTGCTGACATCTCCTATTTGTTCATGGGTTCTGCGTGTCATGCCCAAGTCATTAGATTGGGTTGGGAGTCATATGATTTCGTGTTAAATGGATTGATCCATTTGTATGCCACTTGTAACTGCATGAACCCAGCTAGAAAATTGTTTGATATGAGTGATAACCAAGATGTTATAACGTGGACATCGTTAATTAATGGGTATGTGAAGTCTGGCCAAGTGTTTGTTGCACGGCAACTGTTCGACCAAATGCCGGAAAAGAATGTAGTTTCTTGGAGCGCGATGATCACTGGATACGTGCAAGTTGAGCTTTTTAAAGAGGCATTGGAGCTTTTTAATGACATGCAGATATCTGGGTTTAGGCCTAATCATGCTGGGATTGTGGGTGCTCTTACAGCTTGTGCTTTTCTCGGCGCTTTGGATCAAGGAAGGTGGATACATGCTTATGTTGATAGAAATGGCATAGAATTAGATAAAATTCTGGGAACTGCCCTTATTGACATGTATGCAAAGTGCGGCTGTGTTGATACAGCTCATAGTGTGTTTGATAACATGCGGAATAGGGATGTCTTCGCTTTTACTTCTTTGATTTCAGGGTTAGCAAATCATGGTCAGAGTAGTTGTGCAATTGAGTTGTTTACGAGGATGCAGCATGAAGGGGTTGTCCCTAATGAAGTGACATTTATATGTGTCCTAACTGCTTGTAGTCGAATGGGGTTCGTGGATCAAGGATTGAGAATTTTTAATAGCATGAGTGAGATTTATGGGATTGAGCCTGGAGTCCAACACTATGGCTGTTTGGTAGATCTATTGGGGAGAGCTGGCATGCTAGAAGCGGCAAAAAGGGTGGTGCAGGAGATGCCCTTTGAGCCTGACAATTATGTATTGGGTGCATTGCTTAATGCATGTAGAGTGCATGGTGATATTGAGTTGGGCAAGGAAACAGTTCATAGATTGATTGAGCGGAGACTTGACCATGGAGGTGTTCACGTGCTTCTATCAAATATATATGCCTCCACGGACCAATGGGATGGGGTGGAAAAGGTAAGGAAGGGAATGGAAAATAAGAAGGTACAAAAGGTGCCGGGATGCAGTTTGATTGAAGTGGATGGTATGGTTTGTGAATTTGTTTCTGGAGAGATGTCTCATGTGCTTATGGAGGAGATTTTATTATTGTTATTAGTGATTGATAAACACTTGAAGTCTCTATGTTTTGTTGATGATGATGATGATAATACTACTATTGAGAGAGGCTGTCTACTTAATCATCATTGAGGTGTGAACCTTTGTCTTAATTTGGTTTTCTGGCTCCTTGTCTTGTCAAAATTTGCAGGTAAACTGATTTACATTGGGAAAGCTACTTAAACCATGTAATTATAACATGTGAATTAATTATTCAAAAATGTTTAATTATTTTCGGGCATCACACAAATTTGCATTTGTATGTGCTCCTTGGGGGCCAACCAGCTGAAACAGATTTGCTGCCCATTCAAATTGATCACAGCATATGAGAGGTTAGGTACCATACAACATGTATGTCTGTTCATGTAATTATTTTTGGGCATCACACAAATTTGCATTTGTATGTACTCCTTGGGGCCAACCAGCTGAAACAGATTTGCTGCCCATTCAAATTGATCACAGTGTACGTGATGTTAGGTAATATACAACATGTATATCTGTATTGGTAGTAAAAATGATATTATAAAGGGAATGTTTTCACATCTCCAGTTTGATATAGATATCTGGAGTCTATTAGAGCTGTAATAGGTTTATTAATTATCTGCGATATGGATGATTATATTAAGTTCTTCAGCTGTCATATTAGGAAAGAAATCCATGCTTGATTTCAATTTTTGTTACCAAATCATTGTTTCATGTGAAAGAATAAAAAGGCACTAAAATTGACATGCATCAGTGATTTATTAAACTAAACATTTTATTATTTGCTTGTCTATTTGCCTGCACCTTTGCCTGCACCTTGTGAACATCTGTGGAAATCAGGTCTTAAGGTGGTCTATGGTTCTGTCTACTCTGTCTGGAAAAGTGAAATAATGGTAATATATAAATAGTTCGCTGAAAAGATTCCAGGCTAAAAATTTCCATTCCTCTTGTTCTGCTCATTTTTTCAAATCTTTCTTTCTTTTTTTTTTTTTTTTTGGTCCTGCATTTTTAATGTTGTCTACATGCTACTTTCTTTTAATAATTAGGATTGTGTTTCTTATTTGGTAGATTGTGTTGATTAAAGGGTGTATGCAAGCTGTGAGGACACATTTCTATTGTAAGAAGTTGATAAATAGCAATGGCATTTCAGATTTTGTATCTGATGAAAGCTCAAATCAAACCAATCATTTTTCCTCTGAACAATGTTATTGTATTACCTAAATTCATTCTCTTGCAAGATTCTTCATTGTCTCAGCGTATAACCAAGCAAACAAATCTTTTTTTTTTATTTGGTGCACATGGTCTTCACCAGAATTATTCTATTGGAAGGTCCAGTTGTTGATTCAACTTGTGAAACTTGCCGCTTTACCCAGAAGCTTAAGTTTAAAGGTATGTGTCCGGACAATTGTATTTAAATGGCTTAACAAAGCTCTCTTTGTATGATTGTATTAACCAATTGAGACTGAGTAGTAACTAGCTAGCTTTTTATAAATTTGTTTATTACCATTTGGAAATGGATAAGCCACCTGGAATATACAGAAGTTATGTCAATATAGTATTACAAATAATTCTTCTCCCCATACTTTTCATCTCTGCGCAAGAAGAAATCTATTGTACTGTCATGTCGTTAACAATTCAATAAATTTTGTTATGTATACATATATTTTAAGAAGGTTAAATTGTGTTGATGGTCATAATAAATAAAAATGTCTATAGAATATGACATTACTTTAGATGTTTTAAAACTGAAGAGATGTTGTTAAAGATAGTTTCTTGTAAGTTCTAACTCTTGGGATTAATTGTTATTTAATAATAATATGTTGTTGACTAAGAAAATTCAATTCTTAAAACAAAGAATTTGTTTAATTCCAATCTAATTTAGTTTAATGGTGATGAATTTTCAGTTGTTTAAATAAAGAAAATTTCTAATAAAATTATGAGTTCCAAGTTTGGGGCACGTGTTATGGTGCACAACAATTTGTTTTCAGACCACTCCAAGAAAATAAGCATATGATTAGTTAAAATAAATTGATTTTACATTCTGAATTTTATTTCCTTCCCAAAATCTTTAAACTACGATCTAGTAATTTTTTTAAAGATTAATATTTAACATCACTATTTAAGTTAGATAAATAAATAAGCTAAAGTGGCAAGCTAAATTATAATTAAATCACATTCAAATTTCAACCCGAAGCAATGAGTATGTTTGACAAGTATTTAGTACACAAACTTTTAAGAGAAATTATTCACTTTTTGATTTATTACATCCTACGAGTAGTGGATTTAATTTTTGGCTTGAATCTTAAACTCTTTTGATCCTTTTAGTAACCATAAGATAGTTGAACAGCCCAACAAATAGTTCAACAGCCCAACACCCCACCTCACCTCAATGGCCAAGACCAACAAACTAAGATGTCTCTTTTTCTTGAATCAAGTACTATGCCATGAACAGCCATGTTTTTAAACACAATACCTAAAATATTAGATACTCATCTATCTACTTGTACTTACCAGCTAATATTTACCAACCCCCTCCTAACTCATTTAGGTAATATAGTGATTTCATTTTGCAACAATTATGGCTTAAAGACTAAAATACCTTAATTCTAAACATTCTTCAAAATCTGACACAGGCCATCAGTTTAGAAAAGAAAAGGAAAAAGAAATGCAAAATAACACAAACCACACCATTAGTAATCATTCTTGTACTGTTGAAAGTTTATCTGGTTCTCCTATCCATCCACATTATCTTAAATAGAATAACAGTTAACAACCATCAAATAGTTTTTTACCAAGTTTTTATTGATGCCATCAATTACAAAGGGCATTATAATACTTTCTTTACCCAAAATACTCCATCTTAGCCTGGAGGCCAGTTCATTTGTCGTCCCCCCAGGAGGTGTACGTGAATGTGATAAACTGATTGACCTGCAAAATACAGCACTCCAACATCAATTTCTGAAACTAATTTGTATATCCATAGAATTTACATATCTATATTGTACGTTTAAGGTGGATAGATACTAACATCCACTTGGTCCATCATTAATCACAATCCTGAAGCCATCCTCTAGTCCTTCCTGTTTGGCAATTAACTTAGCAGTGTAAAGAAGACGGCCAAGAATATTGCAATGCCTTTCCTCAGCCTGGGGAAAAGAAAGTCGCACAGTATGAATAGATGTGCAATGAAAATAAACAAGGAACAAAGATGACAACCAGCATGTGACTTAAATTTCCACTTCATCTGGTCTAAATATATGAGGCATGCAATTTGGCATAATAGAAAGACCACAAATTGCTCTATTCAACAGATAATATAAATCATCCATTGAGGATATAACCCAGTTACTTTGGCCTCTTGCACTGGAAGCTAAGGCATTGATTCTCCCTCACACCAACTTTGGAGGGGAAATATTTTTAATTTGTGTTGGGCATAGGTGAACAGGGCTTGGGTGGTGTATGGAAACTTGAAAAAAGAAAAAAAATAAAAAAACTTATGAACAAATAGAAGCAGATTAATCATGTATGTATATATATTTATAATTAGAGTCAATTTATACAAGTTTATAGGGTTTGCTACTCTATTATCAATATATAGGTAATTTCTGACTGCTAACAAATGGTCAGACTTTATATTGCTGGGAACAGATGAATGCAGCAGTTTAGCCAAAACATCATTTTCTTTTTCTTTCTTTTTTTCAAATTCTTTTTTTTTAGCTATTCATGCACACAAAATAATAAGTAATGAAATTTAAAAAAAAAAAAAAAGTGCTGGAATATTGTCGCACTCCAATCAAAAACTTTCAAGGTTCATAAAAGGAGGAGCCATTTTGCCCCACATCAAAATTAAACATGTTTATGTTCTTGGTTTAGAATGCCTCCAAAGTGTGTTTGTGGACACGCTTCCTTCTAGTCCTTTCAAGGTGTAAGTGATCAAAGACTAGCTTAGCATATTAACAGTTTGGGGATGGAGTTTCACCGAGCATCTTCTTTTTCCAGCATTTATTCTCCACTTCCAATAGAGACATTGAGATCAGTTTTTAACCATTTAGGTACAAGGACGTGAGTAACAGTATTACTTGGTTATAATGAAAGATAGATTAACCACATAACTTATCTGGACAAAGAACGAGTCTCCTCTATTGACTGACCTAGTGAAGAACATACGTAAAGTGGTACTGAACATAGGAGCACTCTAGGAGTACTCCTACAAAAATAAGAATTCTGTCCACATTTCCTGGGATAAGGACTTTAGGTTCATATACTAGCTGAATGGGTAATATAATCTAACTTAAAGGATGGTAAGTTTCACTTATTGTATTTCTAGTACAAAATTATTGTTTCCAAATCCTAGCAAAATTTATTTGGTTTGAATAACATGATGCCAAGGAATTTTATTTTTATATGTAAAAAGGTAAGCTCATGGCAAAATTTTCTAGATTCATCGATCCATTCCTGAAAGAGTGTTAATTTGTACAATTTACTTGTTCTAACCTTGAGGAGGGGGAGAGGGGGGGTGTGGGGGATGTTGTCTGGTTGACTGGTTCTAGGTTCTGTTATACCATACAAAGAGGGACAAAATGTGCCAATTTTAAGAAAGAAAGAAATTTCACATCTTCAGAAATTGGCCAAAAGAATTTCTAAACCAAGTAAAATGTACACAGCACTGGAGACTTAAATGTTCGACGAACCTAGGCTACTCCATAATTCCACCATGCCAGAATTCTAACAAATAGGTATCTTGGAGATATAATGGATAACAAGCAACAAACAATACCTTGGAAAGTCCAGTCAAGCCATCCTTCACTTTGGGAATAATGAGAATGTGTGTAGGAGCTTGGGGAGCTATGTCCCTAAAAGCTAAAACCTGCCAGGAAACACAAAAAGTGGACAATAAATACAAAAGCCATAACTGCCAAATCATTTTACCAGTCAATGAACCAATATCTACTTCATGATGAAACAAGAAAGCATAAATGTTAAAATTCCTCAAAACAAAGAAAATTTAAAAATAATGACCATATTAACTCTTGAGAACAATATATATATATCTACAACTTTAAACTATTTTTATTAACCAACTCTACAACTGAAATGACAAATGTAGTGTGTGTGTGTTCTAAAAGGAGCCAAATCCAAACTATGAAGTTACGAGAAACCGAAACAACCCAACATATATCTGTCACTTCTTATGTTGTGAAAATTCAAACATAAAAGTTAAATTTCAGGATGACTGATAAGTCTTAATGCCCCAAGATGTATTTTGGACATATTTAGAATACAACCTACCTCAGTATATCAAGAATGTAACAATAAGTAGTAACATAGGACACATTTCAACTATAAGATTTAAATCATGAGCTTTAGCTAATACATAATTAACCACAATTGCAGAGACTCTAAGCTACTTGGCGAAAAATATTATAGCATAGACATGTAAATCAGTCCATGACACCAGACCCTGCATGGTCATGACCTCATGGCATTTTTACCGTCCAGCGTGGTAGCGGCCTAGTGTAAGTACTGTGCTGTACTGGGCCTAGGTTTCTAACTCCATTGCCTGGCATAAGGCCAGCCCATTTGGGCTGCTAAGCTCACCTATTCGCGCTAGAGCACAGCCCAGTAAAAAACTAACCTAGTATAATTTTGTAGCTATAATTTAGTAATTTTTATTTTAGCATTATAGTGATTTATTATAAATTATTTGTCTATCCTTGTGTCTGAATATATCTATACACACACACACACACACACTTACTTTTTACTCTTTTCCTTAATGTATCTGGATTAGATTACATAACAAAACAAACAACATTTCTAACAAAAGTGGGATGAGGATAAATAGGAAATCCCTGGTATTTAATTTCTTTCTGTTTTTATACTTTCACCTCATAAATGATTCACATTCCTTTTTCGTTTACTTATTTTAATTTTCTTTTCAATGAAAAAAAAACTGTAACAGATAATGGAAAAAAAGAAAAAGAGTATTATTAACAAAAGAGAGAAAAGTCTAGTTGTGAGCTTTTCATGGCCAGAGTTTTTGTTTTTATTATATTATTGTAGTTAAGAAAAGAATTATTTATAAAATTTACAAAGATTTAGTTGGTTAGCGTCCGAGAAACTGCAAAGCAGTCACAACAAATCACTTTCTTTCTTTATTTGCTTGTCCTTTTTTTTTCCCTCCAATGTTACTTATTTAACAAGTCTTCAATTTAAAAATAGTAAATATTGTTGATTTTTTTAAATGACTATCTGCCTGCCAAACTAAACTTTTGATTCTGATCTGCATTTTATTGTTGATTCTGATCTGCGTACCCAACTTCAGTTTGGATTCCAAATCTCAACCGATCCAAAACCATCAATTTTGATTTGTATCAAATCGATCCATACTAATAGTAGTATACAAATCGATCCAATCTAAATTAATGATTGTCGGTTCAAGCCTAGTTTCAAAATATTAATGTAATTATAAATTCCAATTCAATTGAAAAAATCTATCATAACTATTTAAAAAAATTTAATAATACTCATAAAAAAAATTATTATCTTTTTATTATTTCATAATGTTCTTGTTTGTAACAAATATAATCTTATTTATTTTATAGAAACTAAAATTTTTTTATTATTACGTAATAAGTAATCTATAAAATTATGCATATTGGTATTTTTCTTGTCACCAAACAAGTGAAATATGCACATCAATTATATTATATATGAAAATCTAAAATAAACAATCTCATTAAAGCACCAAAATTTTAAAAAAAGTATAATATCAATTATTATTATTTTTTATATTAACAAGCTAATACAAGTGAATAAATTAGGTAATTAACTTTTTGCAAATTCTTTAATTTTATAAAATAAATTAGATGATTGATATTATAAAATTAAAGAATTTATTTTTATAAATTAGTTGGATAAATTCTTTAGTTATATAATTTGTAAAAAAAAATTTTAAAATTAACCACTTTTATCAATTAATTTACCAAGCTAACCTCTTTTATAATCTATTGACCAAATAAGTGAAAAAATGATAATTGTGAACAAAAATATCATGTAGCCAAAACATAAATTTTCTTTCTTTTCTCTCTCATCTCTCTTTCGTTCTCTCATTTTTTCAATATTTTTTGACAAACTCCAATTCTGGCAAGATGTGAAAGAAATTGATCGAAAATTTTGAAGTTTGCATTACATACTTAACTTAGATGAGTTCAATTGTAACTTATTGTATGTATATTTTCATTATTATTTTAGTATATTTTTGCTAGAAAATATGAGGCTGGTTGCCCAAAAATTTGAAATTATTTTGTTTGAGAAAGTGTTATTTTGCTTAAACAAGTGTTATATATGTTGGTGTGTTGATTTTGTTTAATTTTGATTTGATTTTGTCGTGTTTGGGAGAATGTGGTTGACAATCTTTGCTGGAAATTTGTTGAAAGTTAACGAAAATTGAAAATAATTTGATAAACTTGGGATGCCAGAAAAGATATTGTTGGTTGGCCAAAAGCTAAATGAAGATGTTGAAAGTTGAAATTTGGAAGAAGAGGTGACCAAAATTAGTGACCAAAATTGGAAGAGGCCAACTCTTAGAGTGGTTGAAATTGGGCCAATTTAAACCTCTTTGTAATATTTTGAAAAGTTTAGATAAGTTTTATAATTCACAAAAATATTGAGGGACCTATTTGTCATATTTAAAAAATTTTTGCTAATTTCAGTAATTTACAAAAATATTGAGATTACTTTAAAGTAATGTTTAAACTTTAAGTTTTTAAAATTTTAGTTCATTATGGTGTTGCTTTTTATGTACAATATGGTGGCCGAGTTTTGTATATTCTATCCTAATTTGAATGTTTTTGTTATTATTTGAAAATTTTGGTTAAATTTAAAACATTTAGAGTTAATTTATAGAATGGACAAATAATAATTTGTTTTTGCTATGCAATTTAGTTCATTATTATGCTTATATTGATGTTGTGATTTTTTTGAGAAATTTGGTACCTATTTATCATAATTTGAAAATTTGATCCTTTTTATGACTTTATATCGTACATTTGAACAGGAAAAAATGGTAAAGCTATCAAAAATAATAAAGCTTCTCAAAAATCCATGAATATCTGTGTTATTGTATATGTGGGTGATACCAAAAAAAAAAAAAACTTTGCAACAAAAAATAATTTTTCGACGAACTTGCCTTGGTCATTTTCTTGAAATTTAGTACATTCATTTCTTGGGCAACCTCATACATTGAATGTTGTTGCAGATCGTTATCATTAACAATGATAGTGTACTATACTTTCTTATAAGAGGCACCACCATTAGGTTTTCTAGGTGAGAATTTGTGTTGTTGACAGGTTTGAAAATTAACATTTTTCAGATGAGGTAAGTTCAAACAGTTTAACTATATCAATGTCGTCTATCTCTTTAAAATCAAAGAAATCATATATATCATCTAGCTCACTAACATAAATGACCTTATCTTCAAAATTGGTTCTTGCATCTATGGCTACCATGTATCCCATCTAGATAATACCTAATCTTCAAACCTGTTAACAATGCAAACTCTTACTTAGAAAATATAATAGTTGTGTCTCCTACAAAGAAGTATAGAACACTATCATTGTTGTCGGTGGTAATGATCTCACATAACAATTTTCAATGCACTAGGTTACCCGATAAATAAATGAACCCAATGTCAAGAAAATGACTATGGCGAGTTTGTCAAACTATTGTAAAGTAAAACAATAATTAAAATATACATGTAATAAGTTAAAATTAAACTCATGTAAGTTAAATGTGCAATGTCATCTTTAAAATTTTTGATCTATAACTTTCACCTCTTGCCGAGATTGAAGTTCACCAAAAAATATTTGGAAAAAATGAGACAACAAATGAGAGAGAAAAGAAAAAAAGTTTATATTTTAGCTACAAGAGAATTTTTGTTCACAATTATCATTTTTGGTTTATTTAGTTAATGAATTATGAAACAGATTAATTTAGTAAATAAATTAACAAAAATAGTTAATTTTGAAAATTTTCTTAATTTTTTCAATAAAAAATAATTCCAAATTTAAAATTTTTAAATCTGTTAAATTGGTTTAATTTGGTTGCTTTAGATCAAGGTCAAACTAAAAATTGAACCAATAACTATCAATTTGATTTTTTTTTCAAATTAAAACCAATCCAATAGATGTTTAAACCAATCTAATCTCAATTCATTTTGGATATGCCCACCCCTAGTTTTATAACATGGAGTGAATAAGCAGAATTCATAAATATAGCAAACATCTATGCTAATGCAAATGCAGCAAACAAAATCTTAGATATTCTACCAGGTCTGACCCTGCAAAAAATCACACATCCTTCAATCAAGAAAAACTTACTGACCAAATAAAATTCACCAAATAATATCTAGCGCGCCACTATTTACCGGAGAGAATTGTGGCCTTAATATTAACATCATAATAACATCTCTCTCAGTGACTTAGATTTCTAAATGTTAAAAAAATAAATAAATAACAACTTCTTTCACACTTTCTAACAACTGTTATACAAAAAATAGAAACAAAAATAAATGACATTTCTACTGGGAAAAAAAATTATTAATATCTTTGTAAGATAAAGAATCAACGACAAGTAAAGGGCCCAAGAAGTAAGTACCTCATCATCCTCATAAACCACTTTCGATGGGATTTCTTTGTTAATTATTTTGTCAAATCTGCAAAAGATACAAATAAAGACAGATTGTTAATTAAAAATTATGAAATCAAACACAGGAATTCCTAAAAATTTGCTGAACAACTAAAAATGGAAAGAGTTCCAAGTGGATATTTTAAATTTGAATAATTGACTATTGAGACAGCTTAAACACATCCGGATTTGACATTAACAGAATTCAATCATTCAGATGATCTACAAATGGAAATTTTACTAGTGCAATAATGAAGAAATTAATATCATGACCAAAAAAATAACAAAGAAAAAAGGAGCTTACATGGTTGGAGAATCAGAATCAGGGGGAGAGGCTGCAAGAGCAGCTTCTTTCTCAGAAGACATGACGATAGAAGTCGACAAATGAGATGTCAGCACTGCGAGTCGGCTGCTTCCTCTTCTTGATGATATATTCTCATCGCTCATCACAACTAGAAGTACTAGGGCTCGAACTCAAACCTTCTTTTACTTCATTTTCGTATTATTGTTTGGGCCAAAGAAAGCATTTCAAGGCCCAATATCCTTATTGTATATTGTAATGACTGAAGTCAAGTGCATCGCATTAGGGACAGCAATTTACTTGGGTTTGAGATTGATATGTCAAATTTGTATCTATATCTATTTAAAAAAATTAATATTAAATTTACAATAAATTTAATATTTTATTATCAAATTCATTTAAATTGATATTTAATATTTACCAAACTCGTTGTAAATATATGGTAATTTTTAATAATTTTTTGTATTTTTAACTATATTTGCATTATTATTAAATTATGAATCTAAATTTATAAATTATTTAATTAAAAAATTATAAATTTTCAGTATCAATTTAAAATAAAATACACCACTCACATAAAAAAATCAAGCACATTCAATATAAAATAAAATTGATCATGATACTTTCATAAAAAAATATATATAGATATATACACACACGTGTGTGCATATGTGTATGTGTATATACATCTACGTATACCAATTGCAAATATCTATAGACATTGACACAAATTCGTATTCGTCCTAAATTTGCTAAGCAATATACTAAGTTTATCCGGATGGATATTAACGAATTTTCAGATAAAATTACTATTCCTATATTACATGTATATAATTTGGTAATACAATAAATATATATTTCTATAAATACTTATTAGTATTCCAAATATATGATTAGGGATGATAATTTTACCTATAAATTTGTAAATATTTGACTCTTATGGAATAAATTTGATATACCTCTTAGGATTTGGAATGAGTTTTAAAAAAAAAAATTAAAACCCGTGGCGAATTTGAAACAAATACAAGTGTAAATAAATATATCCACATATCCCAATAAAGTATTGGCAGATATTTTATTTGTTTTTTATAGCAATTTAAATTTAACTAATTGGTTTTTTTAATGATTGGCTTCAAATTGTATAATAAAAGTTAAAAATTGCATATATTTAAACGACAAGGATATTGTTGATAAGGTAAATTGATTAGTTTTTTTATTATTTATAAGGATTTGTTCTTCGTTAATTTATGTATTATCATTCATTATTATAGCAATCATGTTGGGTGAGTGTTAGTTATAATTGAGTAAAATAAAGATATTAACTTGATAACTATTATTTTGGATTTATAAGTTTATGAACTTTGATTTTAAATTTTTGATATTTTATATAAAAATTTATAAAATAATTATATATTTTTTGAATGGTTGTGATGAATTTTATTTTATGTTGAATGTAATTAATATTTTACATGAGTGATGTATTTTATTTTAAAATAATGTTAAAATTTTATAGTTTTAATTGGATAATTTATTAGTTTAAGTTTTATATTTAATAATAATACAAGTGCAATTAAAAATATAAAAAAATTCACTAAAAACTCACATGTATTTATATAAGTTTGATAAATATTAAATATTTATTTAAACGAAATTAGAAATAAAATGTCAAATCTGCTACGAGTTTAATGCGAGTTTGATGTTAAATTTTCTAGCGGATATGAATTTATTTGTGACTTGCTAATATTTGAGGGCTTGCTTGATTCAAATATTACCAAAGAGTAATCTACTATAACTATAGATCATAGTATTAGTAATGATTGTGTAGTAATATTTTCTATCAACCATACCATCTCCAAGTTATTAGAAATGGTCTATAGCAACATAACAGGTTCTTCATCGTTAGAAGCCTTCCCCAGCATAATTTGTTGTCTCTATCAAAAGTTCTTGACATAATTCTTCCTCATTAAATGCCCTCCTTAGCATAATTATTATCTTCGTCAAAAGTCCTCTTTGACATAATTCAAGTCTTTATTAGAAGTCATTATAGAACCAAAGATAAAACAAGATATCATCAGTTCATACTTACAAAGAGTACTAGTTTAATGAGATTTCACCAAGTAAGTTAGAGTTCTAGTAATATTTTTTATTAACAAAATCCTTTACCCACTTAAAAATGAATAAGAATGTTAAGACTTAAAAGAATCATAGGAAAAGACAAATAATGGAGTTCTATTAAAATAAAAATTTATGTAAGTCTCGTTCCAACTATAACAAGGAGATTAATCTAAAACTACTAAAGGAAAAGCAAAGATGCAAAGAAAATAATTTCTTCAGAAGAAGAATATTATATTTTTATTTCTTTCTTTTTCTCCTTTTAAATAAAATGCTAAAAATAGAAAACGTGAAATTGACTTAACATCGGCGAGTTTTCGTCGAGTAATTGACACTTTTGATTTGTTTCGTCTTATAAGCATCAAGATCAAGAGATATCAACTAACATAAGTACATCCAATTTCACATGTGAAACAAATTTGCATATTAACACCTATAAGACAAAAATTAGGTGTCAACAATAATAGCATTATAATTATCATTATTTTAGATAGGTTTTTAAGAGTGAAGTTTTGTTAGGCTATAAGTTGCATTGTATGCATTATTGTGCTCATATCTTGAATTTTGTTGTGATAATGGAAAAAATTAGATAAAATTATTTGTGTTATTTTTATTTAAATAACAGTCAATGTGTAGCAAATAGTATAAGTCACCAATCAATAAATATGTTTATATTTATTTAGAATGTTTCTTAGTTTTAATTTTTCTTCTTAGCATCAAAACCACATAACTGTGAGCACTCAGTTTTCACTAAATATACCACTCTACCTTCAAATACAAACACAAAACAAATACACACAAAAAGACTTTCCACCAAATATACTAATCTCATTTCAAAATAGATGCAAAACATATACACACAAAAATACTTCCTACCAAGTATACAAATTTTATTCTAGAACAGATACAAACACATATACATGGAAAAAAAAATCTATGTATTAACAATGACATAAAATTTTTTAAAATTTGGCACAAATTTGATTAATTTTTTCATGATCTACCAGAGACATTCTCTCAAAATAAGTTCATACTATATCTTCAATTCTATCATTGTTTGAAAGAAATTGTTAGCAATGTCTCTCAACTCAATAATCATATATCAAAGAAGTGATAAGAAAAATAAAATATATTGAGGTGGTAAGGTTGAAGAGAGTTTAAATAAATAAAAAAACTTGTTGTCATCGTATTTATATTCAAAATATTTAAATTAAAATATTAAATAAATTTATTATTTAAATAGCAATCAACATATAACTAATGATAGAGTCAAGGATCATCATTTCAATCAATAAATGACTTTTTATTCATCACAATTTTCTCCGTTTCAATTTCTTTCTTGGAGTAAGTTCAAACTTTATTATTAATTTTTTGTTTATTGGTGTTATTCTTGTTTATTATTACTGATTATAAATTTCAACTAATAAACAAAACATTAAGTATGAAAATTTATTTAAAGAAAAAAATATAAAAATTTAAGACAACAATCTAATTTAAAAAAATATAAAAATTTCCTTTACAAGAAAATAAAATTGAAAAAGAAAAGGTTTAATTTGAGAAAACAACATAAAAAATAAATTAAAATTCATCCAAGTTTGAATGAATGAAAATCTATATTAAAGATGAAAATTTTCATAAATTTTACAAAAATTTAAAGTTCTAACTGAAAAAATAATATTCAATTCTAACAGTCAATGTGCAATATCAGAGGTATAGTAGAAAGGAAAAGTGTGTTTTTTTAATCTTCTATATTGCCAAACCAGAGGTATAGTAGAAAAGGAAAGTGTCTTCTTTTAATCTTCTATTTTTAATGTAAGAAAATAATATATATACATATATATATATATATATATGTATATGTATGTTTGTATAGTAGAATTATTGTAAAATTATATTAGAATACTTAGTTTGGGTTTGAATTGTTTGGGTTAAAGAAACTTAAATCAACTCAACCCAAGATAAATTGGTGTTTAAAAAATTCTAATTCATTTCAATTCAAATATATTTTAGATTAAATTTAAATCTTTTTTTTCTCTGTCCGCCCTTACTCTTCCTTCCTCTTTTGCCTTCTCATATTCATTGATTCAAAATTTTTATTACTTGTGCACTGATAAAATATATCTATCATTAGATATTATTATACAATAATAAACTAACAATTTAAATATTATTAATCTGAAATATTATTAGATTTAATATAATAATTCATTTGAACTAACACAATATATTAACCAATAATATGTGAAATCAATTTCAATTGGGATGGAAAATTATTATAATGATCTTTAACTTATTCATGGTCAACATTATCTTGACTAGGAATATATATTTACTTTTTATAAAATAATAAAATTCACATTAACTTAAGCTTTGTACGTGTACGAGTAAGAATTAATTATATTTTTTGATTTGAAAATATTTTATTATTTATTAAATATATGAAATTGGATATGAGTATAAAAGTATTTAAATTTTAAATATATTTTTTTAATAAAAATACTAATATTTCATTTAAATTTAGCAATTTAGATAAATTCAAATTTTAGTTTAAGAAAAGGAGACAAGCCAATTACTATTATTGTTGTTGTTGTTGTTGTTGTTGTTTTCTTTTTGACTCAATATAATTTAGTTTTAGCCATTCAAAATGTCTTAAAAGAGTTTTTTTTTTCACTTAATACTGAAAATGTAGCAGTTACATTTTAATAAAACTAGGTTTATTTTTTTTAATTAACGATGAATATAAAAATTTGAATATAATTATCTAATTAGAAATAAAAATATTTTTACAAAATTTATTTTATTTTTTACTATGTAAAATTTTATGGAATGAGATACAAAGTAAAATATGTTAAATTGAAATATGCATACTTATGAACATTGTAAATAAAATAAATAAATATATTATGTAACATTGTTTAAATTTAAATCCATAATGAAGAGATTTCACGTATGAAAATAATTCATTATTAATTGGTGTTTGATCTTACATTTGTTGGAACAAAATTTTATTTTTGTAACAAAATTAAAAATTAATTAATATAAATTATTGATATTTAATTTTTATCTTATAAGATTTATAAGTTATTTTTAGATATGAATTGATATCTCTTTGATCAAGATAATTGCAAAATGAATACGAACGAAAGTTGTTGGCTAAAAATATAATATTACTTGTCGCGCAAAATTTCGATCCCTCTTCTCTAATCTTGACCCCTTATTTATCGGTTTTGTTTTAGATCTTTTATTAGTTAAAAGAAGTTGTCTTTCTGTTGAAGACTCCTATGTTTAGTGCTCTATTCATGATGTGCTTTGTTTCCAGGACTCTACTTTCACCAGTGGGGAACAGATGTTGGTTATAACAGGACCAAACCTTAAACGAGCCGAGAGAAGTCCTCAATAAGGACCACCTAGTCTCTCCTTGGTGACTTGGACTCGAATTGCCCTCGTGACTAAATCTGGGTTCCAACATAAACTTCTTCTTATTATTATTTTTATACAGGTGTTACAGGAATGTTGACATAGTTGGTCACTTCAACATTTTTTCATTAAAAAAAATGAAGAAAGAAAGAAAGCTGTTTAATGGAATAGTAGTAGAAGCAGAAGCAGTTTTGGCACGAACAATAAAAGAAATGCACGTGCATCACACCTCGGAGTAATGCACGCGTGGCTCCTGATGCACGCATAACATGTGCTTTTTAATGACTTTGTCTGTCACCTGCGCATGCAATTCAGAATATTCTCTCTATCCCTACCTAGTGCACTAAATTTCAGTACTCCTCAGGTGTAGTACTGTTGTGTTGGCGTAATATTACTTACATGGGTAATAATAATATTATAATCGTTTTGCTCGACAAGAATTTGTACGTACGTTTGTACGATTAATATTCTTGTATGCAATCATGCAATTCAAATATGTGCCAAAATTTGCAAAAAAAAAAAAAATCATTTTCGTAGAGAAACTCACAACAGTACCAATTAATATCGGCTAGTTATCAAAAATACTTTCAAAGAATTATAACTTACCCAATAAAAATAATAATAATTTAATTGAGTTAACTAAAAAAATTAACTTTTGATGGGGAATACTTGTAATACGATTTCATTAAGCCCATCGAACTAGTTATGATGTAAAGTTGTTGACCAGACTGAAACTTAGTTGGAATTATTATGTTACTTGTATTTGTTTTCTAATGCTTTATTTCTAATTTTGATGATGCATGTTTGAGCAACAATGTTTAATTACAACGTCTTTTCATCTTATTGGATAGTATAGACCTCTTTTTTTAGCCGCACCTCATAGACAGACAGTCCTTTTGCTTTCGACTTTGGGCACAATGCAGGAATTTTGGTGAATGCAACAATTATATCAACGTTGAATTCACCAATTTGGGTGGTCACTAACTTAATTTTAAACTGTGGCAAAATACGTGTACATAATTTGATTCAAATGCAATCAACGTTAGTGGTTCGTGGGCAAACCAATGGGAGAGAGATGTTAAGTTGTAATCAGTACTCACAACTAATGTTTCTTAGCCTTTGCACTATTCACTGAAATTAAGTTAGGGAAGATTGTTGGTGCCACGCTGTGTAGCTCCATCGTCGACATAGCACAAATGGTCACCACCATTTTTTCCTCGTCGTCTTTTCTCGTAAGCAGCCTTCACGTGGTAGAGGCTCCAATTTTGTCGAGCTCTATCTTTGTAATTTTAAAGAGAATTTTAAATAAAACGATCCTATCACATTAATATTATTGATATAATAAGATAATTTAATTCATAAAATAAGAAAAATATATTTATTAATAGCAAATAAAAAAATTAATAAAAAGTCTTATAAATTTTTCTCACTATATTAATTGAATATTGAGAGTCTCTATTAATTTTTTTAATCCATTACTAGTAAATATTTTTTTATTTCATTGATTAAACGATTTTACATCAGTAATACTAACGTAGTAGAATTATTTTATATAAAACTTTCTTATAACTTTATTGATATTGGTATGAAAATAGTTAGCATTGAATAAATTTAGTGAAGGTATTTATTATTTTTATCCGCTAAAAGAATATTTTGTAAACTATTAATTTTAAATTAGAAAAAGAAAAAGGTATATAGACTACTCAAAATTGATAGTTAGGTCCCAAAAAATATTAAAAAACAAATACCCTACCAACCCTTTTCATTAATAAATTTACGTATGTTGGAGCGACGTCTGCACCTTTCACTATTTACCTGACGTGTTTATTCCTCCAAACTCTAACATAACGTGAAAACTAATATAATTATTAATGTTGTATCAAATGCTATTTATATTTTTGTATTTTATGTTAATAAGAATTTTACTTAAGGCATTAGAATATAATGTGATGCTATTAACAAATCATTTTAAATAAACATCATTGTAATCATTATGACTAAACTTTAAAAACAATTGCGCACTATCACAAGCACCAATATTAAAAATTAATTTATTATAATAAAATAATATTTTAAGATTATATAATAATTTTTTAACTTATTTTATATAAATGTTGTTACCTATTATAAATTTAAAAAATTTAAAATTAATTTATTTTTAGTATTAATTAATAATTAAAATTTTTAATTTAATGAATATTTAATAAAAAAATTTTAAAAAATACTAACACCGTTTTTAGTGAATAAGAAAGTGGGTAGGCATAGCAAATGAGTTATGTCGAGTGGACATGAGCTATAGAGGTAGTAATTTGAGTTATCATAGCGTGTCATATTCGTTTGGATATCAAATAAAAGGTAATTTAATATCAACCCATTAAATAATCGTATAAAAATTTAAAATTTTAATTTGACATAATTAATAAAAAATTAAATGAGTTATAATCATATCACTCATTTAGTATATATTTATTAAATGTTAATCACTTTTATTCTAAATAAAATTAACTATTTTTTTAAATATGTCAAATGTAACCAAATAATTTTTAAATATAAAAGATATAAAATAAGATAATTAAATCATTAATAAATTACATGTTATGATTATACAAATAATTAATTATATAATCAATAAACTTACATATTGAAAACTCTTAAATTCAAACATGTTACGATTTTTAATTGAATTGTATCATGTAATACATTTGATAATTGTATCATCTCGTTCATTTTAAGTTATTTGTTTACGTTAAAAATTGTCACTCCTAAGCTATCCATGAAATCACAAACTAAATTTTTATCTAGATAAAGAGTTTAACACTATTGAATCCAGTTCTAATGAATATTGTTGAAACTATCAAAAATAAAGAGTTTGATAAATTTAGTTATTTTATTTATTTTTTATTTTAATAGAAATAAATTATCACTTTACTTAAAATGTTATTTCAAATGTTATATAGAAATAACAAGGATTTTTAGCTCAGCTTTATATCAAACAGATCCCAAGGACTACAAGCTTACAAAAAAACTTTAAACACATATAGTCAATGGCATGATGAAATTAGAACGATTAAATAAAATTAAATTAAATAAAAAAGGTACTCTAACCTTCATATGAATTATCTTTTAATCTTTAGCGCTTATAAATCCACTTATCGAAAGAGATAAAAATTGAATAATGGAGATTTTATTATAATCTTTTTTACTCAATTAACTAAAACTCAACACATTTAAAAATCAAATAACCATTAAATTTACTATATTTTATATACAAAATTTTCAAAAATGAAATAAATAAGAAAAAAATAGTACACAAAAAAGAAGATAAAAAGAGCAAGTTTCAGTATAATTAAATAAATAGATACAAGATTAAAAATATTAAAAATTAATAAAACTAAATAGAAAATATAAAAAATAGCAGTACGTTAAAATCTATTTATAGTTATAATATTGATAATAAACTAATTTTATTATTATGAGGAGATTATGAGTCAATAAAGAAGTAACCACAAAAACTATAGATTTAGGTTTGTTATTTTTAATATTTATGATATAGAGGTAAACTATACCCTACATTAATCGAATGAATATTAATATGTTATTCAATTATTCAAATGAGCAACAAAAATAAAAATAATAATAAATAAAATAAAAATAATATAAAAATAATATTCTAAACTTATTTTTCTTAACAAAATTTTATTGATTTTACCATTTTTATTTATAACTTTTCTGTAAATATATTTCTTTGATATTTTTTTTAAGTAAGAAAGCTCTAAAATAACAGCTGAGTCAAGAGCGCGAAAAGAAAATTATATGAAATATTGATAGTAAGAATGAGGAGTTTTTTAAAATGTTTTTATATGTAATATTGTTAATTTAATATTTTTTATTATTAAATATGGTAAATTTTTACCTAGTTGGATAACTAAACTGTAAGAAAATCTCCATCATTCAACGTCTATGTGTCAATAAATTCTTAAAAATTTAAGATTGACAAGACCATAAAAGCATCCAAAATCCAGGCAGAAAGGGGGCTTTCCTAGGCACCAGGGAAGAGTGCAGAAAAAGCAGCCACTTCCCACGTGATTATTAATTACTTGAACGTATAATCAAACCGAAACTCGAAAAAGCAGAAAAATTTACAAACTATGGCAGAAGCTCGTAAAGAAGAGAAATGTCAGTAATTAATAAAATAAAAAATATTTTTATTAATAATAAAAAAATGTATAAATTTTTTATTTAATTTTTTTATTTATTATTAATAAATATATTTTTATAATAATTTTATATTAATATATTAAAATTATTTTATTTAATTATTTTTTTTTTAAAATTTAATCATGTTACAAAGTTTTTAAAAAATTAAAAATAAATTTTATTTTAAATAAAAAAATAGAGAAAAAGTTAGTGGTAGAAAAGAATGCAGGATGTTTGTTTATAAGTGTCCCCACTGCCAAAATAAATGTAACTTTTTCAGATTCATATTGGATCCCATGGCATGTAAGTGAAATACCCACTTGTTAGATTTTGTCTTAATTCCTTTCACTTTCGGTTAGACCTCAGAACTCAACTTCCATCTGTTGCTTTCTCAAATTTTCTTCTACTTTTTAACTTTCTATTATTTATTATTATCTTCTTTCTCTTATAACTATAGAGATAGAGAATGTTCAATGTAAGTAGGTCCAGTCCAAATTTATTTTGTACGTTTTCTATCACATAGATTTAGCCTGGTTGGGTTTCTATTCCGGGTCTTTTGTTTTTATCCGTATCCGTGAGTGAAGATGTCTACTTTGTTTCTATGTTTAGTTAGTTCTCAAATATTTGATGATGGTATATTCAGATTGAATATCGCTACTGTTTCTTGCTGAGATTGTTCTGGTTTCATTTCCTTTGTTTATTTATTTTTGGTTTGTGGGTATTGGATTTTTCTTTTTTTTTTTTTCATTTGAATTGTTTGATGGGTAACTTTGAATCCCGTTGTTTCATTTTGCAGAAACTTCTTGTTCTTTCATTTGTACTTCACACTGTCTTCGATGAGTTACTGTTTTGTTGTGTCGACTCTTAGATTAGAAAGTTAACATCAATCTTTCGTATGAATATTATTGAGATTGATTTCTGAAGTGATAAATATATAAGATTGATTATAGGGTGGTGAATGGGGACACAGGCAACAGGATCTCTACGTGGTGCAGGTCAACAACAAAATATGCAGTCATTGTCTCGACAAGGCTCCTTGTGTAGCCTTACCCTTGATGAGATTCAAACCCAGTTGGGAGAGAGGGGGAAGCCACTTGGAAGCATGAATCTAGATGAGCTTCTAAAGAACGTATGGACTGCCGAAAATGATTTCCACACAGGATCAAATCAGGTCTCACAAATGGCCATTGACAGTGGACATGGCCCATCCTCGTCTCTGCATCGTCAGGAGAGTCTAACGTTGTCCAAGGATCTCGGCAAAAAGACTGTTGATGATGTATGGAAAGATATTCAACAGAAGAAGACTAACAACAATCAGGAGAGATCAAAAGCTCAGGAAAGACAGACTACTCTTGGTGAGATGACACTTGAGGACTTCCTGGTTAGAGCAGGAGTGGTTACTGAATCTAATACTTCAGGACAAAATACTGGTCCAGTGTTAGACGTTAATTCAATTGCAGCGGCCCAGCAAAATGTTTCGCAATATGGTCAATGGATGGAGCAGCAGCTCCCTTCAGTGCTGCCGCCGCAGACGCAGCCACAACTAGAACATCTGCAGAATCTGATGGCTGTTTATATGCCAACCCACTCTATTCAACAATCTCTTCCTGTCAGTGCTAATCCAATTTTAGATGATCAGTACCCCGAAAGCCAAATGAACATGTCACCATCATCTTTGATGGATACACTATTAGATGCACAAACGCCAGGGAAAAAAAGGGTTGCCCCAGGAGACGTGGCTGAAAAGACGGTGGAAAGGAGGCAGAAAAGAATGATTAAGAATAGAGAATCTGCAGCCCGGTCACGAGCAAGAAAACAGGTGGAACTTGATTGTCGTTTTCTTTTAATTGATGAATCTTGTTCAGTTGTTGTCCCTGCTTCTTTTCTTTCTGGTCTTCAAGAGATGTCAATGTTGATGGTCAGGCTTATACACACGAGTTGGAGAAAAAGGTCTCACGCCTAGAGGAGGAGAATGAAAGGCTCAGAAGACAAAGTGTATGCTATCTTCTCTACCCTTGCTATTATGTTATTATTGGTTCTTGCCTGGGATTTTCTTTTTGCTGTCATCTTTCATTGCTATCTTACTAGTTTAATGAATGTTTTTATGTGGTGAATGCAATGCCTTTCAGGATTGATTTCAAATTAAAAACAGTTGTAATACTGAACTCATATGCATATAGAATTAAAGCTACAATAGCTGCTGCATTGTTTGTTAATTATAAAATCTGGAGGCTTTGCTGTTATTTGACATCTAGGATTAATAAAATCTCTAAATACTTGCAAATTAGATGACAAATATGAGCTAGATAACTCCAGGGAACAAATTATACAAAACGATGATGGACTAGATAGATGCAATTGAATCAGTTAAGAGTAGCTTTTTAATCATCTGACCATTCTAAAGTTTATCATGAATGAGTACAATTTAAAATGATATTTTACTAGTTTGAGGATAATGATTCCTTGTTGATTTTATAAATCATATTTTGTAGATGATTTTGAGTTAGTCTTAAGATGATTGAGAATATCTCTAGTTCTAGGACGCTGTAAAGTTTAAACCTAGTTCAAGGACTCAGTTTCCCTTTAATTCAGATACGATTTTTGATCCCAAACTGTTGTCCAGTTGGTCTCAAACTAGAAGAGTTGGATCATTTTCTATCAACTTAAGCTTTTGGAATTAAAGGTAACATTGTATTAAGGAGTTTGTCAAGAGGTCTTATGTTAGAATCCCTAATTCTATCTATTGAATGTGTTTGTTTATGTTTGGATCTATCTAAAAAGTTCATCAATTAAAAATGAATCTACACATGCGACTGTGTGAGAATTTAAATGCTATTATTGGTCATTTCTTGTTAGCTGACGCTTTCGGGATTAGTGATAACTCTACAAACAGTAGTGGCAGGGTGAAGTTGTTGAAGGATTAGAATGACCTAGAAAGAAAATGGGGAAAAAGATTGTTCAATTATACCTCAATGGAGGATTATCAGTTGGATAGGAACTAGGAGAAATGACTCATACCATTTTGTGCTAGATTCTCTGTTGTTACTTTGTGGCAATGTGGTGTAATTAGTTTGCATTTCTTTAACACCATTTTCTGGGACATCATAGTGCTTGGACATTCAGTTAACTTTATTGTGATCAAATTTTGCTTCACCGCACAGAATATCATGTATGTGGTCATCTTGTTTAGATTGGAAGTATGCTTGGCATGAACAATGACATTACTAAGGTTAGCCACCTTCAAAGATTCTCTGTGTGTGTACTTCTACCATAATCTCCCACAGGTAATAATTTAAGGGTGTTGTAAAAGATTTTAAAATCAAAAGATTTTGCATAGGGAACTATAACAATCTACGGAGAGGTAGTGGAATAATAATCTTTTCAAAAGTACATTGCTCTTTGTTTTACTTGTAACAGAGTATTATGTTAGATATGTCTATGTGACAAAATGGAATGTTTAGGTTTTGTGGATTAATTCTTTGAAAAGTTCTTCTGGTTGTTTTGTGGGAAAGTTGAAGTGACTATTGTTGCCAGTTGGCAAGGAATTCCCAGAAACAGATAAGAGTGTCAAAATATTAAAGAAAATCATTCATTGGAAAGTGCCTATATTTTCAAATAGCAAACTCTTTTAGACAGTTTTTGCAGGATTTGTGACATGTTGGTTCATATGAATATGTCCTTTTTGGGGGAGATTAAAATGGATGTGCACTTCCCATGTGATAATGACTAAAGTCATTCTCAGATTTTACTGGATATTTATCAGGGAAGTTAGCCCCACGAAGACTAAGATTTCACCAAACGATGAGAAAATATAAGAAGTTCTACTTACATATATTCATAGATTCTGGAGTATTGAATTGCAGATGGCAGACTGTTGTGAATAAGTGGGATCTATCTTGTGACATATTTGTCATCAATAGAGTTACATTTTGTGTTGTTGTAACAGTTAAAGAATCATTTGCACATTTGCCTTACGTTCTTACAGGTGAAATAATAGTCAGCTATATATTTTACTTGGTTATTGTCATCTCTTATCATGTAGAGAGCACTAGAACATCTGAAGTTTCTTTAGAACATTTGTCCGGTTCAGTAATAGGACATTTTAGAACTTCAATCTATTTAACTTTTAATTATAATTATCATTACTTGCAAAATTGATTGATTTTTCTTTCAAAAAGTTCACTATTTTTAACTTTGCGTTTTGTGCCCTGAATATAATAATATTGGTGTGTAATTTCTATAACCTTCATAGAGGCCTCCTTCATGAATTAATCTTCAAACTTAAGGGGTCTTGCAACACTAGGAATGTACACAACCTGAATCAAGGTTAGCTTTTTCAGCTGTTCAAACTTGCCTGGAATCATTTCACTCAAGTTCTTGCTCAAATACGTTATAAAGCCTTTTTGTTGGAGCTTGGAAGCAAAGGCTTTGTCACACACCAGGCTTTATACACGAAAGCAATCTCCTCATTGTGGCTCGCATTCACTGGATTGATATAGGACCAAGGGCTGCAAGATTTGGCAAAAGTTGTGTTTTCATGAACAGTAACCTCTTGTGCTTAAAGAGATCTGAATACTAATTATTGTAGCGATGGATTAGGCTTTCGAAGGTATTATGATCTTCAGTGTTCGGTGCTTGAGTAGGTTTGATGTGTTAGAAGAATTTCTACAAAATTATAAGTAGAAAGATGAGTCTAGATATCTACTAGCACCCTCAAAAGTCATTGGTGTTACATCTTGGTTAGAGTTAGATCAGTCAAATCCTAAACAAAACTTAAATAAGATAGTTGAAGTTCTGCAAAAAAATTATCTTCAATAATGAAATTGTTAGATTTCATATATATATATACACACACACACACATATATATCTTGTTTCCCATATCCTGTAGAGTGGACTTCTCATTATGGAACTAACAGAATTAACTTGATGAAACCTAAAATTATGATTTGATATACACTAGAAATGGCCATTTGAATTTCCACTTTCAACCAGAAGTTATATCACCAACTTAAACTTTCTTATTTAGTTACTACTACTTTCAGTTCAGACAAAAATCAATAATTTAGCCACTTCCACTCTCTCTTCCTTTTCCCTTTTTCCATCTCTTCTTCTGCTCCATTCTGCCTAAATCTCTCAAAATCAACTCTTCCATCTTCTCTTCTTTTTTTTTTCAAAACCCACATCCAAAAATGTTACATAAAATCAATCTGACTCCAGCACTACCTTCGGTTCAACATCACAATATTATGAGAGTAGAATGAGTTTTAACAATGACACTGAGAGAGAGAGAGAAATTAAAGAAAAAGCTAGTTAGAAAATTATCTGTTATTTTATAATTAATAGAATCATTTAAAAAAAAAAAAGAAATCAATGTTTACATATTACCTTGTTACAGTTATTTATAACTGATGATAGGGCATTTGTGGGTGACTAATATAAGAACATGAGGGTTTTCTCAGTTTTGCCTTATTTTAAGCGTACTACTGATGAATATTATATCGATTCTACCACTACAGACACGTAGGTTTGTATTTCTCATAATATCTAATAATAACAAATTAAAGGCATAGTTTCAAAGTGTTGTGGTGGTTTGTATGTTTGGTAACTATTGGGTTTGAATATCCAGTCTTTTAATGCGAAAGTTTAGTTTGGATTCTGTCCTAATCTGGCTGCTTTGGTTGCTTTATTCCTCCTTGAGGCTCCATCTTTAGATTGGTAGAGACTATGGAATTTTAACATGTATTTTAAATGAACTACATCAATTCTGAATGTCGTACGTACACTGTTATTGATTATACGTAAAATCCCCTCCATTAATCGCGACAGTTGTAAAATACTGCCTTTTTTTTAATTTTTCCCTACCCCAGACGTCTGAAAGTCTGGTGTATGGATATGGTTGTCGTAAATGTGTGATAACACCAAAGATTGTGTTTGCAGGCCGTGGATATCTTACCATATGTGCCACTTCCTGAGCCCAAGCACCCGCTTCGCAGAGCAAGCTCGGCATCATTCTGACATCAATCTAATTTTCCACATTTTACTGTTAAATTGCTATTGTTTTATTCCCTTACTGGCTAACCTTACTAGTGGAAGACTCCTTCCGATACTTGGCTCGGGACCTTTCATTACAGAGTTCATTCTTCGTCACTTTACCCGCATTAAATAGCTCAGCCTTGTATGTACGCTTTCTTTTAACTGGAAACTTTTGCCCTCCCCCGCCCCCCGCGTTTCCCTGTGTTTGTTTTCTTCGGCACTGCTTGCCAAAATCTTTCCCCCAGATATCAGTTTTATTATTCATTCTGTCAGAGCGTATAACCATCTTTTATGAATTCTATTGGCAGTGAAAAACAATGATTCATGTTTCAAGCCCCGAAAATTTACTTAAAATTGCGATGAATCATTTGGCAAATCTATAAATTGCTTGTAACATGTGCAGTTATTTTGTAAAATTACAGGAATAGTAATAAGAGGATGCCCATTTTTCTTAACCATCGGTGAGGATGCACACGGTTCATGCCATATAATATAAATACATAGCAAGTCATAACGCACAAGAACATAGCAGATCACAGGACAGGACACGGCTTAAATAAACATTCAGTTGGTCCTAGTTTTACTCGAAAATAGGAGTCTAACCTGGTGTTAAGACTATTTAGGACTCACTAATTTCAGCAGAAAAGCATAGAGCTACGCACATGTTGATACAACACGGGCAAATTACGTACACTGTCGTGTCCAGAAGCAGTCAGACATCCGTGGCAGAAGATGTCTCTGACAAGTCATCCAACTTCATGCATTGTGATATCTGAGTTGCTGCCAAATGAGCATAGCAGACCGGAGCAACTGCAGGAACAATTATAGAAGCTTCAACATTTGTGAACAAGTGAAACGTTCAAAATTTTTATCAGTTCTGGTAGGTAAGTTCATCACTCATTGACCGGGATAAGATTCAGAAGGGAATCAATAAACAGCAGTGCCCTAGTTTAACTTCACAGTCTTGTATATTCATTGAACAATTGCTTTTCAAGAGCTCAACAATAAAAAATTAAACAGAAACGATATTATGTTCCTTTGCTATGAACTGATTCTTGTGTTTCAAGTATAACCACAAATGTGCTCCTTTATATTCTGGACAGCAAGCCTGGTTGCCTTGAACTTGGACCCAATATAATAGTAGCACATTCTATGATGTCTCAGAAACAGGAACAACAACAATACTTGCTTAATATCTACACCACAGATATGTAAGAAAAAAGGAGCTGTTTCGGAGAACATATGCGCATAGATATCTACTGTATATATAATTTTAACTACTGACCTCTTGGCTGGAAACAAGGGTCAGACTGTTTGAACACCTTTGGGTCGAACCCAAAAGAGGCCAAATTTGTACCCTTTTAATATTGTTCTGACTTCAAAAATTTTTATTTGTATCTGAGACAGGGTATTACCTATAGATATTGCAGTTAAGCTTCTCTGATATCTGCAAAACTCAGACTAGCAAGGACAGTGACTGTAGTCAACACCTTTAGATAAAGAAGCATGGCCAATACAAACTTACACGTAGCAAAGAAAATGAGCCAGTTCATGTAGTTCATCAACTGAAAAGCCAATCTGATCTAACAGAACATGGTAGTGTGTTGGCCTTGTTGTCCCCTGTCAAGTTGCATCAAAAGCCAATCAGATCTAGCATATAGTGGCAATTCATTTAGGCAAGGTAATTTTCTCATGAGATTCAAAGAAGTGCTACGTTTAGAATAGTAAATGAATCCCCTTCTGCCCTGAGAAATATGATACAAGATAAGCACTAAATGATGACTACATACAACCACCAAGCAAGGTCTGAAATATCAATACTGATAGATAAAGCATATTGTGATTTGTCAGATTTAATCAATACTAATAAATCAAAACATTTTTCATATGCAATTGACATTAATGGGCAGCCTAATGTTGAAACTTACTATCATCCCAGCATGTGCACATAAGTAGAAATCATATTTTGTTGGGTGACACACACTGTTTATCAACAATAGTTCCTGCAGGGAGGAACATCAAAAAGTTTGACCCACAATAAAAAGATCAACTTCCAGACTCTCCATCATTGAATATGAGAATACCAACCAGGAGGAACATTATCCAGAGATCCCTCCTGGAAAAACTTAGTGTGGTGTTGTTTCTGTGCAACAATCACAGTGAACTTAGGAGACCAACTTTCGTCAAGGAACTTGCACGCTTGATTAACGTGGGGAAGAGACGCTTTGGTCAAAAATTCAACTAAAAAAACTTGATATGGGTGGAAGGTATCATCATAGAAGACAGAAGAATAAAAACCTCAATGATTTGTTGCAGCTCAACGTTGAGAACTCAATTAAAATGCAACTGACTGACTCCATCCCTTGTTTACACAAAAACAATAAATCAAGCAATGCCGAAACATCAAGCCAGAACAAATAAAAGAAGAGGTGGCAGACTCTGAAAGATAAGAACTATATTCAAACAAGATCAGAATCAAGTCATTAGGTATGTTCTGACAGAAAGCATAAACAGCTGAAAATTACAACTTCCCCAAAGTCCTGATGCATGGCCATTATGGTTGAAAATGATGACGAACAACATCAAGGTACAATTTACATTGAAGTAAAGCTTTGTACGTGAGATCAAATTCAGAAAGTTATTAGTCTTGTGTTTATTTAGTTAGATCTGATAATTAGGCTGCCCAGGAAAGCATGTAAATGTAAGCTTTAAAAAGGAGAGAATAACGAAAGCACATGTGTGCCCTGTAACCTATATAACATTCTCTGTCTCATTTCACTGTTTGAGTCTGAAGCATGTCTACTGGCTGTGAAACCAAAGGAAGATTTCTTGACTGCTCAATAGCTAATAGAGAATTCAAGCCACCAAGCTGCATAAAATCAGTAACAATGAGAAAGCTAACAGAAACAGCCAACCTAATCATGGCAAAATTAAAAGGATAAAGAAATTAAGGTACAAGCAACAATAACAATAAATACTGAATAAGTACAGGTGGATCAGTTTGCTCACTTTGGCATTTATCTTCATGAGAACATTCATAAAATACTGCTCAGTAACCCTAGTTGGTGCAAGCCATTGATTGAAAATTCCAATTTCTGCAAGATTCTTTCTTTTCCAGGGACTCTAGAGATTGAATTAAAAGTTATCAGGCACATAAATAACAAACATAACCATGTGGATTAGAATAAAAAAAAAATGAGTTGATATCAAAATGTCTAACCACATAAGTTAGAGTTCTTTGTGTCAGGAAGATGGCAAAGAAGGAAGCGAGGAGGAATATCAGAGAATTTTAACTGTATTTGCTCAAACATCTTCTCCACTCTAACAGGAGCCTGTGCCCTTTGAAACTGAGGATTCTCTTCAAAAACATTCTTTAGGGGACTCACGGACTACAGAATGCAAAATAGATTACTCCCTGTAATATGATTTTCATAATGCAGCACACATGAAATTAACAGAGCTTACAATTCCTTTCATTTCTCCGAATCTAAACAAATCTCTGCATGGGCAATATATGTTGCAACAAGCGGAAAAGTTCACCACTGCCCAGCCACCAATTTTAGCAGGTTCTACATATTTCTAACAACACAATTCTTTAAAAAAATTATTACAACTAACAATAAAAGTATCCATCTAAGAATGGAGGAAACTAGAAACACCACCTTATTATGGAAGCTCCACCGCCCTTTTCTAGGAATAATATCCTCCTCATGTCCCCCCTTCAACTGTTTTCCAAGAAAAACATAAAATTCAGTAATACACAACCTAAAACGCTAACGAAGATTTTCAAATAGTTTCAATTAACAGTCTAGAAAAACCGAGAAAACATATAACTGAGATACAATACCCTTGGGGTGGATAAAATGCGCCCTTCAACTTTAGCAAAACTAGTGTTGATTGAAATGCCAGAAGAATGCGATATTAGTTCAGAGTCATATTTGTTGCTTTTCAGTACCTGCCCACAAAGCGCCAATCAAAAGCCTAAAAATAGACAATTTGAGGAAAAAATAGAAAACATTTTTGCAGAAACAAGTGGCAATAACCTACATCTGTTATGGTGCTCATCCTTTCATGTGGCTTCTGCCGTGATTTTTCCACTAGTGCAGATCTTTGAAAAACAGTCAATGCTTTTGTATAGTGCTGTAAAGGAAGCAAGGAACAGAGCTACAATAGAGAAGGGAAGGGAGGTGGAGAAAAAGAAAAGATGCAAGCCTGTTGCTATGTTAATTAACCAACAAGAAAGGTCAAGGCAAAAGGGATGCAAAACCAAATTTTCAGTAAGCATAGACCGAGTCAACTCAATGGGAATATAGATAGGCATTTTTGGCTTGCCAACATTGATACTCGGGAGGTCTCCTGAATTGCGTGGATTCATGTGGCGATGGTTGACAAAATAATCAAAAACAGTTATATCAACACTTGTGACATCACCATTCCCATCTTTAACTCGTGACTTCCATGAGAACCTACAAAACATGGAGCAAAAAAGAAGTCTTGTAACAAAGTACATGTAATATCATCTCTACTTTAAATGATTTAGATTGGGATAATCGCATTCTCTTTTTATCCCTCTCATTAGTACTCCCTTTTCCATCAAGGATGTCATTACTTCCGGACAATATCATCCCACCAAGTTAATATATGCACATTAGGAGAATTTATATAAATCTTGAAATAAAGAAAATTCATACAAGTTCCCAATTCGACGAGAGATTATCAAGCAGAACAAGAAACTCATTTTGTTGCGCGGCAGGGCACCAACTGTAAATAAGCTCTTTTCTCCATCAAAGGCAATGTCTGTCCCAGCAAGATCAATGTTGCAAGTCTCACGAACTTTATCAATGCCCTTTGTTTCAACAGGGCGACCATCCTCAGAGAACAAGACAAACTATTTCAGTGAAGAAGAAAGTTTTCAGCATCTGAAATGCAAAGAAAGCTATTGAAACAAAGACCGACGAAAAACTGACACTGTACTGAAAAAAGTCACGGGTGCCTGCCTTTGATACTGATGACTTTGAAATGATTATTAGATCCCCTCCTCGGAGTTAAGCAAAGATTAAACAAGTCAATAAGCGTCCACAACGCATCAAAATAATTTTGCAGTCAGTCAGATGAAAATATGCCTCTGCCAATACACAATTTATTAATCTTTTTGTTGAGAATTTTAAAGCTAACGTGATAACTTCTTATTGAGATTTTTACAGTAAATTTTATTATGCATAGTTATTGATCCAATAATTTAGTTTTGTGTTATACAATAAATAAAATGCTGGCTTTTGACACTAGAGTTTTGATATTTCAAGCCTATGGTTGCTAATCCAAAGATTTCTTTGAGAAAGTTGATTAACCTGAAAAGCTTCATTATTCACAAGTTCAGGCTGTGATGTCAAGTACGTGGATAAAGTCATAAGATTGATATATGGGTGTGTCTGTTACATTTCCAAAGTTCTTTTAAGGCAAATAAGAATAATAATAATAATAATAATAATAATAATAGGATTTATCACATAACACCCCTGAAATTACAAAATTCTACCTCTTTGTTGACTAACAACATTACGTACAATTAATTACATAAATAACTCGATGCCAAATAAATGAAAAACCACAGCCATCGGAGCGACCCAGCAGCCAACCCGTTGCCATGACCGAACAATAACCAACTTATAAATACTTCGTCGTTAAGTTTTAACAATTGTTTTGTTGGAGCAATCATGGGATTAATCTGCAAGAAGTAACTGAATACAAATTTAGTGGCCAACACAGACACAGAGAACAAAGTATTTTTCAAATTATCCACAAGCCCTTCTCTCAATCCACAACCAACAAATCTTCTACTCTCAAACCACCATTTTAGTGCATAAAAGATCTTCCCATTCCTGCTCTCAAGAAAATTCCTTATCCTAGGAAGACTGCAACAATCTTAACCCGCTCCATGTAATAATAAACACAGTCAAAACACAACCCTAAACACTTTTTACTTTCAATGCTTGCCACGGATACTGTTTCCCCTCCTAGGTCACGATCGCAGCTTTAAAAAAACTATTAGCATCCTGTCAGAGCTCCTAAACAATTTCCAAAACAACCGTTGCTCAACAAACCCAGTTTTTCCTACATCTTGAGTCTTACTCATACGAAGAAATTACTTCCCACATCAGTCCGCCATTTCAACCTCTAAAAGCATCGTTTACTCCAAAAAAATACACATTAATACCATCATAACTCCTCCACACATAATGCAATGCCATTCCGTAATTACGGCGCCACCTCAGCTTTAACAGTTATAAATGTTTTTCACCATGAAATTTAGAAACATGTATTCACCAGAAATTGAGGGCATCGCTGGTTGACCAGTGTTCTCATTGATGTAATCTTCTATTATTTTGGTTGATTACATGGCCATGTCGCAAAAAATATAGTAGAGACATGCCGGCATGAACCAAAGTTTGCTGATTCGCCCCAAATTAGAACATATGAAGACATATACAACAGTGCACGCTGCTGATATAAGCTCCGACCCAAGAGCCAGATATTCGATTTTTTCCCCAAGTAAGATCACTAACTTGTATAATTCTTCGACAGCTTGTGCTGAAACCTTCGTACAATGGTGGAGTCAAGTGTGTCAATGTAATTCGGCGGTAGCATGAGCTGCACACCTACGCATTCACTAGATGAGGGGCACCCTTTGGTTTTGAACGTTGCCCCTCTTAAACGCATCCATTGTGCTAGGTTAAAAATCCCAAATGCTGCACCTAGCTATATTCAGAAATTGCAGGGGGTGTTACGGATGATTTCAGCGAAAAACCATACCCATTTTAGCTTATGTTTCTCCTTTGCGTCCTTTGCTCTGCAATTTTCAAAGTTACAAAATTGACAATATCCCTAATAAATGTAAAGGTTAGTTTACAAAAATATCCCTAGCATTAAGGGTCAATTGCCAATCAACAATACTGGCAAGAGAATAAATGTGTTTTTCTATAAAATTTTCTACAAATTGAAAATTCCACAAACCTCAGGGAGGTATTTGATAACAACAATAATATTTATAAATATAAATTCGCCCATATGATATGAGTATTCAAAACTCTATTCTCTATCCAATTAGTCAGTGCACAGGAAAGTCATGTGTATCTCAGAAATCCAATTTGCAAGAAAATAAATAAAGGGAATTATTATCAAATCAAGAATATAAAGAACAACGAACAAAAAAAAAAAAAAATCACCAAAGACTTGGAAATTGTGGAACTACATGAATAATCTTAGATATAGTAGTTTGTAAGGTTTATTAGAAAAGATGCTAGGGAAAGAAGGCCAGACCTTATTGCCTCATAGCTGGTGATGTATTTGAGATGTTACTAATAGAGAGCAATTTGGCAAGGCATTAGTATCTCCAGTATAATTTCCATTTTTAATAGAAAAGAAACATGGATCTCTTGAACGATGAGTTTGAACTGAAACAAACACAGAGGTTCATGTTTCACAATCTTTCAAGAAAATCAAAAACACAAAATTTTTGAAAATTTTTTTGTAAGAAACCATGTATAGCAAGTTTGGGCTGACAAATAAACAAGTCTACTTTGCACCACAACAATGCTTGTACAACCAAGGATATATAGCTGGTCATTTTATATGCTTTATGTAATACTTCACATACAAGGTAATATGCAAGAAATAACCTGGATAAAAAATCGACAGGAGACTGTCCAGGTCCTGAAAGTTTCAATCAAATCCCTGCATAACCAGCCTTCTAAAGATCCATCTTGCAAGTTCGGGTAGGACTTTCTTATCTCTGGATAAAATCTTTCAGTGCAATGAAATAAAGACCTTAATGAGTTAAATATCTGGGCAACTGCCAAGCACCATTGAATTATACAGACATGCAAGAGAAAGAACAGCATGATGAAATGCACAGTAACAGTTGAAACAAATTCTTTTTCGTGATTGAGTATAAGGATTACATCACTGCTCAAATGCATTTCAGGTTCCTCAAAGGCTTTGGGTTTGGCAAGGGAGACTAATTAAATAACACATAAAATGGAGTGTGTTAGTGAGTGCAGGTCCACCTAAACACAGCTGCATAGCTTTAATCCAAACTAACACAATAACAAGCACAGTGCAAACAAATCTCCAACCCATACCACTTCAACAAAAGCTACAAAAGAGCTGCAGAGACAAAATCATTTCAGCAGACAGATAAATCAACTAATGGATGCAAGCTTTATGGTTCATTTATAACACCTTTTAAGAGTATAAAAGACATGTACATTCTCAAAGGCCAACACTTTCAGTAATTGTTACATCTCATTTCAACAGATTGACAAACTTAATAACAAAATACCCAAAAAGATAGTGTTAACAATAGCTAGGTGACACCACCAAGAATGTGGGGCTGCCATTAGGGATTTATCCCGGTAATAGCCAAATTTACATGGTATTTGAAAATTCATTATATTCTCAAAGAGCCCTGTACACTCACTAGTGAAAAGAAGTTGATAGCATGAAGAGGCATAAGGTTTTGACAACCAGACCAACCAATGTGGATTTCCAGAGGCCAACAGCCAGGAATAAGCAAAAAGACAATAACAGTATCAGATTGACAGAACATCCAGTCAAATCAAGTCCGATGCACGAAACATACCCAAACAATACCATCCAGCAAAACATATGGCAGAGAAAAATACTCATCACGCTGGAATAAGTCCACCACCTATGAGATCTCCTTTGCCAACTAAGTGGATTCAGATCTGAAAAGGAGCAAATTATACAACATTAATCCAAGACAACCGCCTAGCATGAGCACATAGTGTGAAGACGTAAGGACCAGCCCCTTTCATGTTGAAAAAGTGCTTGACATCACCACTTCGTAATTATTATGCCTTCTCGATAGCAACAGATCAGTCATAATTGCATGTGAACTGCATGAGACTCCAAATAGGTAATCAAGTCCATATGACAGGTGTTCACTGAAAAGGCACAAGAAATGTGGCACTTCCACAGGAACCACGCCAGAAATGAGAGATCCATACATTAAGGCTTGTTAAATATGCTAAAGAATGCACGAAAAGAAGAAGAAGAAGAAGAAGATGATGTTATGAATTTCATAGCATGCTACTGATTCAAATCTACAATAGAAAATTTTTGCAGCCAATTCTCTCCCATCTAACCTCAAGTATGATGAAGTAGGAACTGATCATATGTAGACCATACACTCAACCATGTAATAAGCTTTGAATGACAGAGAAAAGGAACAAGAGGCTAAAAGAAAGAGTACTTATTCAAGAAGCTTGATGTATCCTCTATGCCATCGATCCACTCAACATCTGGGCTAAAACTGACCTAGCCATCCAAATCCAGACTAACATGCAATCCAAGACCACCATCCTCAGGTATGGGATCAAATGTTTGAAAGGAGAAACTTAGTATTTGCAAGGGTAAAATAGCAACTGCAAGAATAAAGTGCTGGAGGAATAACAACACTATTTAGATCAACAAATTTCTTGGCAAGGGCAGGGGCACTTAAGCTGCTGAGTTGACCACAAACTTAGGAACAAGTATGAGCTCTGGTTGCATGGCGACCTCCCATTCCAGTTTCCAAGAACTTTGCTTTCAAAAATATAGAGGTGCATACAATTTCGTTCAAGATGGCCACCAATAACAATAGTATTGTAAAAGAAATTTGTTTCTATGATTTTCAGCTACCCTGGACCCACATTGGGTTGGCATTGCTGTGAATATGCAATCATAACTTATATAGAAAATGTAGGTTAAGGCAAAAGGTCCCTACAAATATTACGTCGAAATTCTACTCAAGCATGTAATTAACTAACTTCCCATGATCGTGGGGCTCAAGAAGGATAGATATACATGCCGCTAAAGCTAGCATTAGAGAATGACTATCAACAATCTAAGACACAGGAGATAATAAGGCTTTGACACATTGCAATTCAGGTTCCATTTTCAGGGATTCAAAACCCTCCTGCACCTTAAGGGCATGAACACCATTTTCAGCTCTACACTTCATAAACTGATTCAATCTTGGAATCTCCAATACTATAGTACCAGCTATGAGTTTACCAAACTCCAATGGTCTAGTAGCAATTCTCTTCCTCTTACGCAGAAAACTGCCTGTCAATAAAGGTGGCAACTTTAGATTTGACCAAAATTCAAAGTTTTATTCAAAGTTTCTTGTTTATCAGTAAATTTAACCCACAACGCAAAAGGTATATAAGAGAAAATAGCGATAGTAAAAATTCTCCACCCAGATATACCAATAAGGTAAATAAAGTAACTAGAATGTTAGACAGGAGAACTTCCAAACAGCTTGCTTTTTAGTTTAAAGTACTGCTACCTATACATATTCCTTCCAAACAGCTTGCTTTTTAGTTTAAAGTACTGCTACCTATACATATTCATGTGGCAGTGTTATATCATTGCTACATGTCTTACGTAGAGCTAGTTTAACAACTGAAATACTTTGGAAAATGAAAAGAGAGTGTAAAATGTGGTAACAGATTGAAGTTGAAGTGTTTTTACTACTAACAGACTAAGGCAAACAACATCAATACGAAGAAGATTAAACAAAAAGAGAAAAACCCTAAATTATTACACATCTAAATGACATCCAACTATGCAAGTAATAAAACCAAGAAAAAGAAATGAGACATCAATTCACTTAAAATTAAAGACCTTGAGGGAATTAGGAGGGTAGTAAATGCCGGCGTGAATGACTTCCATGCTGCAGAGCTGATGACGGTGCCGAAGGTGGGAGCGGATTCAAGGACCGGTACCTCACCGCCGTTCAAGGCTAGCTTTCCTGGGATTCGCAATTTCTACGAAGCCAGCCCCTATCACCACGCACTCAACGTTCTCCTTCGTAACCGTTGTTGCCACTCATCTCACGCTTGTGACACTCGGTTTCAGCATTTTTCTTCTTCCCTTCCACCTTCAAAGTACAAATGAACCCGCATTCCATTTCCGATTATAATACCTTGATAGCTGTTCTTTGATCCTCGGCCACTCCTATCTTGCGGCCCCTTAGGCCGAAGACATTTTTTGGTTGGGATCCGTAACGAAATTGAAAAGACAAAGCTATCCTTAATAAATTGAGCCCGTTGAATTATTAATTACAACATAAATACTGACAATGCTACGTAACAGACAGTGCGTGATAAATGACAGCTAGGCTGTAAATAATTTTATTCATAAAATTAATCCTATTTTTTATTTTATTTTTTTAAAAAAATCAACTTTATGCTAAATTTTATAAAATATAAACTTAAAATAGATTGAACTATAATATATTAAATATAAAATATATCAAATTTTAAATTGTTACTTAATTGTTTTAAATTTTAAAAAATAAATTTTTTATTTTAATTATTTTAATTTTTATATTAATTATTTTATATTATATTAATTATTTTAAATTTTAAGTCAATTATTTTAAATTTTTTTATTAAATATTTTAAATTTTACTTTAAAAAATATAAAATACATCCCATGTATTTTAGCCAAGTCTCACTAGCACGTATTGTTAGTTTGTACAACAAGAATAACAATTTACATAATCCTTAAAATAACATATGGCATAGTACGATGTTTTCAAATTGGAAATTATATTAATTAATTTTTTTTATAAAATAAAAAAAGTTAAAAATTAAAAAATAAAACCTTGTTTACAGCAAAGACAAGCTAGTTTATCATTAATTTTATGATATTTTTAATTGAAAAACTTTTAAAAGTAATTACTTTTATTTTTTTATTTTATCACATTAACCATCTTTATAATTTGTTTACCAAACAAGTCAAATACTTTATTTTTTAATAAAAATATCTTTAATTTTGTAGAACTAGACTTATGAAATTTTGTTACAAAAGTTCATACAATGCTTTGCATTTGAAGATAATTTTTAATAAATTTTTTACACTAAGAATGCACTTGTTTATGGTTTGTTATTTTTGTGCATTTTAGTTATATTTTATGGTATTTGATGTGAATATGATAGATTAATTAGAATTTGATGTGATTAAATCAAGAATAAATACAATTCTAATTTAAATCACCCAATTTAAGTAATGTTATAAAAAATTATGGTCATCTCAAGAGATCATCGAAAGTCAAAATTCAATCACCTAAATAAGTTAATTGAAACTCACTTTTATTCATTTTATTTAAATTGATCAAAGATAACTTGCAATCATCTTATTTGAGTGATGAAAAGTGGACGATGGACTTATTCATAAAAAAGAGAGAAAAATTTATTTATATTTTAGTTATATAATTATTTATGTGTGTGCATTTGATATTTTTTTTGATAAATAAATGATAAAAGTGATTATTTTAGTAAAATAAAAAATAAAAGTGACTATTTTTAAAATTTTTAATTTCACAAAATAATGTGATTATTTTTTGATAGTAAATTATTAATATGACATGGCGACGGTGATTGTTGCATTTCAAAATTTTTCTATGTGATTAGTGCTAACTACTAACTTTCATTGTTTTATTGTTATATTTTAGTCATATATAATAATTATATTCATTTCATTATAACACAAGGTAAGATATTTATTTATTATATTTTATTTATGTGTTGTTATATTTTTGGATATTATACTTATTTTCATAATATTATATTTCTTTTATAATATTTGAGGAGCAAGTTGTAAAATCCAATATATTAACAAAAAAGTTTATATTAATATATTTTTTGAAAAATGGAAATCTATTGTATTCATTGAACACAAATTATATATTATAAGTAAACAAATTATATTTCCAAATTAAATAATTAATTTTTTTAAATTATAATTTATAGGGTTTTATAATAATTAGAGTGGCGAAGTGAATAAATCATTTGAACTAATAAAATTTAGTATTAAGAATGTGATTTTAAAATTATTGTCTAAGTTTATCTACAATAATATTTATTTTTAGTCTAAATTTAAATGAATTTAAAATATTTAATTAAAGAAGTAGTTTCAAAATATGTATATAAATTAATGCACTCAGAACTATCGTGACATAATAGTATTAATTAATATTGATTGAATGAAAATATAAAATAATACTTCACTTATCATAATATTTTTTTTATTAACTAAATTAATTTTAAATCTATTGTGGTAGACCAATTTGTACCTTATGATTTTTATAGATAATTTGTATTTTTAATATTATTGAAAATAAATAATTTTTTAAAAATTTAAAATAAAAATAATATATATTTCTTTAAAAATAGGAAATTACTTTATAAAAAAAAAATTAGAAAGAAATTAACGAGGTAAAGACAACAAGAAGACTAAAGACAAGAGCATTGATGACAGAAAATAATAGAAAAGAAAAATACGTCGGCATCTACCTTTCGTTTTTCCTTTTGATGAGGCTTTAAGGCTGGGCCCGCTGTATCCAACTAAACTTCTAAATAAGTTCCAACCCAAAATAAAAAAAATATAAGAAAAACGTTGCATTGGATGAATCACACCCAACTTTCAATCATTTTGATGCAACGCTAAGCTAGCATCGCATCATTCGTTTTATTTCTTAAAATTTTATTAAGAATATACACACACACACACAAATTTATACGTATATTACGTTCTAGCATGTATTATTCCATCTCAATATATATATTCTTAGTTATTTAACTTTTTTCAGTGGGAGAATAAGTGTTTTTCTATTCAAATTTCAGATAAAAAGGTGCCTCTGTGACCATGATATGCTAAACTTTATACTTTACATGTATGGCAACCGATTCGAAAGGGAAAGGACCCCTCAACTCAACGGTGCCACTCCTAAAATCTAGACAGAATTTATTTCTCCAAAAAGAAAACAAGAAAACGGCATGCGAGCAAACGTGGAGATTGTTGATTGCTGGAAAGTGCATGGATGTGTGACTACGAAGTTGGCTTGTCGACGGGATTTCATTTAAAAGGAGGAAAGTGAGAGAGAATTTTACTTGCTAGTTGTAAAACTACAGAACCCAGAAGGAAAAAAAAAATGGCTGAGAATGGTAGTATTGAAGCATTACTGTTACAGGAGAAGAAGTATTATGAGAATTGCCCTGGTTGTAAGATTGAACAGCTTAAACTCTCCAATCCTCGCATTCCTTTTAAGCACTTCTTCCTTGTTTGGATTATTGTTCTATGCGCAGGTATATATTATCTACCGGCCTTCTTCTTAGCCTTTTATATCTATTTCTTTTGTTGTTGATATTACTATCATCACACACACAGATAGGAATTTGGGTCATTTCTGATAATTCCACCTAGATTATTATTTGCTAATTATGTTTCAGATACCTGCTTATATCAATGTCTTTTGCTCTTGTATTCAACAGATGTTTGCTCAACACTGGGGTATGAAATATAAAAAAACATCATTCTTGAATGAGTTTATTTTGCTGGCTTCTTTTGCTTTAATTAGATTCCTACTTTTTGATTTTTTTTTTTAATTTTTTAAAACACACTTTATGGTTTTCCTTATTTATTTTTGAAGAATTCTTACACACACACGCACACTAATATTTCCATGAAAGTATCAATTTCAAACGAGTTTTTGGAATTTATGTATGCAGAGATTTTTCCTTTTTTCCTTCCATTGTTGCATTTTCTTTCACCTTTGAGGATGTATAGATAAGAACTTTTGATAAGTGGTAATTAATCCATAGATTGTTTACTGAAACTCTGTGTGAGTAAAGATGGAATCAATTGTTGTTGTAGGTCCAAAATACTTTATGCAATAAAAATTTGGATGCGAGCAACAATGTTCTATAAAATTTATGTTTTACATGTTCCTTTTTACTAGTAACAGTTTTGGAGATTCTTTTTCTGGACATATATTCTAATCATAAAGAACTCTATCCCTAATTATTTCCTTTTGGATTTATTGCAGCTTTGCCTATATCATCCCTTTTCCCTTTCCTATATTTTATGGTATGTTACTTCTTTGTATTATTATACTGAGAGATGATTTTTAAAGCAAACTGAAATACACCTTTTTTTCTCTCTTTCTCTCTGTGTTCTTTTAGTACTAATGTTAATTCGTTAGAATTGCCCTGGGATCTTGCTCTTCCGGGGTTTGGCTCCTTAGTGAATCAAAAGGAAAGGAAAATTCATCAAAAATATGATTCTGCTCTTTCAAAGTGGATGCAGATTGTTATAGCCACATTATCCTCAATCAAATTTACAGTTTCGATCCTATTATGAAATGACCGAGAGCTACGCTTAAATTTATTGACAATTCATTCTTCATGGTCATTTATGTGGCGGAGTCCTTGAATCTTTACTTTCTGCAGATAAGGGACTTCCATGTTGCAAAAAGGGAGGAAGATATTGGGTACTATGCTGGCTATGTGGGTGAGGATACATCATACATTTTACTTGATTGATTGTGTATGTGCTTAAAGAATTTTGCTTTACAGCTTTTACTCATACTATATACCCTTCATCTCACTTGAAGGATCTGCATTTATGTTTGGAAGAGCATTGACTTCTGTCCTGTGGGGTATGATAGCCGATCGATATGGTCGAAAACCTGTGATTATGTTTGGAACAATGGCAGTGTTAGTACACTTTTTTCTGTTAAGTTCTTTAATTATTGTTAATTGGTTAGCTTGTGAAAGATGAAATATAATTTTTCTTTAATATTCTCTTTTCATCTTATGCATTTTAATGAATGAATATCCCAGGGTTATTTTCAACACTCTCTTTGGCCTTAGTACAAGCTTTTGGATGGCAGTTTCTACAAGGTTTCTTCTTGGAAGTTTGTGTGGTATACTTGGTCCAATGAGGGTATGTCTTTTATTTAGATATCCAAGATTTCCTCAAGATTTGATTTAAAGTTTACGTCTGCATTTGTTACTGGTTTATAGAGAGTCTCACAAGTTTTGCATGTTTCATGATTCTCCAACTGGAATGATGTTTTGGTGTCTAGAGATTTCTAGGGAAGATCAAGATGGATGTGCTGGTTTCGGAGTGCATGTTGATTGTCATCAAGGTCCATTCTGTTTTAACACCAAAATGTTTTTCCATACCTACATGATATGATTTGGTAGACTTGCCTGGCATTCATGGAAGCTTGGGTGCCAACCATTCCATTGTTGAATGTATCAAGTTCATTTAACTCAAAAGCTTAAAGTTAGCGGGAAGAGCCCAACAATAGGATTTAAGCTCTAACATGCCCCCTCACATGCATGGTATGAGGACTAAACACAACCAAAACCACAAATCCTATCACCAGACACAACTTATTGCCTTAATCATTACAATGAGGGGACTTGAGGACAATACCACTTTGCCAAAGAAGCTCTATTACCATGTTAAGTTACCATTTGACACAAAAATTTATTCTTATTGGTAAGAGTCCAACAATAGTATCTAAGCTCTAAGAATTTTTTTTTTTTTCCATATGTTGCCAATCCAAGGAGTCTTGATGACCTCCTGTTATGCTGGGTCATGATCACAGAGTTCTAGTAGAAAGGTTGTACCCTGTAGTATCTTTGCCTTTGATTGTAATTTAATCACAATCTCCAGCTTCCCTGTGGGTCATTTGGGTTGTTCTCACTGCTGGGGTCCATGCCATATTTTGGAGGATACAGTGTTGCTTTGGCCTGCATTTAGTTGTAGGTGTAGAGTCTATGTTCATCTTCTATAGATAGGTAATAAACTTTTATGATATTTGAATATCTTGCAAGGTGAAATGATTTAACTATATAAAGTTTGGTAACATGACCAGGCATATGCTTCAGAAGTTTGCCGCAAAGAGTATCAGTCTTTGGGAATGTCAATCGTAAGAAGATTATGCATTTTTTTGTTTAAAATTTCACTTATATGTTCTTGTAACTTGATATGTATTATTGATTGGATAATTATCATTTTAGGTTAGCACATCATGGGGCATTGGATTAGTCATAGGCCCAGCGCTTGGAGGCTTTCTTGCTCAGGTATATATCTATTTCGATAAATGAAAGAAGGCATCAATGGAGTTTGGAAACCGTGTAGCAATGGGTTTGTTATGACTATAATAGGCATGCAACAAGCTAAGCTAAGCCATATTCCTGGCTATTCAAGCTCAGCTCAAAAAGAAATAAATATGTGACAGCTACTCTTAGGTCAAGTTGGATCGAACATGAGAAATGAGTAGTATGTTCAGTTTCAAATAGGTTAATAGAGGTCCAAGCTTGGATTGAATTGGCTTGGATAGGTTATTGAGGCAGCTCAAACTCGAATTAGAACAGCTTCAATATATTAATATATATCCAACAAGTATGATATACTATAATTCAGCCTCTCTCTGTTTTGCTGTTGTATCTCCAAAACCCTCATTCTGCCCTGTACCTCTCTCCTGTCTTTTTCGCTGAACAGAACTTTAAGCCTAAATTTTGGAAGAAGTTTTCGAACATATATTCCAACCCATACACCCATGACTGATTCTCAATTATTTTATTTATTTAATTTTATCTTCCATGAATTTAGCTCATCAATCTCTTGTGTCTTGAATTGATACTATAGCCTGCAGAGAAATATCCAAACATATTTTCTAAAGATTCATTTTTTGGAAGGTAAGCAATAATCTCTCTACTTGATACTTTGCATATTGTTTTTTTCCTTCTTGTAATCATTCTTCTTTTATGCTAAATTTCCAGAACATGAATGATATTGTAGGTTCCCATACTACCTGCCATGCCTTATCATATCGGTCTTCACGTTGGGTGTATTTGTTATTTGTTGTTTTCTACCGGTAATTTCAAAACTTGTTGTTCGGATCATTCACATAACAACTCACATGCAGTTTTTGGTGTTTGTTCACTTTTGCACATTTTATCTAGAAATTTGCTCTTATCTTCCCACTTCGAGGAAATCATGTTTTATAACATGATTCTTCATCTCTTGGTTTCTACAATCAGTTACCCTATTATACTTTGGGTTTCAGTTTTAAAAAAACAGTGGCACCATTATGTGCACATTATTTGAACCCTTGTGTGTCAAACTGAAGAAAACCATGGTCATGCCTTTTGGTTTTCACTTATCACTTTTTATAATTGCAGGACTATTACTCATAGAAGTTTGAAAACTCCTATGCTGAAACTCATCCATTTGAGAAATCATCTAAACATAATTTTCTAGCATCAGGAATATTTGTGAGAGTACATGCTTAAACCATAGATAAGAAGGTTCTTAGATGGCTATAATTAACAATGCCACATTTCACTCTTAATGTCGGATAGCTTTCAAATGAGACCCACTTTGTTAAACTTTATGCTAAATGCAAGGACTACAAGAAAGCCTTGATATGAAATGTTATTCTCTAATATTTCTTGCAAATTGTCAAGACTAATACTAAACGAAGCTCGTAGTTACTATGATGCTGGAGAGAATTTTGGAAAGATGTTTGTTATTTGAAATTCATGGATAGTACATTGGGAAGTTAACTTGCCTTGTGCAACTTCGTCTGTTATGGATAATTGATTTTCATTCCCCACTGAAGGATTATGAAAATTGCAGCAATGTTTAGTTGTGAATAACTTAGATACTGAATCATGGATGAAAGGTCATGTATTGCAATGGATATTTGATCAGTCTAGCACTTTTAAGGAGATTCATAAAGTACATAATTTATATATATTGTCAGAAAATAGAAGAAATGTGAAATATATCTGATGAAAAATATAATTCTTTAGCACCTTGGAACAGTAAGATGGAGTTCAGGCAATGGATGAATTGGTAATTTAGTGTTTCAAGGATCAATAGCAGTTAATATATATTGAATTTGACTCACAAGCATGAACATTTAACTTTTTATAATGCATCATATTATTTGCATGGGTCAAAAGCGGATGATTTTACCCCCAGAAAATTAGATACGGCGGTGGTTTCAATTATGTTTTTCTATGGGCTTTAGTGTCTTTGTTTTATTGCATGTCTCTATCATTTAGTTGTGAATAGAAGCCAACGATAAATTTCATAGGGTTATATTGATTTCGTAACTACATTACTGAACTCAATATATTCCAACTTCGTTTTTGTTCTTTTTCTCCTCATTTTATAACATTCTGTGGATAGTTGTACTCTATATTTCATGTATGAGCTCAAGTCAGTTAAATTGTTATTGTTGATATTCTAGATATAATTTAAGTGACCAAAATAAGTAATGTTGTGCGTGAAACTTCACACCATTGCAGGAGACGCTCCATTTCCACAAGGAATATGACGAAGAATCTGATGATTCACATGATGCCCAAGCGGTCACCTTGGACAAGTCTACCCTGAATGAAAAAATGCAAATATTTGAGTCTCAACAAAACCTTTTAAAAAATTGGCCACTGATGTCATCTATTATTGTGTATTGTGTATTCCAACTTCATGATATGGCCTATGCAGAGGTATTTCCAATTTTAAACTTTTCTATTGTTTGAAAAGGTTTATTTATGTGACATAGAACGGTGAAATGTTTGTTATGCTTTCAGTAAGGCTCTGTGATAATAAGTTTTTGCAATTTCATGCAATTTTCTATAAATATATGTGCGTATGTGTCTATTCTTTTTGTTCTGTTCTAGTCATTTAATTTTACTGGCTCATGTTCAAAAGAACTTTGATTCTCTCATTTATTGTCTATAATCTATGTCGTTTAGGGTCTGAAATTAGGAGATATGTCAGTTTGTAATTGAATTATTTATCAAACATCTCAGAATTTGCGTGTTCCTGACTGAAGACCTTGTCATTGCCGAAATGATTGCCTTTTCTGCTTCCTATGGACCTGGATTATCGTATTAAGTTATGCTTGCACTGACAGACATTGTTGTTACACAATCAGAATATGCCAACAGCCTACACTCTATAGACTCATTCTTTTACAGCCTTTCTCTGCTTTTCCATTTTTATATGATCAACCAACATGTCTGGTACTTTGTGGAAGTGTGCTGCAACAGAACGTTGCAGTTCAAAGGAACTGTATTTAATGGCTTGTAGAATTTGTGCCAACATTTGTTGTCCCTAGTGGGAGGAGGTTCTTTTTCCTTTTCTTTTCTTCATGCTGTTAATCAGTGATACTCTTTAGCCTTTTTTAGCTTCTTGGCATATATGTTGATCTTACCTCAATTTCTTCCTTTAGATTTTCTCATTATGGGCCGTCAGTCCAAGGAAGAATGGGGGACTGAGCTACTCAACTGCAGATGTTGGTGAAGTTCTTGCAGTTTCAGGTATGTATGTAGATAGTGCGGACAAGTTCACTTCTTTCAATTTTCTTTATGAATCTTGTTTTTACCGTTTCTTGTAAAGAAAAAGGTATATATGATGTGCAAATAGTTTTCTACATGAATATATCAGTGATAGTGCTTACATGAGAAACTTCTCTCTCCCTTTTTTAAAATTAGTTTTTCTGCTAAAATGTTTTCTCCAATTAGGAATTGAATCTATTATGTTCCTTTACAAGTAAGTTGTTAATACAAATAAATTTTGAGTACCTAAAATCCTTTTTCAATGTTGCATCTTCTTTGTTTCTCCTCTTGCCCCCTTCCTTTCCTTCTCTGGCTTTAAATTTTAGCAGTAAGAAAGACAAGAGAAGAAAATAGAGGTGTAAATTATTAGATGATTGTGGAAGTTTACATTCTTCTGAAAAAAAAAAAATTGACATTTATGACGAAAAAAGAAAGGGGGTCACAATTTTTCCTAACCTATTTTCTTTTCCATTCCTTTCTTTCCACATTTACGTGTTTCATTTCATTCTTTTTATTGTGATTTTTCCACATTTTTTCCACAGTTTTCTTGATGAGGAGTGAATTGTTTATTGGTAACACTGTTTCTTCAACAATTTAATGACAATGCTTATTTTTATGTAAAACTTAGTTTTGACTTGATAAAGTTCTCCAGACAAGTTTTGAGACCTGATTTCATGACCATATACAAACAAATGCATTCGATAAGATTGTGCATAGTCAAGTTAATGTGAGTTGAATTAGATATTCCACTGATGGGATTGAGTGTTGAACCTATGAATTTCAAGGGAAAAAGTCATACATGTTTTGCAAGTCCAACGTGAAAAGTCAACAAGTAACTTAATTAAATGAATTACTATAGATGGGAATACGAAACAAGAACATAGTTGGCTTTGATGTTGTGTTTAATTGTTACTCAAGGTGGTACTGGAGTTAGGTTGACTAAGAGGTTTTGTGAATTCCCCCGTGGTATGATTAAATCATAACCCATAATAATTGCTCTTATTGTATGAATTAAATTGGCCTGTTAATATTCCCAAAAATATAAGTCACTAATCAGGAGAATCAATTGTTAACACTTTCTTTTCCTTGGTATGCAAACTACCAGGCTTTGGACTACTAGTCTTTCAGTTATTTTTATATCCACTCGTAGAGAGGAATTTGGGGCCTGTTGCTGTATCTCGCATAGGAGCAGTATGTCTCTTAACACATTATTATAAATAGATATTGTTTTCTTGTTGTTTGGTTATGATTTTTTTTAATAACTTTTTTATTTGTTTCATATGAAGGTCTTAACCATACCGCTGCTTTCTAGTTATCCATTTATAGCTATGCTAACTGGTGTTGCTCTCACGCTATCGGTCAACTGTGCATCTGTTCTGAAGAATGTGCTTTCTGTAAGTGCCTATCTGAACATAGAATTTCTTTTTCTTTTTCGTTTTCCCATGTTTAGACCATTTGAAAATTTTCTCTGTAATATATGGAGACATGGAATAGGCTCCAAACTTGTCCATTCAAATAAAAGTGAAAAAAGAAAATCATTTTTCCATTCAGATGAAAGCATCTTACAATTTGTAATAATTTGAAAAAACTGTCGACCTATTTATTTGAATGATTTACAATAAGTTCATACTCAGACTTTATACCGAAAGACAAAAAAACCCAAGTCTAGTTCTGGCAGTAAGATATATGTTTGTGGCTAATGACAAATTTGACCCTGTTCTCCTTTGTCATTTGTTGACATATTTAGGTATCAATCACTACAGGGTTGTTGCTTATGCAGAATAGAGCTGTGGTAACCTTACATTCATCTCTCCTATACATTCTTCCTTTCATCCAACTGTTTTGCTCTCATTTATTTGTCCTTATTTTCAGCCACAACAGCAAAGAGGAGCTGCGAACGGCATTTCTATGTCTGCAATGTCCCTATTTAAAGCAGTAGGTCCAGCTGCAGGAGGTTCGCTGTAAGTATCCTCTTAATTCAGTTACTTGTCTCTTACATATGATGGTATTATAGAGGGTACAAATTGGTACTGCACTGTAGCTTCATCTTAGTCCTGACTAGATGATTTCCATCTTTAGTCTTTTTGATGATTCTCTGTATATGCAGCTTTTCTTGGGTGCAGAAGCGTCGGAGTGAATATTTTCTTCCAGGTATGGTAAATAGTTTTGAGATATTTTTGTCATCTTTAGTTAGGTAGGTAGAGTTGTTTGAGTAGATGATGTGAATGATTACATAAAATGCAGGTAATGAAATGGTATTCTTCATCTTGAACACGATTGAGATGGTCGGACTTGTAATGACATTCAAGCCTTTTCTAGCTCTACCAGATGACAATGTGTAATTTATGAAAAGAAAAAAGTGTTTATTAATGTTAACTTTTAGTGTGTCTCGCATATTTTTCTAATAATATTTGATATCTAAAGAAGCTTTTACGCTTGAAGAGGAAGAGGAAGAAGAAGAAGAAATTGATCATTTTATTATGAGCAGTGTTGTCATACTCGTACTCATACTTAAATTTCAATATGTAATGAAGAAGATTGTTGTCTACCTAAATCAATTGTGGATTTTTATGAGTTTACTCTTGCTTCAGCGGCAGCCGCAGCCAGATTGTATTATTGTAAATTGTGATAACAAGCCGCATTGTTTTGTGATAACAATCAGCGCAAGCTCCATTATTTTGTGAGCCAAGTAATATCAAGTAATTATCTCAATTTATATATTGTAATTGTTGATACGTTATTCATCAATTTGATGATAAATTTTATAATTTATAAGATAAAAGTTGCATTTATTCTTCATGAAAAGATATAAAATTTAATATTATTTTTTTTTAAATCTAATTTTTAGAAATTCATGCATTGGTCACGTTGGTATGAATTCTTTTTTTATTCAAACCCATAGATTTTAAGAGAGGAAGCTCAAATCCTCACATTTAGATTTTCTTTATGGGATTGTGTTATTTTTGTTATATTTTAAAATTAAAAATAAAATAGCATTTATTAATATTAATTTTTAGTAAGTCTCACTCAATTTTATTTTATTAATATTTGATATCTAAAATTTCTATCCCACTTCACTATCAAACTTAGCAGTCTAAATCGATCTCCTCACATTTAATTAATTTTTTTCTTTGTTTATAGTTTATTTTAGTTGAAATTAGTTCAATACTCTTTACATTAAGGGTGAGTTCGGTATGTTAGATCAAATTTAATAAAATTAGATAAGATTTCATTAATTAAACTTGACTATATCTAATATTGTCTAATGGTTGGTATTGTGAATTAAAACATTTACATTGTTAGCCAATAAATTGATAAAAGTTAATAATTCTAGTTGTGACTAAAGCTAGTGTCATGAACATGAAGTTGGTGGGACTTGAGACTGGACAATTTGATAAAAACAATTGGTTATTAATTTTGATGTGGTTTTGATCAATATAAAAATTATATATACTCCTCCTCCACAATATTTTCACATTTATTTTTAATAAAATGTAATTTCAAATTCAATTAATTTGGATTTTTCAGCATTTAAAAATCAATTAATTTGATGTCTCAAGAGTACTTACAAAACCAGTAACAGTTTGGCATGTGGGGGGTTCTAATATACTCTTATTTTATTCAATATTACTGCTTTTATTAAATATATTTCGGGTCCATTTATGTAAAGATAAATTATCCGCTACCAAAATTACAATTTCATAACATTATGCTAGAAATGTGAAAATTTTTGGTTAAAAAAAGGGGGCGGGGGTGCGAATTTGGTTCTCTGTAATATTAGACTACAATATTATATTATATACATCACATTTATTTGTTTGTTTATTGATTCCAATGGGATAATAGCATTTAGGCCCCCATATTTTTAATAAGTAAGTTTAAGTTTCTGTTTTGCAATGAGTGCAAGTGGCTTTAATTTCTAGTAAAATTTTTGTTCAGGCATTTTCACAACTAACAAACTAGGGTGTTTTTAAATAATCTTGAAATTGCTAGAACTAATTAATACAATGGACCAACTCTTAGAGAGTTGACAACCATTTGCTAGTTTTTTAATTTGGTGGTTATTGCATATGGATGCAAAGCTTTAATTTGATATTAATAAGCTAATTAAATTCCTATTTGTGAGTTATAAGGGTTAGATGCTATTGTCTTATTCTAAAACAAATCAAATTTGATGAAATATTTTAAATTTTAAAAATACTCATTAAAATTTCTTAAAAAAATATAAAATTTTGAGCAAATACGTACATTGTGGTTATATTTATTTCAATAATACCGATGCACATCACCGGTAGATAATTTAATCTGTGAGTTTGTACGAATATAAAATCAAATTTATACACTTAATTATTAAAAATGAGTATAATTTAAAAATATTATAATAATTATTTACAAAAAATAAATAACATAAAAGTATTAAATATCATTTTTGACACAAAAAGAAAAAAATTATTCTAAAAGTAATATTTTTAACGAAAATGACTCAATTTTTAGATATATTTACATTTATAGTTTAATTTTTTGATTTCTTATATTTAAGGTTAAAAGTTTAATATTTAAACAAAATTACGATACACAATCTCTTTAAAAAAATTAATATAAAAAAAATTATTTTAAATAAAATTCATACATTTCTCCGTGAATGAGATTTTTTTGTACTAATTTCTTTTCACAAAATTTTTTGAAGAAAATTACCTAAACTTTTGACATATTAATTTTATGGACTCACCAGACAAGAGTAATTTTATTTAAATATTAAATTTTTGACATAAAATATATATAAATTCCAACTCGGGCGAAATTTGTTAGTAGATGGTGACTAGGCTATTTTCGTCAAAAACGCCCAATTGTGCGTTGGGACTCTGGAACGTAAGCAAAACGAAACGCAAACCAAACCAAACAAGCAGAAAGACACGGAGACACAGATACAGTGTTGGTTTGTTCGTCATGTTAGATTACAGTAAGTGAGAAGAATGGCAAATCCAAACCCAAACCCTAGGAGAAATTACCTAACCTCTGATAACTTTTCTTCTCTTTCATGTGTTATGAACTTCTTGAAGAGACCTCATGCATTCCCCTTTTTGCTCTCAATCTTTCTTTTGCTTACTTGGGTTTCTCTCAGATTACAACACTTCTCTCATTTTTCTCCTATTTCTCCTCCTCGTGAATTGCATAAAACTGAAGAGAAATTGAGCAGCAAAGTTGATGCTGATGAGAAAGCCAATTTGGTTAGATTCAAATCTGACCTCCCTTCTTTGATTCTAAAAGACAAGCGTGGTTGGTTGCTTAATCCCATCTCTCTTGCCCTGGATTCTGGCATTAAAGGTCTCTCTTTGCATTTCTTCTGTGTGTTTTTTCCTTTTCTTATTTAGGTTCAATTCGTTACGTGAGTGTTGAATTTTCAAAATTCTAGTTGTTATCTACGTGGGATTTTCTTCCTTTCCAATTTAAATGTGTGCGGGACATGATTGAAGGAACTGAAATTGGCCAATTTAAAAAGCCAAGTGTAAAGCATTGGTTTTTGAAAGATGAACTTGTTTCCTTTCAGGTGGAGCTATTTCTTGTGTTTCTTTACACGTGGGTGAAATCCAACCAGGCGCTATGAGAGGAAATCACAGACACTATACTGTAAATGAGACATTTGTTTTATGGGGAGCAAAAACAAAATTCAGGGTATGCTTTCTCTTCCTTGTGGGGTTTAACAGTGAAGATTTTGTTTCTGTTTGAGAGAACCCAGCTTGTCTAGTCTGTTACAAATTTAATTACTATTACTAATACAAGTATCATACTTTCAGTTAATTATCTAATAAATGATTGCCTTAGAAGAGATTATTGTGTTTGAATGGAGGATTGTTACTCTCCACTACACAGTGAATATTGGATATCATTACTCTCCTTACTAGATTGCCAATTTTTTTATATCCCTCCTGAATTGGAAGTTGACTTTACACTATCATCTTACTTGCTGTTTTATACACCATCAAAATCTTGATATTATCAAGTTAGTCGCCAATCAGTTGGCATATAAACATTGGTAATTAAGTTGAGAAAAAGTTCTATAATTCATGTATCTTTTATTGTGTTTAACGTTGGAACTTTACAATCCATTTTTTTTTTTCAAATGAAACCAATTTTCTTTTTCAATGAATAGAGTCTTGTTCCTGATCTTACGATCTGCTTACAAGTCTACTTTCTGGTGGCATTGACCTTTCATATCTGTTTCAGCAGAGTTTTTCAACATTTTAATGCAGATAAACATTATAAAAAATATCCGTCAAAAGTTGTTTTCTAGAGTTCTTTTCCCTATATTACATTCAGTTTATCGATAGCTGTACTTGGTACTATTTGAAGAAACTATTTTAGTAGCATTTTTTGTGATAATTTGCCCATTGTTACTCAAGTTTTAATCTTTCCTTTATACACTTGTCAACATGCTTGTCTCATGAGTTTGTTGTTTAATCTCTGAGAGTATCATGGCCTGAGATTGCAAACAAGATGTGGACCTTCTGTGTGAGTCCATATTACACACATTTTACAGTGACAGGCCCAATGTTCTCTCTGTCTCTTGGTGTGTGTCTCTCTTCTGCAAATTATAATGGTAGGAGGAGAAAATAATGTTTTCAGATAATATTAGCATAGCACTATATGAATTTAGGTGCATCTTTCTATCTCTTTCCTCAGTGTTATAGGGATAGGAGTCTCAGATAAAATTAGCTTACAACTGAATGAATTGAATGAATATAGGTGTATCACTTACAAATGGTATTGTATTATTTCTGCTTATTTTGATACTTTTCTCCTGGCTATGCAGCTGGAGAATAATCAGATAGATGGTAAAGGTTATGCTGAAGTGATAGTTGGTGCGGATGAGGTTGCTATTGTTGCTAGCCCTTGTGGAACAGCCCATGCTTTAGTAAATGTTGATTCCATACATAGTACAAATTTTATAGGATGCCAAGATGGTGTGATAAACTATAACACTTCAACTTCTGATTTTAATGTCTGGAAAGATCTTTAATTGTTACTTTTAGTTATTTATCCTGTCCCTTCCATATGTTATGGTATGAAACATGCTAGCTAGTTTTCTTCAGTATGTAACCCTAATTCAAGGGCATTGCAAGACTATGATATTATCACGACGTGAGTCCTTGTAGCATCTATGTAGATAAGGTACCATATGCAGATGAGTATTTGTAGCATATATTGCTTTTAAAGTTGGCCAAGTAACTGCATTGCACTATAAATGATATTTATGTAACTTTAAACTTTGAGACAAAGGATTTTGATCATTTTCTGTTTCACAGAGTACTAAATTTGACATGATCAATTTGTTGCTGAGTGTTGATTCCTTTTGTAAGGGCTTCCATGTTTTAGAACTACATTTTTGTTTTCTTGCGGGTTAAAAATTGAATCAGGTGCAAAATACATGCAAGAAAGGTTATAATTTGCGGAATCTTGAAAGTACAACTAACGTGATTCTATGAAATAGCATGTTTAATTCCTGTTATTGTACAAGTTTTAGCACAAATTCCGACCACTAGTCTTATAATTTGGTTAAAGCTAGTGTCCATCCCTGATAACCACAAGGGTATTGGCACAAAAACCAATGGGACATGCTTGTGTATGTCATCACAACAAATGAGACTCACTGATGAAAAGTGCTGCCGCCCATGTTATTGATCTGGAACTTACTTTTTGAGCAAGTCTTAGTTATTATCTAACTTTTGAGAATGAAATGACTGTCGGTGTACTTAGTTTTGATGGCAGTCTAGCTGTATTGGAATAATGTGAATTTCATTCAATTAGTTTTAAGATTTGAGTTTTAGGAGTTGGGCGATGCTTTCTTGAATTGTCTACATTAAGTATTTGTGGAGAAACATTAGGTGTTTGTGCTTTTGTTCAACACAGCTTTTGACCTGTTTATATTTGGATATCCAGTTTAACAAAAGTTTTATCATAAGCAACGTCTTTGAGCTTGACGCAGGTACATCAGTAATCGTCACCCATGAGATGAGTCCTTCACCCAAAGCAGTAAAAATCAGCCAACGAATGTACGCAATCAGAGAGGAAATCGAAGTCCTTCTGGCCCGCTTACAAAAACATACAAACGCTCTTTATACGTAAATAATGCCCGCTTTCCTAATTAAGGGCGTCGCCAATTCACCATGCCACTACTACTCTTAAGGCTGACGTCTCCTCAGTTTTACTTGGCTGTCAGAACTTCTCAAAACCCACGCTTTTCACATTTTGTAGAAACATGGAAGGCAATAAACAAGAGTGTGTTGTAAGTGAGGTTATTCGGCAACATCATATGCATCCTTTCACCATTGAGTTACAAAATCAATTAAGAGTAGGAGACTTCCAAGTACTAATCCAATAAAATCACAAATGACCATAAAATCAAATCAGGCAATTTAAAAATAAAATTTGAAAATGAAAACAACAAAGTATATAGCAATTATACTTAAAAGCTGAAGTTTTAAGGTAAGGTTTTAGACAATAATATTTTATTAGATTTAATTTTTTCTTGCTTGTAAATTTAATTTAATTTTATAACTTTATTAAGTAAATTTAATTAAATATATTTTAATTTTTTAGTGTTTGCAAGGATTCAAATAAAATATCATTACCTCAAGCATGCTCCGATACCATAAACATTTCATTAAAAATGACACTAATTCAAAATTACATAATTACAAATTCACTTTTTATAAATTATTCGATGAATTATAAGAAATTGTTATTTTGATTGATGTCTTAATTTTTGTAATGTAAACTTTTAGACATTATTGTGAAAATTGAAAAAGATCTTTATGATATTTGTAATTTTCATTTGATTTTTATCCTGAGCATAGTCAAAAAGAATAGTTTAGTGGTGTTGGCCATCAAGATGAAACTTTTTCAAGTCAAAGTAAGATTTCTAGGCCATAAAATCCATTAAGACACTATTCAACCAATCAATAAGACTATTGAATTTGCTTCCAAATTTTTGAATGAAATCAAAGAGAAAATCCAATTACAGAGGTTTTTAAGATCTCTCAATTATTAAGCAGATTTTTTTTCCAAATATTAGTCAAATCTGTGAACCATTATACAAAAAATTACAAAAAAATTCAATTCTTTAGACACATCAACATAGTCAAGTAGTCAAGATAATCAAGAACAAAGTCAAGTTTATTTCATGCTTAACAATTCCCCATCCTAATGCATTTTTTATTGTAGAAACCGATGTTTTGGACATAGGATATGGAGGAATTCTCAAATAAAGATTAGATAGGTTAAATAAGGAATCAATTATTAGATATTATTTAGGTATCTAGCTTGGATCTTAAAGGAATTACTTAACAATCAAAAAAGAAATTTTATCAATTGTTTTATGTATCATGAAATTTCAAAATAATTTATTCAACAAAAATTTTTTACTACGAATTGATTGCAAATCTGTAAAAGAAGTTTTAGAAAAAAATGTCAAAAATTTTGTTTCAAAATAAATTTTTGCCAGATAGCAAACAATCCTTTTCAACTTTGATTTTCAAATCGCCAATATAAAAGGAGAAGATAATTCCTTTTCAGATTATCTTACAAGAGAATTTTTACAAGGCAAACTAAACACTTAAACACTATGGCTAACAAACAAATCATGAGAGTCTCAGACTATACAATGAAAAAGCAACAATTAGGTAAAATTCCTATTTCTCAATTTCCTCCTCTCTCTTATTCTCAACTACTCAAAACAGGGTATTCTACCTAACTTGAGTCATCTACCCAACCTGGGTCATCTATCCAGAGAAATGAGGGTTCACCCTCAGTTCAATTCCAAAAATTCTCATACAAAACAAAAGAGTCAGTCATACATATCCAAATTACTCCTTATACCCAACCTATTTTACTCAAAGAAATTCAAATTTTAGCCAGAAAGTTTTTTACCAAAAAAACCCAATTTATCACTGATGATTTAAGTAAGAACTACAAATTCTACGAATTAGTTCTCGTTGATACTAATTTCGTAAATATTACTCATCACCGAAATCCTTAAAATCCAGATGACATAGCTTATTCAACTTGCAAAACTAAACAAGTCCTTACTTCAGGTGATTTTATCACATTACACATAACCCAATAATTTTTCATCCCTTTTATTCCAAACGGATACAATTTTATTGATTATCAAAGAGCATGGTACAACATGTTCTATGTCAAAACTTATGATCATTCTTAGTTTATTCAATTCAGTGAAAACTGTCCCAAAATATTTCCAACATAATTTGAAGAATGGTGGTTCTTCTTTAGACCAACAGAATCAATTTATCCAGGACAAATCACTCACTTGTCTTTACCCTGGTATAAAGACAATATGCCAAGACACCATAATTAGCCTTCCATATAGATTTTCAAATACCATGGATACTTTCATGGCACTACTCGGTAACCCAATTTTATTCAAATTGCAATCTTTCCTTTGTAAGAGAATTCAAAATCAAATGGTGGAACAAATTTGACCTCAACAGAATTTCCTTCATCACAATGCAAAAATAGAAGCACGATGGTTAGAAAATCACCAAAGTAGTCAAAGAAGTCTCTAAGAAAATTCCACCTACACTTGCAACTTCACCTCCAACCCTAGTTAGTAAGCACAAAGAATCAAACTCCTCAAGAAAAGACAAAAAGAAAATATATACAAAATTATTTGATGAAATAATCAAACAAATGGAAGATGACAGTGAGGAATCTTCAACAAATTCAAATAAAGTGTCAGACGACCTCTTTGGTGGTCCATTATCTCAAAACCCTTTTGACTACTGACAAAATGAATCATTTAAGTCAAGACAAAATATCTTTCAGTGCAAAATTATTTAGGATATCATTATTCAAGTGAAGACAAGCAACTTCGGCAATACTATTCAACTTGAGGGACCTACATCAATTATGAAGGCCACTTTGTCAAAAAGTTGGTTCAATTATTCAAGATTATTCAAGATTCGTCATTAAGCATAATGATAATCTTTTCAAAAGGAAGCATGACTATCTTTCTTCAATTATTCAATAGTAATAGTCAAGTATAGTGTGTATAAATGTACTTAAAACCCATAGCGTTAGGCAGAGCTTGAATAGAGAGTTATCAAAGAGTTTGGAAGTGAGCTTAGCATGCAATTTTAGAAAGAGAGAAAATCCCTACTCTCTACTCTGTAAAAGCTTAAAAAACCCTTGTACAATTCCATCAAAACCCCTTTGTATAATTTGCTGTAAAAATTTTTATTTGCAATAAAATCTTCAATTTTAATCAATTTCTCCTACATGTTACATTATCAAGTTCATTTTAAATTCAAATCCAATTTCAAAATCTATTTTCAAATTTTAAACAAATTTCAATTTTAAAAATTCATTTCAAGTCCTTTTCTCAAGTTTTCTAATTTTATTACTTCTAAGTCGTTTACGGTATCAGAACCATAAAATTTCAAGGTTTAGAACAATTTAAAGAAGATCGCCAAATGAAAATTTGTGACTTTTTGTAATACCCTTTTTTCAGATATAGTATATTATATTCATATATGTTCATATTTTAAGTTTTTTTTTTAATGAGATTAAGTAAATACATAGATGAATAAGAGGATAATTTTTGACAATTGATTGGAATTGAAATGTATTAAAGGACTATTGACAAGTGATCAATTTTTCAAGTGGATTACACATGAAAGCACAAAATATCTTCCATTTTTATTTACTCTAGGTGTTTAATACTAAATTTACAAATATTGTTATACATAGAAGTTTAGCACGATAAAAGGCAATTAGCATATATTATGTTAGTGGCTTACACTTGCCAAAAGCTTGTTAGTATACAAATGCTATAGATGGGAATAAAATTTTTCTAAAAGCTAATGCTATTGGTTATTAATATTGTGGGTGGAATTGTACGTGGAGGCTTATGGCAATGGCTTAGTCACTTAGATTAGTTGATAATTGTCATTGATTGTTTTAGCAAATAACACATGCAAGCTACATATACAAACTTTAGGAAATATATAAGCAAATTGGAGATTAGATGATTCCCTTTTACATTCAACATTAGAAGCAAAATAAAGGGCACTGGAGGAGAGACAAGAAAAGAAAGAAAGAAGAAGGAAAGGTAAGAGAAGACATGATTTATTTTAATTTTAGGTGAATTCTGTACATTGTCCGTAGCTTAGTTTTCTATTAATAACTTCCTTTGTAGTATGAGAAAAATTTTGAAATTCAGAAGTGTTTTAGTTTACATATGAGGTAGTATTTATGTGAAATTTGATGGTTTTTCATGGTCATGTGGGTCGTTAGAATGGTAGTTAAACTCTAAGTAGTTGCTGAGAATAGGAGGAAGCAAATTGATATTGCTATGTTTAAAAATATGTAAGTCAGCATACAGAAGGAATAAAATTCTGAATTTTAGCAGATGTTAGTAGATATGCTGATTAGTGTTAAAATTGTAGAATTTTTGGAGTTCATTAAGGAAACCAAAATTGAAATGATTTTTACTCTTGATTTTGAAGAGCAGAATTTTTGGTCATGACCTTGTTATGTTTAGAAATTCATAACTTATGAAATTGGTTTTATAAGATTATGAAATTTTAACTCATAATAGACATGATAAAGTTTCTTTTGGCATAAGATTCATGAAATTTGGAGCTAGTTTTGGCTGTCAACTGCAGCAATAAAATTGTGAAAAGATGGAATTATGCATCTAGTATAAAAAGATTTTTAGAACTTGTTTAGGATTAAGGTACTAGTGCATTGAGTTAATGAATTTATTCATTTCTTTTATTATAAAACATGCTATATTGTAGTTGACAAGTTATCTTTTTCTTGCACTAATAGAAGTAAATTATACACGATTTTCTTCAAACTTTTAAATAAAAAGCCTTTAAATTTTTTTGGCTTTGTAAAACAATAACTAAATGGTTATTGGTTATTTTCAATTTATATGTCAAATGTTATTGTATTTGATTGTTAATTGATGTGAATTTTGTGATTAGAAATAATAGACATGGAAAATTATTTTGGCTCAATTCCATAGTTATTGATATATTCTACTCTGAGTAAGTCACGGGAATACACAGGGTGATTTTTGCTAGTGAAATTTGTTCTAACATGCTTATGATCCAAGTCACTATAGGTGCAAGAGATACTACTTAACTAGAGCTTTTTTATTTGTATAAATGTAGGTCAATGCTTTGTTAGTAAATGTTCTATAAATTTTTATTGTGAAAATAATAAATTTTCTGATATTCACATTGACACAAACTTATATGATTTACTTATTAAGTATACAGTTCACCTGTTGGCAATTACTTTTTGCAAACAATAGTAGAAAGTAGCAAGAAAACTTGGTCCTGAAGATGACATTTTGTGACCTTTTTTTTTTTTTTTTGTAATGCTAGCATATACGGCCTGTTTTGTAGCCACAGTTGCGTATTATAAGGAGTTAGGCTAACAACTATTAACCTATAGTTTTAGTGTATCAATAAGTTATTTTCAGTTACATTTAAGTATAATACATATGTTATTCCAGTCATTAATAATTCCAACTGAAGGATAGACGTGATTAATTGATTATACTTGAAATATGAAAAATATATTTTATTCTGACAAATGATACGCCAGTCACTTATGTTATATTCTGGGGCGTCGCATTTTTATTACATAAACATGCACTGGAAGGAGTAGAAACTGAACAACATTTGGATAACGATAGTTTGTGAGATGTAATAATTTAATGGAGAATTTTGTAGCATGGGTGACTGGAACGACTTGCTACAAGTTGATGGTTGGAGAGGGAAAATTTGATATGGTTGTTGTGAGGTCCGAATGTTGTGGTAAAGATGTTTTGGTTATTGAAGTTGGCCACTCATACACGTTTTCTCTACTCCGACCTTGCACCAAAGATGACCCTATAGTTAGATCCTTCGCAAGTAAGAATTCAAGAAAAAATTCAATATAGGTGTTATTTTGAGAGCAAAATTGGGAGACAATGAGAAGATTTTTCTTAATGTCAGGCGCACATAAAACATTATTGAGTTTGAAAGTGGAATCACAAGTTTTAATGGTAGTAGTTCTTATATGAGTAATAGGAACAGTATTACCATTTATCACTATGATATATTTATTATCACCATATTCGAAGTGAATGGAGAGGTTCTGCAAGTCTAAAGTGATGTGGTGAGAGGCTCCAGAGTCAACTATCCAACTTGATTGATTACTTGGAATCTCATGAGTTATGTAATTGACTTGTGACCAAGTGGAAAGTGAGGGAAGTGATCGGCATACTTTGGCAACATGATCAGGTTCGTAGCATAATTGACAAACAATTCGAGGTTCATGCGCCTTGAGGGTGGGTTGCCACTTTTAATTTGACTGATTAGAGGAGAATCCTTGATTGTAATGATTGTTGAAATGGCTTTGGTTTTCACGGTTTTCATAAGAACTCTGTTGGAATTGATTACGACAATTTCTATTGTAGCTATTTTTGTTACCTCCGTAGTTTGATAGTTTTTGAGCGGTATTCGAATTGTTGTTTTTACCCTTCTTATTGTGTTGCTTTTGTGAATAGTGAGTCGTGATGGGGGAGTCTTCTTTTGTCGAAACTAAGTGCTTGAGACTAGATTCATAGTCTGAAAGTTTCTCAACTAGTTCTTTAAAAAAGATGGTGACTTTTTTGCACGTAAGGCAGCTTTATGCTCGTTGTAGTCGTTGATAAGACCATTGAGCTTGTACAATTACAGCAAGGTCATCAATAGNTTACTTGTCTCTTGATCTTGAGACTTTACATGTGCATATGTGCTGACAATTTGGAGTTCAAAGTAAATATATAATTAATTAATTAATTAATTAATTAATTAATTTCACAAGATTATTTTCTGGCACAAGAGTCGATCAAAACTTCTACTACATTTTATATTTTATAAGATTAATTAATTAAATCGAACGATAAGTTATAAATGAAATATATCATATATATATATATATATACAAGTTAAATTTACCTATAAAAGTCATGTTATTTTAAATACTTCTAGAAGATTTTAATGATAATGTAAATATGTCATATATCTCATTTATTACGAGGAGATTGTGTGATTAATAATAGATTCATTGTCGTAACGTAAAATTTTTCAATTTTAACAATTACATTTAAATATTTTATTTTAGGTTGTTGAATAAAATTATAGAGGTTTAATATTATCGTTTATTGTATACATGTTCTATTAAAAACAAAAATATTATTTGATCAAAGACATTTGTCCGGTTAATAATTTAACTAATAATGTAAAATAAGATATTAATTACAAATAATTTAAAAATTATACTTGTAGAGCCTCTTGATTTTAAAACTCTACATGTGAATTATTTTCTCAAATAAAAAAAAAACCTATTAATTTCCAGTAGACATGGGCATCCACAGCTGAGGCATTGGCAAGTTAATTTACAATCACCTTCGTTTTGTATTAATTGACATGCAATTAAATGACAAGTATAGTCAACGGCATTGCCAACTTCCCATGACTAGTGAAAGTAGGATCTGGTTTCTTATGTGCCCACGTGACATCCTTTTAAAAATATAATTATTAAAACAAATCACATGATTATATATTCTTTTAATAATTCTTTTTTTTTTTTTGGCCTACTTAAACAGCTTATTAGCATGCACTTTTAAGAGATATAAATGAAGGGTGTGTTTGGTATTTGGTGTTGTGATTTTGAAAATACAGTTGTTATGAGTTAGTTATTAGATGTCTAATATTTGTGATAGAATTAGTGCTTTCAAAGTAATAACTGATATTTATTAAATTTAGTTATTGTGATTTTAAAATTTAGTATAAGCACAAAAGCCATATAACTATTGAAAGTGTAATATGATTTATCATCCATTAAGTGGAACAGTATAAAACATAAGGAAATTTTTTTTTTTTTGCACTGTATTTTGTGAAATAGTATAAGTTAATACATAAAAAGTTCATTTGGAAATAGTATAAGTTAAATAGACTCCATTATATTATAATAGATTATATTACAATAGGTTAAATAAAAATTTATATTATATTTAGTGTAAAAAAGTACCGGACTATTTATTCATTTGTGTTCATTAATTGATGATTTATTATCTCTAAGAGTCAAATCTGAGATCCCTTTGTTACATAGTTAGAGTGGACCAATACACCATACTTCTTCTCTCATTGATTTCCTGTATTCCTTGACATGTGAGGTTTTCACGTCACAACCTTGACCTAGAAGGATCAAACAATGCTCAAAATGTATCAAATAACAAATTTGATAAGAAAATATTTAAAACTTATTAAAAACAACACATATCAAACTAGTTAATGGTCTTTAATTATTAATAAAAATAAGTCTCTAAAAAAAATCTATATCATCTAATGATGTAATTTGAAGGAACTAATAAACAACAAAACTTTAGTCAAATTCATCTATTATATACACAATTTTTAATTATTTGAGAATTACAATAAATTATAATAAATTTTAAACTTAATAAATATACTAAATATATATATATAACACATTCATACTTATGTACAATGTGTACATGACATAACATGAGATGAAAACTATGGATATTTTAAAAATTTCGTAACACTTAATCACTTTAGAAGCTTATTATCAAAATTTACTAGGAATTTTTTTTTTTCATCAATTATCAATTAATAGAACTTCACTCTTTACTTATCACTTATTGAACCTACATTGCGAATTGATAACATAGCATATGTGAGATAAGCAGAGATAATGCTTATAATTTCAAAACAAATTAAAAGTATATGTCTAAAGGTAAAAGGCACTCTCTAATTCTGATCAACAATGAATCTTCTCACTGCATAAATATGTTATTATATAAATGTGAAGACATATTATATCTAAGATATTTCAAAGATTTTTTCTATATTATATAGAACATTTAACAATACTTACCACTTACCAAACCTAGAAGAATGTTATACTTAAAAAGATTCCTTATAAACTTGTAATAGCTTACTATTCAAATAATGAAGCTTGATATTTTAATACACAAATCTTAATAGAACGCATATGATTTATAAGTAATCACATATATAAATACATCATAATGAACAATCACGTAAATACATAATAGTATGAAAATTAATACTTTCATAATAACATATAAGTGAAAAATATTTTTAAAAACTTAATTAAACACATAAATACACGTATGTGCATATATATATATATATATATATATATATATTTATTGTGATACTTTTAAAAAGTTTAATATACTTACCTTTTGACGATCGCAACCAAACTAAATAAAAAATTTTTACATATAATAAACGATTAACATTTTTGAGCCTCATATATACTATTATAAAGTATAATATAACTCATTAGACCTTAGTTGTGCCACTTATATCATAGAATCTATTTAACGACTTAATTTTCCTAAACTTGCCAAAATTAACCACATGTTATTTAATAATTTTTCTTATATCTTAAACAAAAGTCTTTTCTCATGAAATCATAACACAATCTTTAGGAATCATAATATAACAGAAAAAAATTGACTTCTAACTCATAAAACTAGTTTTTATCATATACTAAACTTGATCAATTATCCTAATAGTACTATAAAATATACTTAATAGCCCCAAATTTAATTTTTAGAAATTAAATACATCCCTATATACAATAAAGATTTTTAAAAATATAAACATATAGATAGTAAGTTATTAAAAATATTTGAAAAAAATTCATTCTATAACTATTTTAAAAAATTTTGTTTTAAAATTTTTAAATTCTGCCAAATAAAAATTAGTAGTAATCTATATTTATCCAAAATTTTCATATCAACTCAAAGACAAATAATTTGGCTCTAAAATTTTAATAGGATATGATACACGCAATTGTAAATTAATTTAAAAAATTACATAATTTTTAAAGATGATTTGATTAACTAAAAGAATTGTTTTGCAAAAATCAGTAATTTTCAATATATTAAAGTCACATTTTAGAAAATCATTAAATATTAAAAAAAAATTATTTTTGAATGAAACAAAATCAATCATGGCCCTAAAGATGTTCATTGGAAAATTTATATAATAAATTTATTTTCTTAACATAAATTATGAATATTATATGAAATAGTAAGTAATTTTAAATAAATTTTTTAGAAAATTAATGTGTGTGTGCGTAATTAGAATTTTTTAGATAAACATTATTTTCTTTGTTTTATAAAATATATCTACTAAATTCAAAAAAAATTATTTATAAAAAATAAATAAATTAAAAATATATTTGTCATTTAGTTAATCAATTTAGGGTTAAAGAAATGGTAAGTATGCTTTTTAATAAAAATTACCATAAAATATAATTATTACAAATTTTAGAGACGTATTTGATATATTTTTATATTTAAAATAATAACAATTTTTTACAAGATATATTGGGTGTTTTATCCTTTATATTTTCTTTAATTATTTTAACTATATTTTCTCCATTATAGTTAGGTAGTAAATCTAGTATTATAGTTTGATGTTTTTTGTATATGTCTATTATATTTGTAGAAGAGTTAAAATCATTTTCTGTTTATTGTAATAGGTTCACTTTCTAATTCAAAAAAAAAAACTTTTAAAATAATTAAGCTCTATTAAAAAACAATAAGCTTTTGTATTTAAGATGTTCATAAAAATATACAACTAAAAATTTGAAAGTAATTAAAAAGTCTTAAAAGTAGGTAATGACTAAGCAATAAGTATTTAATGGCTAAGAATGACTAATCAATAGATATTTACAAATACTTTAATGGCTAATGTATAAAAGTCAAAGAATTTGAAAGCAAATATTTATTTATCTACCATACAATATTAATTATCTAACTAATGAAATTAATTTTCATAAAACAATTTAACAATTTATGTGAGACTAAACACTTTAAAACACAAAGTGATTATAAATTTAAATAATTGTAATATGCTTGATTTTAAATTTGATATTAAAATATGAAGTTTGCCTTTCTAGCTATTCATATAAATTTATTCAAGCTAATTTTCAAAATATTAGCTTGGTACCATTTTCAAAAATAAGGCTTTCAGAAAATTGGTCTTTCAAGCCTATTAAAATTATTATTGTGATCATATCAATGAAAACAAATTTAAAATCTCTTAATCACATCTAAATAGCCTTCAAAACTAAAGCACGACAAATGAGCCAATAGAGTTGTGTTATCTACAAAAGATTATTGAAATAACTAAAACTTTACTATATTCTTATTATTAACTAAAATCTATTTTGTTCTTAAGCGAAGGAGAAAAGATTTTTGAAATTATTTGAATAATTTTATATTTTTGTTAATTAAACAAGACTTTCTTTACCCTAAAACAAATAAGAAAAAGTTTTTTTTTTTAAAAAAAAACTTACTTATATAATCTTCTTATAATGTTAAACATAAATTAACTTTAAAAAAAACTTACTTATATAATCTTCTTATAATGTTAAACATAAATTAACTTTATGTAATAACTAAAAAATTTTGTCTAAGTCTTTAAGGAAAGTGTCTGAGAGAATTTTTAGAACTTTTTTAAATATAACTAAATATTCATTTAAACACACATACATACACGCGCGCGCACACACACACACACACATATATATATATATATATTGTAATTTTTTTATAAAGTATAATATACTTACTCTTAAAGATCACAAATAAGTTAATTGAAGCATTTTGACTTATAATCAAATATTGATATTTATAAGTCTTGTATACACACACTATTAAAAAGAAAAATTAGCCTTAGTTGTACCACTTACATAATCAAATCCATTTGACAATTTAATTATTTTTAAACTTTTTGCAATTGACCTTATGGAGTTTAAAATTTTTTCTTATACTTTAAACGATATTTTTTCTCATAAAATTAAATTATCTTTAGCAATCATTATATAAGATGACATAAAAAAATTGATTCTAAACTCTATATAAAACTATTTTTCATTATCCTAAACTTAATGACTTATATTAATAGTGTCAAAAATTGTACTAAGTAGTTTTAAATATTTGATTTTTAGTAAATAGAATACACGGCCATATATCAAATAATTTTGTAAAGATGATATAAACATATAGATTAGTAAAAGTCATAAAAGTTTTGGCACTATATTCATACTAAACCTAATTTAAATAAATTTTATTTTATTTTCATATTCTAAAAACATAAATTTTACATTGAGTCATGCTCATTCAAAAATCATAACAAATTAAAAACATAGAATTTGATCCTAAAATTTTAATATAATATAATAGAACCATTCTGTAATCAATGTATAAAATTTCATAATATTTTAAGATTGCTTTATTAAATAAAATAATTTTATCATTCAAATATTCTATAAACATGAATAGTTTCCAACAGTTTAAAGTCAATTTTAGAAAATCGTTAAAAATAAAAACTTGAAAAATAGATTAAAACAAAATTTATAGTGACTCTAGATGTTTAGTTGTACTATATAAATCTGTTTTTGTAAATTCATAATATAAAATTTTACAAACTTCTCGAACAGAACTATCTTATATCAAATCAGGTTATAAAATCTTTTAATTAATATTTTGTTAAATATATTTTTAGTAATTGTAAGCTAAATTGTTAATAATTATTAATATCATAAAAGTAAAAAAGATCTTAAACTTATTTTCAATCTCTAAATTTTTGTGTATAAAATTCTTCAGTCTCCTTTGAAACAAGCATAAATTTTTCTTATGAATACCTTTTCGCAAGCAATAACCTATTTATATATATATATTTTTTCTTATCTTTTAGAGTTTTCCTTGTGGCTTAGAAAAATTAAATAATGAACAAAACATTTTTGCTAAGTATTTAATACCTCATGTAATAAAAGATTATTATAAACCTTTATTGCTAAATAAGTTAGGCTCAAAATAATAACCTACGAAAATTTTTGGTCCATAAAAAATGTTATAAAAATAAAACTATCTAATTTAACAAATAATATATTTAAATCTTACCGGTTTTACAATTCAACTTTAGCTTTTACAATAGAAAAAAGTTGGAGTAAGTACTGTTTTCTATCTACTTTTTAACATAATATTTCAATATTCCCTTCTTTTTCAAGAATTATCCAAAAATCTCACAGTATTATTTCCATTGATGTTAATTTTTATTTTTTTAAAGGATATATTTATATTTTATCCTGATAAAGTTCTAACATCCAAAAAGCACTTTAGCCTGGCATGATATTTTTTTATTAATATTTTATTAATTTTTATTTTTCTCTTGCTTCAATTGTTTTAGTTTTATATTCTTTTTCCTCTCTTTCCATCTTTCTTTCTCGCCATCGAAAACCAGTCTCCGAATTCAAGTTCATATCATCTGACCCTCTTTTATCTTCCTTGTCTCCGCAAATCAACCACCGTCTATAGCGCACATTGCCCTACTCGCCGCCACCAATCACTCATAGCCAAGTCTCTACCACCGACAACCCATAGTCAACTCACTGCAAGATCAGGCTCTCCAACACACATACTCTATATCAATAAACAGATAATTTTCAGTCTACGAATGTTCTCAACTTCATTCTACAACCTTCCTTAAACAATTTACAGATCACTTAGCCAGTCTTATAAAAGCAACTACAAGTTTAGACAAGTAAGTTTCTAAAGTTTTATTTATTTGTTTTAGAGAAAAAGAAATCTAGTCCAGTTTGTGAAATACAAAATTATTCAAGTTAATTGGATCCTTTTTATTTTAAACAACCAAAAAGGTTGGGAAAACAATAAGAACCAAGTATAGTCTTGGTTATTTCTATAGTCTTTTTTAAAAAATACTATTCCATTGGCCTAATTTGCCTATTCTGATTTGTTAGGCTGTTCTGGGCATGCTCAATAGTTTTCATAATGTATTTTCATAAACAAAATTATAGCAATAACTTTAATAGATTTGAAATGGTCGGTATTCTTTCATTCTTTTTGTTTATTTGTATCAAAGCAATAAGACTAACTTCAATAATTTTATAAAGTAGCTACAATGGCAGACTTCATAATAAATCATACGATTTTTACATTTAATTCTTGTTATGAGTTTGATATTTGTCTTGATCTTATTTAGTACTTGCTATTTATCTTTTTCTTTGAATTTATCTAGTAGACATTCAATAGAGTAGACAAAATTTTCATATTCAACATACACATTTAATAAAAGAGACAAAATCTCTATGTTCAACATACAAGATGTTTAAGTATGCCCTGACTACCTTAGACGATATTGTTGACTTTATATTAGACATGACTACATATATACTAGCCATCAAAGTACTTTGTAGACATTAAATATATTTATTTATTACTCTATATTGTTCTAGACATTAAATCTGGTTATTTTCTATATATTTATTGCACTTTATTTATTTTCTATATATTTATTAGACATCGTTAATTATTATATGAACTGTTTAGTTGCTTTGATTGATTCACATAATTGTAGCAAACTTGATGATAAATCAACAAAATATATTTTTATTGGTTATTGCTCTTAATCTAAAGCATATAGGTTATGTAATCTTGTGAGTGGCAAAGTGATTATTAATAGAAGTGTTGTTTTCAATGAAAAAGCGAGTTGGAATTGGCATGAAAATTTAAATGGTGTTCAATTTGAAATTTCAACTAAAAATGAAGCTCCATAAATTAAAGTACAGTAGCCTTCTTTTTCAAGTTCTTTGAGTTTCACATCTTTACCAAACTCTTCTTCTTCAAGTTTGAGCAAAAAAAAGTTCATCTAAAGATGAAACTCCTATAATAAAATTTAGATCATTAGCTGAGATTTGTGAGAGTTCACAAGCTTTGTTTATTGCTAATCTAATAACCTTTGAAGAAGAAATAGGGAAAAAAGAAAGGCGCAATGCATGAAAGAGGAGCTTGCAACAATTCAAAAGAATGATACATGGGAATTAGTAGATCTTCTTGAAGACAAAAAAAGCCATCGGAGTTTAATGGGTCTTTAGAACAAAGTTTCAAGCAGATAGAAGCATATAAAAACATAAAGCATGACTTGTGATGAAAGGCTATTCGCAGCAATAAGGTGTAAATAACGATGAAACCTTTTCTCTAATTGCATAGTTTGAAATGGTGAGAACTATTTTGGCATTGGCGGCATAATTGCAATGGCTTGTGTATCAATTTGATGTTAAATTAACATTTTTAAATGGTGAGTTGTAAGAGGAGGACTATATTGCTCAACCTAAAGGATTCATAGTTGAAGGCAAAGAAGAGAGAAAGTATACAAGCTACGAAAAGCACTCTAAGGGTTGAAGTAGGCTCCACGGGCATGGTACAAAAAAATAGATTCCTACTTTCTTGATAACGGCTTTGAAAGAAGTAAGAATGAGCCCAATTTTTATGTAAAAAGAAAGGAAAAAAAATGATATTCTCATTAATTGCCTTTATGTAGATGATATAATTTATATAGGTTCTTCTTATTGTCTCATTAATGAATTTAAAGCTTGGATGAAGACAAAATTTGAAATGACAAATTTAGGAGAGTTACACTATTTTCATAGGCTTGAAGTGAAGCAAATTAAAGATGGCATCTTTGTATAGCAAACAAAATTTGCAGTTGATTTGCTTAAAAGGTTTAACCTATTGAATTGAAAAATTGCAGCCACACCAATGAATTTGAATGAGAAATTAAAGGTAAATGATAGGACTGAACAAGCAAATGCAAGAAATTTCAAAAGTTTAGTTAGAGGCTTAATTTACGTGACATATACATGACTTGATATTGCTTTTTAAGTTGGAGTTATTTCCAAATTTATGCATTGTCCTACAAAGCATCACTTTGGAGCTGTAAAAAGAGTGTTGCAATATATTGTTGGAATAATTGATTTTAAAATATGGTCTGGTCATATTTCAGAGCTTAAATTGGTTAGTTACACTGATAGCGATTAATCTAGATATTTAGAGGATAGAAATAGCACATTTGGCTATATTTTTGTGGATTAGCTGCCATATGTTAGACTTTAAAGAAGCAAACAACAACAGCCTTGTCTTCCTCTGAAGCTGAATATGCAACTACAACTTCATTAACATGTCAAGCCATTTGGTTAAGGAGAATTCTTGTAGACATCAGTCAAAAACAAAGGAATGAACTGAAATTTATTGCGACAATAAAGCAACAATTGCTATGTCCAGCCTATCATGGAAGAACAAAGCATATTGATATCCGAATTCATTTTATTCAAGTTATTGTATTAGATAAATTAATCATTTTGAAATATTGCAACAAAAATGAGCAGATATATGATATTCTTACAAAATCACTTTCTTGTGACAAGCATGTTTATTTCAGAAGTCAGCTCATAATATGCAAATTTGAATCAAGGGGGGGTGTTAAAAATTGAATTCAAATTTAAATTTAGACTTGTTAGTTTCAGCATTTTGCTCCTTAAGTTTCTATTAGTGGTAGAAAATAGTAACAAAATTTGAGAGTTTTTAACTTGTTTATATTACTTGTAAGCTTATAAATAGGCATTTTTATTTCTTAAATATGTAATAAAATTTATGGAGTTCACTGTAATTTTACTCTGTTTTTACCTCTGCAATTATCTTTGCAGTTCATTGCTCTGCTGCAATTCTTTGTTGTTTCTTGATAAATTCCCAATAGAGTTAACCTTGTGAGATATATTTGACAACTGTAAAAAAGCATTGATAATAAATCTCACTATACTCTCTTATGTATTTGCATTTAAATTATATCATTCACACTTGTGTTTCAATTGATTTGACTTTTATCTATAATAAGTTCATACTCTATTATCCTTTATTACTCTAATTTTTTAATTCTTTATTGAACTAAATAAACTCAACTAAGTAATTTTTTGTAGTATTTAAATTAATACACAAGCAAGCAATTAATAATAAAACCAAATCTTTAGAAGTAAATAAACCCAAATAGAATTCACAATTAAATAAAGATGACAAATTAATTATGAAAATAATAAGGAATTGAATATCTCTTATAAAGATATTGATCACTCTTTTTTGTTGCAAGTTACATTTCTCTTTTTTGTTTTCTCTTCCCTTTTTTTTCTTCTGGTGATCCTAACAAGAATTGAATAAATAAAGATAAATATAGATGAAATAAGAAAATATAATTTAATAAGAAAAGATAAAAGACACAAAATAAGGTATTGGATGAATAGTTCCATGGATAAACGGTGTAACAAATAGTAACTCATTTTTTGTCTCTTTTTTTCTATTTTTAAACAAAAAAAGAGACATAAAGAATTTATAGATAATCAAAACTAATTTTAAAGTGTAAGAACTGATACCAAATTAAGGTGAATCTTAAGAATATCAATCTTGAAATATAATAATTTAAATTGGAATTCAAATTTTAAGAAAGCTAAAGTTTTTATTAAAAAGTTCTAACCCAATTATTAAAGGAACTAAGAACCAACAGAATTTTGATCCTATAATTCACTAATCACGTATCAAAAGTATAAAAAAAATTCAAATATCACAAGAGAAAATTCATAAAATTCTATAAAAAATCAAATATAAGAGTAATTTTCACAAAATATTAATTAAATAAAATCGAATTTGTAATTTTTCTTCACAATATTTTTTTAAACTACTTTATCTAAGACTTACAATTAAATTCTAAACAAATTAATATAAAAAATTTTAGTTTAAAATAGTTAGGAATAAAAGTTTTAAAATAATAAAAAAAATAATTAATTAAAATATATCTTACAGGACATTCTCATTAGAAAAATAATTCTATTTATAATTAAAATATACGCCTATGTAGTATTCTTATTAAAAAAAAAAATTTCTATCTGCATCATTGGATCACATTGGCTAGCTTTTAATACTCTTTAAACTCATTTTCATATTTGATGTTAATATATAATCTTGCTCAGTCTAAATTTATTAAATCAATTCATTAAACACTACTTAAATTTTCTTCGTTCTTACTCTTATAATTGATCCAATTGGCACCTACAAAGAATTATGGTAAGTTTATTGTTGATTTTCATCAATTAGTATGGCAGATAACACTTTACCTCAAGAACAAGAACTTTACAAGTCATTCTCTAACTTTAGAATCAGTACTTCATGTACTTAAATGGCCCAGTAATATGCTATCTATTATCCCTAAATTATCAAAAGCTTTGAATCAAGGTGATTGGGCTTGCTAAGGAAGAGGACGGGTTGTACTTCTGGGATATTGAAAATGGCAAAAGTAAAGAGCGAGAATATCTATTTCATCTATCCGAGAGACTACCATTCAATAAATCACAAATTTGGCTTCATAATTTTAGATTACGACATTTGGACATTCTTCTTTTCGTGTACTCAAAAACACGTTTTCTTATTTATTCAAAGGAGTTGAAAATTTTGATTTTTTTTTATGTAAAACATGTCAATTTGCGAAACATAAATGATGTACTTTTCCTCCAATTAATAATAGGTCATTGTATTCTTTTTCTATTATTCATAATAATGTTTGGATCCAAATAGGGTTGGAAATATTAATGGAACTTGTTGGTTTGCCATATTTATTATTCTTGTACTACGATTACTTGTTCATTCTTATGAAAAATAAATCTGCAATGCGTACAATTGTTCCTAATTTTTTTAAACCAAAACCAGTTTAATGTTAATGTGAAAATGACCAAATCAGACAATGAAAAGAAATATTTCGATCAGGTTATATTCTCAATCTTACAAATGGAAGAAACTATACACTAGTCATCTTGTCCTGGTGTCGAAAAAATAAATTGACACCCGCTTGTAACAACACAAATATTTCGATTAAAAAAAAAAAAAAAGGGACTTGAACACTGTTGAGAAAAGCTCTTTTGACAACCACTTATCTTTTGTACTTCACAATTCTATCCTCGAGTCACATTTTTGAGTGTGAGGGTTAGCAAATTCAAATGAGAACCAAATTTAGGATCTCACAAATATAAAACACGATAGGATAGATCTTAGAACCTATTTTGTAGAGATGTATGATTTGTATAGTTCTATTTTTTAAGTAACTAGATTCTAAGATTAGAGTGATTTTATCTACCAATGCAAGTGACACGTGAATGAAATATATCACATATTAATTCCAGATTTCTACAAATGTCAACAACAGAATTAGCTGATAGAGACAGCACAAAAGTTCTCATAAGAGTTTCTTATGCACAGAAAACTTTGGAAAATAAATAAATAAATATAGAAAGGAAATGATAGCACTCGTCGAACAGACAACATTTTTTCACCGAAGAGATGACACTCCTCAAACAGACAACATTTTTTCACTAAAGAGAACAGAATCTAGAATACATTAAAACTGCAGAGTTGCGGAAGTCACGAGACATGTTGAAGCGGTAGACAGAACATTCCTCTACCACCACCATTAAAGACATACCATTCATTGCTTCCTTCGACTTGACCTCATACCCTATCAAATTAAAAATTGTAAAAGAAGAAACTATGGATCACATTACATTAGTCAACCCGTTTCTTTAAGATCCTTTCTTTTTTTGGTTTAGTGGGGTGGGCTTATTACTTAGCCATCATAACCTTGACAAATTCCTCGTAATTTATCTGGCCATCACCATCAACATCAGCCTCCCTTATCATCTCATCGACTTCTTCATCGGTAAGCTTCTCCCCTAGGTTTGTCATCACATGGCGCAGCTCAGCAGCAGAGATGAAACCATTCTGATCTTTGTCAAAAACTCTAAAGGCCTCTTTCAGCTCCTCCTCTGAGTCGGTATCCTTCATCTTCCTGGCCATGAGGTTTAGGAATTCGGGAAAATCTATAGTCCCGTTACCATCAGCATCCACTTCATTGATCATATCCTGAAGTTCTGCCTCGGTAGGGTTCTGGCCAAGTGACCTCATAACAGTACCAAGTTCTTTGGTGGTAATGCAACCTGCAAAACCAATTTATATAAATAAACCGTGTCAAGTTTGGAACTTTTGTTGCCCACAATTAGGCCTTATAGATTTTAGGAAAGGCTGAATCGGAAGAGTAATATAACATTGAACATCAAAATGTAACCGAGTAAAAAAAAATAAAAATTGATAGATGATCCGAAGGAAGACAGAATCTCCAAGTAAGCATATAAATAGAACCCAATGGAAAGACATCTTATACAAATGAGAACTACAAAAAAATTTAGTAAGAAGATTCAACTACCATTAAAGTGGTTGATTTAGAACATATACTGAGGTGTGGGTCATACAATCGAAGTAAGATTTGAGACAGACAAGCTGTGGACTAACATCGAATTCGTGTAAACGTGAGTGGGCCCAGTAAAAATTGGTGTTTGCCAAAGACTTTTAAGTTTTGCTTTCAAAAGTAAAGGGAAACTAGCGATACCAAACATACCGTATAATGTACTTATAAGCTAAAACTGTATTAAGCTACAAAATAAAGTAAAATAAAATAAATACCAATAACAAGAATTTTTTATGTATTAACGATTTGAAATCGACTGCTTCCATAGGCAACAGAGAGGTAACACAATCTGTAAAAAAGAATTGCTGAACTAAGAGAGGCAGATGCAGTTACTGATGAAAACGACTGACACAACCATAGACAACCATCAATTAACTATCATCATAGATAGAACAACTAAACTAATTCCATTAATCTTACAATTAATTCAGTCCAAGAAGCGAAAATTAAAGTCATTAAAATCACATCAAAGATCAAGAATCACGAACAAATATGCATACATGAAAGATCAGAAATAGAATTGATTACAGAAAAGCTAAAACAAAATATGTACAGCTCGCAGATTTTCAATCTAAAACTAGATCTATTAGAAAATGGATAATTTAAGAAAAAAAATAAAAATATTAGATAGAATAAGAAAAAGAGAGAATCGGACCGTCGCCATCCTTGTCGAACAAGCTGAAGGCTTCCTTGAACTCGGAGATCTGATCATCGGTAAGTTGATCCGCCATTTTATTTTCTTTTTAACTCAACACGACCCAACCGCAACTAAGAAAGATAGAGATCGATGTATTTCCCCTCCAGACAAAACTATGGCCGCTTTTATATCAGCCAATCCTACGCGTCACCCTCCTGGCATCCGGACGTAACTGAATTATCAAATCTGCTTAATTGTTAATTTCCCTTTTTATCCTTTCTTTTTTCATTTATTTTTTTAAATTCTTAATTTATCAAATTATTGTTGTTATTATTATTATTATTATTAAATAACCAAAATATCAGTAACTCTATCCCTAACATGAATCACGAGGAAGTGGAGTAACTAAAGTAATTTTTCAAGTCTCTATATGTACTTCACAATTGTTTCTCACCAATTACAATAATTTTCAACAAATAAAAAAGATTACTAAATAATACAAGGATTTTATTATTAGATAATATTTATTTTTTTAATTGTAATTCTAATTTTTGAAATAATTTTGTTATAGTAAACCAGGGCAAAAAGGAAATCGTTATAAAATAATATATAGATTCTTTAAAAATAAGATAAATTACAGGAATAAAAGTGTTCGTTTAACATAATTCAATAATAACCTTACGATAATACCGATTTTAAGAGGATGTTTCGGTAATTTAGGTTGTTAAAAGAAATATCTCAAACAATTAGCAACGACGAGCCACGCACGGAAGCTCAAACATTAAATAGAAAAACAAAGAGCTTGACTTAACTACCCAACGGAACACAGTTACTTGGTGTCCATTACTGGAAAGATCATTAATTACGATGACACGTGGTGTCATGGAGGATGGCAGTACCAATGTCGTCGCCTTCATTAGTGCTTACGTGCCATTTAGCTGTATACCGCAATGAACTCAATCTAGATTTTTTTTACGCGTGGTTTGTTGCTTTTACCCCTCGGGACTTTGATTGTTGGGATAATAACATCTGCACCCCCCGACGTTTTATCTTTCTTTGTCAAGTGGAATACAAACAAAACAATAAATACAAGGAAAATCAGAGAACGCGTTTACGCGGTTCGTACGCGGAGAATGAGATCGGACACTGCACGTCAAGGTGCCGTCGCTCTCGCACTTCCCCCAGGCGGCCCTTTCGAAACTACCGACTATTCTACCATACTGTTTGTTATATGGCGATCTCGCAATTCTATTCAAAATCACGCGCCAGGGATAATAAGGACATTTTATTTTTCCCAAATTTCGTGAAACTGCATTTCTTCTCTTCCTTTTTTTTTTTTTACTTTAAAAAAATATTTTTAGTTGGAGCATTTAATTTTAAAGTCTTCAAAAATAAAATACATCACAATTTAATATTAATTATTTGCATTAAAAAATAGATACTATTAACGTGAATTATTAATTTATATAAATAAAAATTTATATTTCTAACATTATTATTTAAAAATTTATTGACATTGTACAATCACTCAACCATTTAATGTTACTTTGATTTTACTAATTTCTACAAATAATTTTTATAATAAGATCAAAGACATTACATTATTATTATTATTATTTTTGAGAATGTAAGATCTTATATTATTGAAAAAATTTATTGTTATATTATATAAATAAAGTAAATTTAGAAGAAAGAATAGAACATACAATGGAATCATATGATACAAATAAACCAAAACTAAAGATATTAAATTTTAAAAAATTGCAAAAAGAAATAACTCTTCCTACAATAAGTGAAAGTTATTGTAAAAAATTAAATCAATTTATGCTTCAAAATTGGACATGAAATATGCATAAGAATAAATGTCAAAAAATTAAAAAAAATACTCATACATGTTTATTTAGTTTAAGAATTTGTAGAAAAATATTGAAACAATTAAAGAGTTTGTTAAATATGATAGTTGTGTTATGAATTAATTAAAATAAATATAGATGTTTTAACTTATAACTATATATGTATAATATACATCTATTAATCTCTTTGTAACTTTTAAGAACTTATGATCTAATTATTACATTTACTTTATATGAGGTAATTATAAAAATGAGTTCATTACTTTATTTTATATATACTTAAAATGAATAAAATTATCTTTTAAATTATTGGGTCTTTTTTAATTTTCTTTCTTTTCTTTTATTATATCATATGAACTTGAAGTTAAAGGATCATTAATTTATAAAAATATTTTTTTATGAATCAAAATTTTGATACATTTATTAATTCAAGAAAAATAATAAAATTATATATTCTAATTGAAAATGTCTCATTACATGTTTAGGTTCTTGAAGGACAAAATGATAAAACTAATGAAGGTAAAACACGTATAAAATATGAAAGATTAATTGATTCTAAAGACATAGCTCTTCAAAAGAAAAGAACACAAGAAAAGTTATAGAAAAAAGATAACACTTTGAAAAAATCGTTACTTAATAAATGAAGAACAAAATTTGATTAATTAATTATTATCGATTTTATTTTTCTAAAAGAAAAAAATTTACTAACAACTAAAGATGAGTCAATTTCTCTTACAAAGACAACATATAATAAAATTTTTACTATTTATGTTAGTGTTGTGGAATGGTTTTTACTACTGAAAGTAACAACCATCATACGATTATGTGAAAAAAAAAACTTTTCGAAAAATCATAACCGAAATTATATAAACTCTAAACTTTTGTTTAAACATATTCAAATAACAAAATATAGGTAAAGAAATTATACCTCAATTTCTTTATTTCGGATTAGTATGTTATCTTTAACTTACCTATAGATATATTCACATACCAATGGTTTGATGATGACTCTGGTATTACTCTTACAAAGATAATTGTTTTTAAGGTTTGTATTTGGTTTCATAAACCAAATCTAATTGTGTTTGGTTTTTTGAAAAATTTTCTAGAAATTTTTCTTTTTTTTCTTTCTTTTCTTGCCAACAACCTATAAAAACTATGAATGGTTTGCTTAATATGTCTTGTCCAAATTTTCAATGCCTTATTATGCCAAAATAAAATTATTTTATTTTATTAAATCAAGCCAATCAATTACTTTAATTATTGGCATACATATAACTTAATATTAACCATGTATAATTTAATCTCATGGATGAATCATCGTATGATAAAAGTGAATTAATCTACACCTTCCATGTATATGCAATGTGTGTTAATGTCTACTATCTACATGTCACACATTTGCTTAGTGGAGATTTTGATGCTTGGTATAATCTAAACCACCCATGTATTAAATAAAGATTAAATCTCAACCATCTATTTGTCAAATAATGATTTAATCAATTAATTAATAAATAAATAATTTATTTATTAATTAATTAATATGAAATATAGCTCTAATTACCTTCTTTTTCATTTGCCAAATTATGTTTGCGGTATAGCAAAAATTAACAACAAATTTTTCAATGTTGTTGGTGCTAGCACGTGTTAATTAGAAAATTTATTCAAAATGATATAATATCTATCTAATAAAATTTAAAACTATTTTAATTTTTATTAATACAAAAAATATCATTAACTAATTTAATGATATATTTTATTTTTTATTAGTTTATTAGTTATTATATGTGACTCCCTAAATTTATTGTGTACTAAATATGAATATATACGAACTTATTTGTATTATTTTGGTATAATTTATTATAATCGAAATTCTCAATAGTTATGAGTGACCTATAATAAGATATTATGACCCCTAAACACAAAAAATATAATTCTAAATGAACATATTATAGTCATACTTATATATAGTAAAGTATCTCTATTATTGACTTTTGATTAAGTATGCAGGCTATGGAGTTGTCAAATCCTTAATTAGATTATAAGATTAGAAACTTAATCATATAAGGATTTACATATCTGCAAATTTTATTTTTGAATATCATATATTCTGACCAAAGATCTTATTCCTGTATATAACAATTTTACTTAGAATCTTAAACTCAATTATCTGAACTAGTAGATTCCATATTGATCATTATATGTTCTTATACAATAAGAATACATTGCCATTAAGTTTTTTTTTTTTTTACTAAGCATAGCTAGCCTAATGCAATATACACAAGTGATCGATGTGCCTTAGTGTAAAGGGTAATCATAATATCTTATGTTAAAGAACTAATGGTATACTAGTACGGTTGTATGACGAATTATTGCTTATAAATAATCACCAATATAATTCATCACATTTGGTCACGTTTAATAAGACATTTTTTTAACATATTAATCATATTTATACTCTTATAACATGAGACTTGTCGCTCAACTATTAGCATTATATACTAATTAATAGTAGTAACAAAAATATGCTAGTCATACAATGTCATTATTCTTAATGATATTATTCTAATTGGAACAGATTCAGATATATTTGAATCAGAAACTCTATACTCAACTCTATAACTATTTACAAATAAAGTTTAGACACATAATACATCATATGATCTCATTTTGAATCTCATATAAATTAAAGAATAGTAATTAATCAAATACAAAACAAAATAATTACCATTAAATTAATTGTAAATATTTTTACAACTAATCACAAAAATATATATATACAAAAGGATTGATATCTTTGAACCTTATGACATAATTAGTTTTATATTATATTTCTATCAAATTTTTACTTGCATTAGAATCAATTATTGTGGTACTTAGTACATATTTTCTCAAGATGATGATTTAGTTATTGTTATGTTATATGCTTAGTCAGTGGGTCTATCACATTATCTGCTAACAAAGTTTTTTTCACAAGTAATTGTTTATTAATAATAAATTTTTTGATCAAGTGATACTTACACTAAATATGTTTAGACTTTTGTGAGACTTAAGTTTCTTAACTTATGCTATAGCTCTATTATTGTCATAATACAAAGACATTGGATTAAGAATGTAAGGAATCACTCCGAGTTCGTTTACGAACTTATGGATCTAGACAAACTTTTTTGTAGTTTCTATGGTAAAGTCCACTATAGTAGTTTGCTTGGAACATTTCTAACTAATAGTATCTTTATTACAAATAAAAACAAATATAAAGATAGACTTTCTATCATCCACATCTGATTGAAAGTCAAAATCTTTGTAACCCTTAATTTTTAATTCACCACCTTTACAAGTTAAAGTCAAATCTTTAATTTTTCTCAAGTACTTAACGTGACCACAGTCCAATGTTGTTCTTTAAAATTTGCTTGATATTTTGCTCGTAACACTTATAGTATATATTATATCAGGTCTTATACATAACATGGCGTATGTAAGACTACCTATTACCAAAGCATAAGAAATCCTCTTCATACACTTTAGCTCAATTTTAATTTTGGGTTCCATCTCATTTGAGAGATGAATATCATATCAAATTTCTTTAGTACCTTTTATGTATTGTTTTAAAGAAAGATTTATTATTTATTTTACTTTATCTCTATAAAGATAAATATCTAAAATACAGGTTGCTTCTCCCAAATCTTTTATGAAAAATACATTATATAACCATAACTTTACCTTTGTTAACATGCTTACATCATTTTCTATAAGAATTATCTCATCTCTATACAATATAAGGAAAGTGATTGCATTATTTGTCTCCTTCTTATAGATATAGGGTTCATCAATATTCTTGATGAAGCCAAATAATTTGACTGCATTATCGAATCATATGTGCTAACTTCTAGAAGCTTACTTTAATTCATATATGGATTTATGCAGCTTGCATACTTTATGACTGTTTGTAGATGAAGCAGACTCTATAGGTTTGTAAATTGATATGTATGCATCGACTCAAGGATTTATGTGAAATTTTTAAAGTATCTATGCTAAGAAGAAGAAAAGCATACTTATCGGGGAAGAAAATTAATTTAAAGGAATTTATCTATTAAACTCTTTTTCTTCACTAGTTATTTATCCTTTCGAATTTTTTCATGTAAGGTTTTAATAAGATAGTTTTTGCAACTTTAAAATTATTTAAAATACAAACCTATGAATTTACTTTTTTTGCTTTTGATACCTTTTTTAGGGTTTTACTAATACATATTTTAATAAGACATGTTCTCTGCACTATGAACATTCAAAGCAGTGTTATATATTAATTAAAATAAATATGGATAATTATGACTTAAACCTTTTATGCCGTCACTAATTGATTTAATATGAATATTTATAACATATATATCTTAATCTTCCCATTATTTCTAAGCTTATGATCCATTATTTGTAAATTAATTATTACATTTGCTTTAATGTTGTGATTATCTAACTATAAAATAAAAAAATATTTCTTTATTTTGAACACACTTGAAATGGTGCTTGTGTTTTGTAAGAGCCCAATTTTGTCTCATTAATGATGCCAATACTTATTTCACAATTTTAAATTAAATAGTATTTATTTCAAAATTTGCCACTATCTATATATAATGTTGGTTTGTTATTATAATATAGCAATAAATTCATGATTTTATAATTTATTTTAACCACACTTAGGGGTGTGCACATATTGATTCAATTGGAGTTTTGTCAAAATTACATAAAAATAAAAAAATAAAAATTAACTCTTAAAATTGTAGTTAATGAGTCAAGAAAAATTTGTTAATTCCATTTAATTCGTTTTATAATTTAAATTTAACTTTATAATTTTCAAAAAATTAACTCAAATTTAATTTTAAATTTTTTATATTTATATATAAATAATTTTATATAATTATAAAATTCAATTAATTAAACATGCCACATGTATTTTTAAATTTAAAATTATATAAACTTTTTATTTTTGGTTCGATTTAATTTTTTAAACCTAAAATTGAAATCAAACTAAAGATTATTCCATTTTGGATAAAAAAAATCAAAGAGCACTTTTTAAAATATAAATTTGAATTTATACTAGATTGAACTGATCCCTTCGATTCGAAGTTCTAATTCTTAATCTTTTTTGCCAAGCCCTAACAACATTAATTTGTAATTATAATATATTTATTATAAGTTGAAATATTATTTTTAAGGGTTACTATTAACTCACCTTTAGTTATTTAAAATTCATATAGAATTTAATAAACTTTTTGTTTAAGAAATTTGAGTTGAACTTGATTTAATATTTTTGTTTTCTTGGGCCATTCTAACAATAGTTTGATTAGTGATCTCCAGGCTTATCCTATATGATAGTTCCCTTAATTTATTTCTTGATTATAGTCATTATAGATTATCATGGTACTTTATTTCTAGAATTTATCAAACATATAAATTAGTTATATATAAAAGTAAATACTAAATTGTAATAAATTATAATTTTTTTAAATTTCATCTAAAAGAACTTGTATGTATATAGTACTAATTATTCATATATTGCAAAACATACATGCTACGGTGCATTAAAAAAAAGTTGGATATATATATATACATATATCAAGAGCTTTAATTTTTTACATAATTTTTTATATTATTTATATACTATTGGATTAGTCATCTTTGAATAGTTGAGATTGTATTTCATGTTTGTATCAATTTTAATATATTAATTATATATGTTAGATTTAATTTCAACTCTTAAAAGTGTATTTATCCGTTAGTTTAAAATTAAATATAAAAAATTAGGTAAAATTAAAAGATTTTTATTTATATATACATATATATATATATTAATAATTAATATTTTTAATATAATAAAAGTAAATTATTTTATAAGTCATAACAAGATTGTAAATAAGGATAATGATTTAGCATTAGTAGCTTGATTGTAAATAAGGATGGTGGTTTAGCATTAGAGGCTTTAAGAAACAGAGTTGCTATTCTAACTCAAATACAAATTTTAGAAATGACATGTTATTACATATTTAAAACTTATAGAGAAGGGTAATTCAAATTCGATTTAAAAGATAATTTATACAAGTTCATCAAGTAATTACAATAAAACTTGTCTATAATTATAATGTTGGGACCAAATTATTATTATTACTATGAATGGGTTATAATTTAATCAAGGTGCAATCACAAAAATTATTATTTTGACTTAATTATTTTTAGTGCAAGGGATAAAAAATTATTGGGTTAATTTCTATATTATTTTTAATGATTTTTATTTTTTATTTCTACTATCAAATAGTATTTTTAATATTCAACCATATGATGTAAGTATCATTAAAAATTTTAAAGGTTATTACTGTTAGTATTTTAATCGCAATTTTTAAAACAAATAAAAAATCATGTCTTAAAACTAATAAATATAAGTGCTCTTAATAAAATTTTAAATGTAGGTTTTGTATAGACAATTTTATGTAAAATTACAGAAAATTACTAAATATTTTAAGTATTGCAAAATTAGGATATTTGACCGATAAATTACAAGTTAAAAATAAAGTGAAAGGGGGAATTAAAGAATCATTTTATAATTGAATGATTAGATTAAACAACTTTACTAAAATAATCAAGTGAATATTAATGTATTCCTAAATCATCTAATGAGTAATAACTCGTATATTTTTCAACTAAAAAAGAAATCATTGCGACAATTGGACAAGAAAAAGAAGTAGATGGTCATGAGAATAATAGTATAAAAATACAATAAGTTTTATACTAAAAAACTCTAAATATACTTCAAAGACAAGAAATATTTTAGATTTAATAAGAAAATGTCTATGCTTATGAGTTATTAAGTAACTACAAGTTTAAAACTATAGTAATAACTTTAAAGAATAAATCATTATTTCAAATAACTTAAAAAATATTTCTTTAAGTTTCTTAAGATGAAATTAAAAAAATTTATAATTTATTATAATATAGAGTTTATTTTTATTTATAATTGTCCTAAATTATGATCAAAATTTTTTTTGATTACACAAATATTATTCTTACAAGAATATCACTGTAAAGATATTTTACTATAATTTTATTTTCTTAAAAATAAACATTGTCAAAACACAAACAAGAACAACTATTCTCCCACATGTTTTGGGATTTATATATATCATTCATTTATATTCATGATGAGGAGTAATTTTTTACAATTTATTTTATCAAGATTGGGTTGGGCTGTATTAAAATAAAATTTATTTGAAGTATTTTATTGTGTAAGTGTATCAAACCACAAATATTAACCGTTAAATTGATGAATAGCACACAATATGAGATAAACTAAATGGTATAATGCACGAGAAGTGCAGTATTGTTCATAATCATTATTTTATTTTATTTTTGTAAAAATTAACTATGAGCATATGTGTGTGTAAGTTTTATTAAATTAATTTATAATAATAATAATAATAATAATAATATATTTAATACAGATTTCAAATTATATTTGAAATAAAAGTATTTTGTTATGTTTTAAAAATATTGTGTAATAATTCATTATAATAACGAAAAATCAATAAATAAACTTTAAATATGAAAATAATATTAAAAAATCAAACTGTTGGGTGCTTTTTGTTTAAATTTATTTTATAACCTTCAAGCTTATTTTTATTGTGTAAAATCGAACCAATTTTTAATTTCGCCTTTATTTTAGGTTCAAACCCCCCAACCTAAGTAAATGGATATGGATTGACCCGGCGTAGGCTTGGTGGATTCGGGGGAGACTCTAATATTATTCAATTGCGTAGATTGAATGACAATAATCCCAATGGCGGGTGAAGAGTGAAATTATTAATCATTAAGAAAACGGAAGCGGGGGCTGTGTATATTATTGGAAACGCAGACTTCTTTGACAAGCCTGAAATGGCAATGAATGCATGCAAACAGAGAAGTAGGATCCAATTAGGTCTGTAACAATCTCTTCTATCAAATCTCTACAAATAAAATCTTGTAAAGCCAATCCCAATCTTCCAATCTCTCTTCTTTCACCCCATGCCATGTCTCTGCACACTTGGTTTACACTATCTATCATCGCCTTGCTTCCCCACAGAGGTGAGATCATGGCGTTCTGGCTCATCTTTGCAACTTGAAGAATAATATCAATTGATTCATCACTCATATTTGTAGTCATTTTTTCAGCTAAACACATGTTTGTGATGTCTTCTTCCTCTGCTGGTTTTTTCTTTTGCTTCTTGTTCTGCTGCTGCTGCTGCTGCTGCTGCATTATTGCTCGTCCTACAACACAAGTTATTATTACTTACTCCATGAACTGTTCATAGATATCATCACAAACAATGATCATGCTAATTAGATCATCATTGAAACTAATATAGGGTCAAAAATGAAAAGAAAAGTTAAAAAGAAGCAGAAGCAGCAGCTTGAAGAAAATCACTTTTTCGAAACGTTCTGCTTGATTAAGTGCTTTATTGTTGGACCCGCACCCACTACTCGAATACAATGGGACCGACTGGGGATATTTTGTTCTACTAATTAATAAAGCCCCCGAGTTGATGCTTCTTTTTCTTGCCGTTTGTCTCACTTTTCTTTTTCTGAATCATCTTTTACTGCAAGCATGCATCATGCAGCTAGCAGTACCAATGAAGAGTTTTTTACTTGGCAAAATCGATCTATACCTTTCATTGGAAACTGATGTTAACTAATTAAAAACTAATTAAGAGCAAGAGGAGATGGACTATAGAAAGTAATTAATTTGAATTAATTGTAACAGCTGTAAGTCATTTGATGAGCTGAATTGGGTGCTTTTTATTTGCTATTATTGTTTGTCTCCCACTATAATTTGTAATAATGGTTTGGATACAGGATGAAATGTTTGACTAGTTGAAAACCCAAACCTTGGCACGCAATCCCTAAATTCTCCAATCTATTTAATTAACCACCTACATTACAACTAATAAAGTAGTTAAATTCATTGAAACTTCAAAGTACAAATAAAATTCACATTATCAACAAATCGTGGTTGTTAGTATACTTTGTAGTACACTAGATGATAATATTCTAGTAAGAACATTACTCTATTTATATAAAACTTAAATTACACTAACTATACGAAGGGTAACAAAGCATGGAGTTTTTGGAAGAGAGCAGTTGAACCAGTCTTTGACATTTACACTCTAGCATCACGAGCACATTTAGAAAAAATTCAGCTATTTTATGTTTTGTTTGTTTTTCCAGAAAATATTGGGGGAAACATTTACGGTTTTTGTCATTATTAATTTTGGTTGGTATAACGATACTTTCATGCATGCCATGTAAACAAAAGAAAAGACAGAACAAATTAATATTACTGATAGCAAAACAAAACAAGTACTGAAAGTCACCATTTGTGTAACGTCTGGAGTAGCTGCTCAGAGTCGACGGCAGAGTGAAATCATCCAGCACAGATACCGGACTCGGTTGCGGTTGCGGTTGCGGTAGCGGTTGCAGTTGCAAATCGCCATTAAGCTGCTGCTTACACGTTAAATCGTTTTGATCTCCGCAGTTAACATTATCATCTTCAACGCTAACGCCACTTTTCACAACGTCAATAATTTTCTTCAGCGCTTGCAAGTCCTCGTCGCATTTCTCCAGTGCTTCAAGCAACTTCCTTCTCTTCTCCGCCGCTAATTCTACTGTCAAATCCGTCGCCCGATCAACTTGGTCCAAACCCACTCGTGGTGGAGTAGTTCGCAAGTTCTCCGGCGATTTTAACGTGATCGACCGACGAATCTCTGCCGGCAGCGTGGGACTCCTGGGGACATCGCAGGAGAATCTTGTGACTTTGCCACTGACAAGGGTGATTTGATCTTGTTGTGATGGGGAAGAGACCCTGTTCTTTTCTTGCTTTTTCCCTGCAGTTTCATTAATAAAGATCATGCAAGAACTTAAAAGCAAGAACATTAGTGAATTAATGATATTAACAAACCGAAAGTGAGGAATTTGCCGCGGCGATTGTTGTAGTTGTAAAAGAGATGGAAAATGCCAGACATGCAGCCGATGCTCTTGGCACGGAGAGTAGTTTTGGGAGAATTTTCACGACGAGAAGATGAAGATGGAAGTGAAGAAGCATCTTGTTTCTTCATAATTTTATTTTTGGTTTTGTTTTGTTTTGTAAGTGTATGAGAATAAGGTGGGAACAGAAATGGGAAAGAGTGAGATAACGGTAATAAAATGGAAAACTGGAAAGGGAAGAGACAATTAGTTAATGTGGTGTGAGTGCAGTAGCGTCACTTTGTCTCTAATTTTCTCAAAGCAAAAGAATGAAACCAAGGAGGACAGAAAAGGAACAAAAAGGTTATAAAGCAACGCGCTATGCACGTGAGAGTGTGTTGAGTCTGTTTTTGCAATTGCTTTAGACATGGGGCTTCCAGGCGCTTTGTCAAAATGTGACTGCTTTTCAATTGTCTTGTTTGCTATTTTTATTTTATACTATAAACATGCCACGGCACGAGATCTTAGTGATTGTTATTGAAAACAGGTTATGTGATCCATGGACACTTATTGTAATGTCCCTGTCTTTCTAATCCATTGAGGTGACTGTATTTGTGCGGTAGCACAATTTTTATAATGTGCTATTTCAGTTTCTGATAACTACATACATCTTTATATAAAATAACTCGACATGGGTACCGAGCAGACACTGAGATGTGATTAGTTAACGTTGAGAAGGCTAGTTTGATGAGAGTGTACATTCTTAATCTTGTTAATCAGGTATCTCCGTTAAATCATAAACATTGAATATTCTTTACACGTGTCTCCACTACTATTTATACCTTCCAAGCAAGAAGACGGCTTTTGCCGAGGGGACATTCCTTTCCTTGTATCTAATAGCCGTTAGGGGTGCCATATATGTTTTTCAGTATGACACTTTTTCGATATCAAAAATCTCTCAATAAAGAGTTGTTCTAGGTATCTAGACTTAAGAATTGAAGATTAAGCTGTTTGGTTGCAAAGAAAATGAGAGAAAACTAAGAAACTTTAGTGTTTTGTAAATTCTAGATTTTATTCAACGTGTTCTCTAAAATACGAATAACATTACATACCTATACTATTGAAAAGAATGATCTAGACCTCTCTCGAATTCTCGTAGAACACTAATCAAAATTTGTTCCGACAGCTAAGCATATAACATAAAAATAACTAATCGAATAACTTCTTCTTCCTTGATGCTACCACCCTTTCCTGCACTACAACTTGTTGCAATAGAATCTAGATGAACTCCAATCACCTGCTTTTCACACTTTCAATTTGATAGTCACTTAAGATTATAGCATATCACTATAATAATATTTCTTAACATCCCCACTCAAACTCAAGGTCGAGGAACCGCTTTGAGTTTGTGCCAAAGAAAAGAGAACTAAGAATAGGATAGTAGTGTTGTTAAGACATCAACTACTTGTTCTTTATTTGGTACATATCGAATATCAAGTGTTTTGCCTAGAACCTTGTCTCGAATGTAATGAATGTGGAGTTCTATATGTTTAGATCGAGCATGAAACACTAGATTCTTAGCAAGTGCTGTGGCTCTTTGATCATCACACCATAAGACTGGACACTTAACAAAAGTAAATTACAACTCACCAAAGAGTGGCTGAATCCAAGAAAATTCAGTTGAGGCAGCTATCAATACCCGATACTCACTTTCAGTACTTGATTTGGAAACCACTTGTTGTTTTTTAGTGACCAAGACACCATATTAGATCCAAAGTAAATAGCATAACTACTCGTAGATTTCCTGTCATCAATATCACATGCCTAGTCTGCATCAGCATAAGCATGAATAACATAAGAGCCTCCAGAAGTGAAAGGAAGACCATATGATGTAGTGGTCTTAATATTCATAAGAATCTTTGTAGGCTGACTAGTGGGTAGAGGTTGGAGAAGATAAGAATTGACTTAGTTTATTGACAAAGAAAGCAATCTCTAGTCTGGTTAATGTGACATACTTAGCCCTCTAATGATACTTCTATAGAAGGACACATTAGTAAAGCTTTCACCAGCCGATTTAGAGAACCTAAGACCTCATAGCCTTTATGTTCACTTATATTAGCTCAATCAAGAAGCTCATGAATATACTTAGTTTGTGACAAATGAATGCCAGCAAAAGTTGGCACCACTTCAATACCAAGAAAAAAACTGAGAAGGCCAAAATCTTTTAAAGCAAAAACATTACTCAACTTAAAAATGAAGGATTCAGTTATTTGCTAATTTGAGCTAGTGATAAGAATGTTGTGCGATATATATCAGAATCAAAAGCACGCAAGAAGAAGTATGCTGACAGAATAGAGATGTGTCAGCTTGTGTGCTATAGAATGCTCACATAAGTGTGCTTTTAAGTTTATTATACCAGGCCCTAAGAGCTTATTTAAGACTATATAAAACCTCGCTAAGCTCGCATAAATGATTAGAAAATCATTGATTAATAAAACCAACAGGTTGGGGCATATATACAGATTCAGAAAGATTGCCATTTAGAAATGCATTATTAATATCAATCAGTCTAATTTTTCAGCCATTGAGGTTAGCAAGACTAATGATAATTCGAACTGTTGAGGCCTTGACCCATGGACTAAAGGTGTCAAAGAAATTGAGACCTGGAGTTTGAAGGAATCTCTTTGCAACTAATATGGCTTTATGCTTAGAAAAAGTGCCATGTGAATGATATTTCACCAAAAAAATTCATTTGTTAAACACAACTTTATATTGGTTAGAATGAGGAACTAATTCTCAGGTGTTGTTCCTACATAGAACATCAAATTCTTTCTGCATAATTGATTTCCAACTAAGATTATTCAAGGCTTGTTGAGTCGTTTTGTTTTTGAAATGAGTGGAGATGTTGTAAGGTATATCTTTGGTTTATAAATTCCATGGTTCGACCTTGTCATCATAAGATGATTATTCACAAGTATAGAAGAAAGAAAGGAAGGAAAAGTTACATAAGCTTGGCAATGAAAGGATACTGATGTGCTAATAGAGTGTGGCTACTGAGAGCGCAATTGAAAAGAATAGAAAATACTACATTATCAAAATGAGGTAAAGACACGAGGAATAAGAGACGTAACTATATGTTAATTTGGAACAACAAATGGTTTGTTAGATTGTAAGAAAGATGATTGAAAAAGAAATTGACTCTCATTAAAGACAACATTTCAACCTATAAACACTCTTCCTGATGTGTGTAAACACCCATAACCTTTGTGTATTAGACTGTATCCCTGGAAGACACATTTAGAAGAATGAAAATCAAGCTCTTGAGAATTATAGCGTCGTAGATATGGATACCTAGTACTGTTAAATATTCGAAGAAAAGAATAGTTAGGAGAAACTTTATAAAGTTTTTGAAATGGAGAGATTTTACCAAGAATAGGGGTTGGTAATTGATTAAGAAGACAAACAGCAGTGTGAAATGACTCCCACTAGTATTGAAGAGGCATGAATAACTGAGCTAATAATGTCAACTTCATATCAGCTATGACTGTGTGCCTTCTTTTAACTACTCCATTCTAATTATGTGTATGAGGTCCTGGGAATTTACGTTGAATACCATTTGCTTAAAGATAACTAGCAAACACAAGAAACTCATCTCTTGAATTAGATTGAAAAGACTTAATAGGTACCCCAAGTTATTTTTCAACTAGAATTCAAAACTGAATAAATGTGGATAGTGCTTCAGATTTAACTTGGAGAGGAAAAATCTATACATATCTGCTAAAATCATTAACAAAGCTGATATAATATCTAAAACTTGCAGTGGAAATTATGGTAGAAGACCCCCATAAATTATCATACACGGACTCTAATGGTTTCTTTTAATACTAGTGGCTAGAAAATGTATTCTATGATTTTTTTTCCTAGCTTACATGCAAAACATACTTGAGAAAGAATAGTTTTATTCATTGAAGGTTTAAAATTACAAGTTTTCAGTACAAGCTGTAGAGTCCTATGATTCAGTTGACTAAACTTTATGTGATACAGATCAAGAGAGGACTTAGTTGAACAAGTGAAAGTTTGAGAAATTGACTTGACAGTAACATCAAGACCAAAAATAAAACGTAAAGGACAATTTGACAAATCATGAGAGCAATTATCTTTCCTTCGATAACAAGCTTTATTACAAGTACAGAGATTATTTGTAGAAAATGAAGTATCTATTATAGATAATAACATCAAAACTAAAAACTAAGAGATATTGGCTTTAGTTGTTGACAACGAAGATTGAGAAACAATCTATATAATCCTTTGATAGCCATACCTTTCAGCATCACAATCCTCTTCTTTTTCTCCTTAATAAAACACCAAGTATTAGAAAACTTAGCAATTGTGTCTTTATCATAGGTATACTAAAAAATACTAATAAGGTTTTTTGTAATTTTTGGCACACATAGCATATTTTTTAGGTGTAAAATAGAATAGTTTTGTGTAGGATGAACATTCTTAGGTGTATAGTTACTAAACCATAATGTGTGATTTGTAAACTTTCACCATTTCCTGGTATCAGTTTTTCAGAACCAGAGATTTCATTTTATATATTCATGTTGTTCAAATCATTAGTAGCTCCGTTGTCAAGATACCATCCTTCATCTACTAATGTTCCCTCTCCTTGTGCATTCACGACATAGGCTGCTTTATTTGTTAAATCCTAAACTCGAGAGAAGTTGGTGTTTTCCTTGGCCTTACCAAGTATCATTTTTTTGGCAAGTTGAATTCTACTATTGAAGAACATACTTTTTATTAAATCTGCTGTAACAAATGTTGGCAATGTGTCCTAGCTTGTTACAGATATGGCATTAAGGTCTCAAATTTTCATCTCTTCCACCATTTTAGGTTTTGCCAATTTGACCAAATCTCCTTGAATTGATCTTCCTTTTTTAGCATCAACTTGATTATAAAGAGTTATAGCCTAGTTGTCCAGTTCCTCTTCTTTGAATGTTTTTCCCCGAGAATAATTTGTAGAAAGCACACCTTGAGCCCTATTCATGTTATGCGAATTCAATTGCTAAATCCTGCACTTATGTGTTACAAATATGGAATAGATTTCATGTACACTCATTGATTCATTTCTTCCAATTATAAGCATAATAATAGAATTGTACTCGACTTCTAATCCACCAAGTAGATACAAGACAAAGTCATCTTCAAATAATGGATAACTAGCAGCTCCCAAGCTATTAGCAGTACTTTTCATTTTGAGAAAGTAATTGGACATAGAGAGCCCATCCTTCTTTGTTGACTGGAGCTGAGATCACAGCTGAAGTACTCTGGCCTTCGATTTGGATCTAAATTGCTTGGCTAAGGCTTTCCAGACTTCGCATGAGGTTTTGCATCCAATAACCATATTGACAATACTCTCACTCATGGATGATACAACCATCCAAGGACAAGTTGATCTTGACGTTTCCACAAGGTATAGTTTGGATTTTTCACTTGAACTTCTTCAAAGTTGATTGATCTGAACCTAACAGGTTGAGTTTGATCTTTATTTATGAAATTCTTGAGTCCATTGCCTTTGGTTGATGGCAACGCTTGAAATTTTTATGTCATGTAATTCGTACCATCCAATTTGATAGGAATTACAAAGGAGAAAGAGGAATTTGAAATGGATAGATTGGCGTGAGCCATTGAAAGCTCTCATACCAACTTAAGAAGTGAAGATTAAGCTGTTTGGTTGCAAAACTATTGAGAGAAAACTAAGAAACCTTAGTGTTCTTTAAATTCTGGATTTTATTCAATGTGTTGTCTAAAATACAAAGAACATTACGTATCTATACTACTAAAAAGAATGATCTAAACCTCTCTCGAATTCTCTTAGAATACAAATCAAAGCTTGTTTTGATAGCTGAGCACATAACAGAAAAATAATTAATTGAATAACAACTTCTTCTTCCTTGATGCTACCACCCTTTCCTACACTGCAACTTGTTTCAATAGAATCCAGATGAACTCCAATCATCTGCGTTTCACACTTTCAATTTGACAGTCACTTAAGATCACAGCACATCACTGCGACACTATTCCTTAACAGCTAATGGGCACCGGATCTTCTATAAGTCGTAAACCTCATGCGCTTTGATCACGTCAATTAAGGAATTTTAACCGTCAACTTCCTGTATTCAATGTGCTAAGACGACGACTGGTAATGTGAACTGTGTTTGGTTGGCACATTATCCAAGTTACGGCAAAGTGAACAAATTAGCGTGTAAGAAGAAATGTGTCATTGTACGAGAACAATATATTCTTTGCATAGTTAACACGCAGACTTGCTTGATAGAAGATGTTCTTTCTCTTATCGCCAACAAATATTGAGAAAGTTGAAGATAAACAAATCTTTTTCTTCTCTGTACTCACAAAAACTCTGCCTTTTTTTCTTCTAAATTTTCTCCCTCTAAATTTTATGCGTCAATTTGTCCAACTAGAGTATCATAGAATTTATGTCAGTGACCTCCATTGATGACACTGACCTTATTCGTATTGCAAACATATTAATTGTTATCGAAGAGATCATTTTTGAAGAGAGAACGCTCGTTCACAGCGCGCTTAATCTCCATTGTTACCTTGTTGGAGTTCACGTTTTCTTCTTCATTTTGTGTGTATTTTATTAGGTTTTATCGTTTAAATACTTTGCATTGAGTTGGTTGTGGTGTGAGAGTATTTCTTACGTAAATACAAATTGTGTTTGTTAAACTTTACAATTTAAAGTAAGTCTATTAAATGAAAAGAACTTAAAGCAAGCTTGTGTCACTAGTAATGTAGAATGTGACATGTCAATAAGTAGACGAATTTCTCTGTATACGATTAAAAAAAATTGGGCCACAAAAAATTCTTGACAAGAAAATATATGATATCTGACAAAGATAGAATAATGCTCCAAATTTTTTGTCTTAACTTAATTAAATATTAATTTATGCTAAAGTATTCTTACATGCTTTCTAAGTTTACATAAAAATTTTATCTTATACACTATCAGTTCACAAGTATTCCACAAATAGAATTACACTAATAAATTTCCTCATCCTCTCTCTGCGTACGCCGAAACCTGCCGCTTCTATAATTTTTCTGGTTGTGGTTGGACCTTTTTAATGATCTTGGTTGAGTGCTCACAGTTCCCTATTTTTGTGAAAGCTTTTCCAATTTTTATTCAGAAACATTTGCTTGAGAACTATTCATAATCACAAAAAGGAGATTTTCTCCTTTTATTTCTCACGATTAATTTTTGGGCAACTTATTTTCCAAGCAACACTTTGATCACTGCCTTATATGGTAAAGAAAGAGCTGGCATTAAAGGCCTATGGTTTAATTCAGTGTGATGTGCTCTAATTGCTTTTAAAAGCTCGATTGCATTGGCTGCTGCATATGCATGCTTCTACAATCAGTAGCAGATGGCCATTGGCCAGTGCCAGTGGCTACCGTTAAATTTGGATCAAGCTGCAACTTTAGCCTTTAAACAATACATGTGCTAGCATTATTATGCTGAGGAGATGACCAATCTGTATGCATGCATCCGTGCATGGGACCAAAATTCGGGAAAATGACATAACACTTGATTCGCAAACTCTTTTTCTTTTTTCGCTTATGAGAAGGCCGAGAAAAGCTTAGTTTAATTTAGGATTAGAGTGCTTATGTTTTAAAATGATAGACTGATAGTAATTAAAATATGTGATAAATATTAATTTTGGGTGAAAATCTTTTTATATATATTTTATTAATATTTAACAAATATAAGTTTAAAATTATCTTACCCCAATTGCCAACAAAATTATAGTATAGAATGATTATATTTTCTTTTTGGGATACAGAAAAATTATGGCCACAACAATATATATCGATTTTGAAGACTAAATATCTTTAATTTATGTCTGTGCATAGTGTAATTGGGTTGAGGTACTTGATAACTTAGAAGAAAAAAAATGAAATTGTTGATCAAAGTAAGATAATTTCTTCTATTACCGTGTTACCTTCTTTCTACAATTATCTGAAGTACATTAATATGGATAGAAACATAGTTTTCATATTTAGTCACGCACAATTAGAATCTCAACATGTATTCACAAATATTCTCCTACTCAAGAGATAAATAAGTAAATGTAATACATACAATCCATGGTATTAGTTTAATAATATTAATATTTATAGACAACTTAGTCTTTTGCTTGTGTTTTATATAATAATAATAAAATCATTGATTGCTTCTGTGATGTAAGAGTAAAATAAGAAATGATAAATATTAATTGTCTAATAAAAGTAGAGTAAATAATTGAATCATTGTTAAAAATTGCCAATGTCCAGATTCTAGAACACTTGAAGGAGGTAAAAGATATTTGTGCATAAAATTAAAAATTAAAATTAACAAATCATAATATGTTAAAATTTACTACGCCCTTAATGAATCAAAAGAATAAATAAATTCATAACTAATCAATCTAAACTTACTACAAATAAATTCTAATAATAAATCCAATTAATATAAAAATCTTATAAAAATTTTTTTCGCAATATATAAACATTTCAGGCAGATAACAAGATCTATCAAAATATTTTACTAATAAAGAAAAATTTCTAAACAGTAATTTTTATAAGAACTCTTGTAATCCAATTCTGATTAACTCTCTTAGATGACCTATTCATAATTATCTCGTCTTTAAAACTTTAAAATATTCTTTTTGTAATAGAATCTTCGAACAATACATTCATAAGGTTATAATCTTTAGCCACTAAAAACAATCAAAATTTTGAAAACTTCACAATTAGATTTAGAGAGAGAAAGTTTAAAAATCTTTCAAGAGAAAATACTCAAATTATTTTCACTTATAATAATTTGATTTGTGTTTTTTTAAGAAAAAGAATGGAAAATATTTTGAATAAATTAAGAGGATAAAATATCTACTTAGAAAGTTTAAAAATCCCCAAAAATAGTGTTAAAAATCCTAAACATGACTTGGAATACTTATATTTATGCATAAGTGCTTAAACAGATATAAAGTATAAGTCATTTAGATCTTCTAAATAATACGGGCACTCGAGTAGAGATCGAGTGATAAGATACTATTTGATACTATTTATTACTTGAGCGATAGTTGAGCAATAGTTAAGCACTTGCTTTCTATTTATGATACTATTTATGTGATGCTTGCGTATTGTTCACAAGTATTGTTCAGCTTATTCGAGTGAAAATCACACAAAGGTCAAGTGTTGAGCTTCTAGAAGATGGCCAATCGAGCACTGAGTACTTTTCATTGTTAAACACTTTTGGTACTATTAATCAGGTATTGTATTCATCTATCATTATTTATTAAATTCAATCATTTTAATACAAAATGAGCCAATATAAAATATAAACCTAATGAACTTTTTCTTTGGCCATTCTGTAATAAAACTCAAATATAACAAAAATTAACTCACAAAATTTTGATAATTACCAAAAATAAAATATTTTTTAAAATTTTAATAATCACAATAAAAACTTTTTCATAAATTAAGAAAATTAGAAACTAAACATAGTAATTTTTAAAAATCATCAAAAAAATATGTTACCTAAAAACATTACTTATAAAATCAAGTAAAATGCATGGAAAAACATAAAAGGATAACATAAGATAAAGATCAATATACATGAATTATAGTGACCAAATTTATCAATGAATATGCAAGCATTACAAAAAAAAAAAATTCAAAACAAAAATATTTGATATATATCTAAATACTATCTCAAACTTTTATATCTCCCCCTCACTTATATATTGTCTCTTTCTTGCTATCACTGAATGACAAAGTGATCAAAAAGCATCATTTTAATTAACCACAAGGATCATAGTGTTTGTATCAAAATATCCAAAGCTAAGAAAAAATAAAAGAAGACCAAGTCAACCAACAAAATAAACAACCAATAAAAAAAATAAAAAACTTCTAAAACTAACTGATTGATTGAAATAGTTTAAAACTCAAGTCAATTAAACAATATGATCCGAAGTAAATGTTATACATAAAGAAAATGCATTTGCTGCGAGTTTTGTCTTTAATAAACATGGAATAAAATGAGTTAATTATAAGTGATTTGCATGTGTAAAGTGATCATTAATAATAAACACATAACTTAAGATAAAAAATTATGAGTAAGGTTAAATTATGTGAAATCACTAGTTTGAATAGATGTAACAAAGTGTGTCAAAGTCCAACTTAATACTATTTAGACCTGAACAAGTTATAACTTTATTGTTATCTTTTCTTTTTCTCCCTTTAAAATAGATATTGCTCACATTTTTTGTTGCTTTTTGGCATATTTAATTTTATCATTTTTTTTATTATCTTTGGGTATACTGAATCTCATTTTAAATATTGAAATGGGATATAAGATATTTTACAAACAAGGTGCACTAGTTAAAGGTTAATTCAATCACTATGACACTATTCTAACCTATGATTACCTACTCAAACATTATACAAACAATCAATTATGATTGGATAATAGATTTGAAGATATATAGAATAAAGATATCAAATATATATATATAAAAGACATTGAAAGCATGTATAGTGACTATACACTTAAACTTAGTTACTACAAAATATAAGTAAAATACTAGTTTTCACATGATACCACTGTCATTAACCAAAAAAACTAAAAATATATATTTTATATTTTTTTATTTTACAAAAATGCATAAAAATAAGCTCACACCAAATGAAACATAAAGAAAAACACAAAGAACTAAAAAATAAAAAGGCAACTCAAAAGAAACAAATCTATACTAAAATATATGAATCAAATAGAGCAATAATTTCTCATATTAGTAGAAGGTTATCTATAGTTGGTAGTAACGTCAAACAAGTAAGGAAGCTTATTATTGATAATCTTAACTTAGATAATTTTATCACTTAACTACCAAATCTATCTTAATAAAACTTAGACCTAGGAATAATAGAAATATTCTTTTTTCTCCATATCTTCTTTTTTTTCCTAAGCTTAAAATAATTTAGCATTGTGTAACTTTTTTATTGCATTCATAGTAGATAAACAAAAACTTAAATGAAGACTATTTTTATAAGGATTAATATTTTTCTTATCCATTAAGGAATGACTCACAGAATGACGAATACTTACAACTTGGCTCCATCTTCTCAACCTTAGAAACAATTATCTTATAAGTAACAAACACAGTTCTAAAGGTGAAAATATTACTAAGTTAACTATAAAAAACCTAATCCTTTCTTGCTACTTACATTTTGATCTACCTTAAGCATCTCATCTAGTTTCATAATGTCATTAAAGAATTTAGTAAATTGTCACTTAGCATCTTTTAACTCACAAGTTAAGGCATCAACTTCACCCTCTAAGACTTTATTTTGTTCCTTTAAACAAGAAACTAACTCAACTTATGCCCTAATGTGACTATAAGATCCTCCTTCTTAAGTTCAATCAAATTGAGCTTTTCAAAATATTATTTTTTTTTACCTTTTTAATCTTCAAGTTCTCTTTGTAATGTTTCTCAAATGTAATGTGAATATCGTCCTTATCATCTTAACTATCTTTTTATGGGTCAATTTATTCATTTTTAATAGAGAAAATAAAAACCACAATATTAGCCTTATCAGAAGATGATTTACTATATTCATCATCACTAAAGTTATCGTCACTAAGAGAGGTATTTATGGCCTTCTTACTCTTTTTGATATTAGGAAACTTAAATTTGATATGTCTAAACTCGTTACATTTGTGATATTGAATCTTCCTATTACTTTTAGAAAAGTTTTTTATTCAAAAATTTTTTTAATTCTTATTAGAATATCCCTTTCTTGATTTAAAAACTTTCTAAACTTCTTGAGAAATAACTCTATTTTCTCATCATTTAAAGATTTATAACTAGATTCAATTTCAATCTTGTCCTCAACAAACTTAAAAATCATAAACTTAGATATTTTTAGTTTAAAAAAACTTAATTCATAAGTTTGGGGTAAACCTACTAATTTTTCTAGTTTAATTAATTCTAGATCCTTGTGTTCCTTTAGAGTAGTGATTTATATGGTCAATTGTAACACCCACTTTTTTTAAGTATATATTGTATAGTCATATATGGATAATTAATGTTGTGTTTCATGAGGTAAATGTATAATGTAGAAAATAATAAGATGTTTTAAGAATATGTTAAAACTTTAGGATAAAAATAGATAAAAAAAAAAAAGTTAAATTGGAGACATAATTAAAATTATACATCACGTATAAATTCAATAGGTTAAGCTTTGATAAAGAAAAGAAAAAGAAAGAAAAAGAAATACATGATTATTATGAAAAATACATAATTTTGTATAGAATTATGCCAGTTCAATAGGAGGATTTTTTATAGAATTTTGTATTTATGTAAATATAAGAAAATATATACATAATTTTAAGATACAAATAGTTGGATTTGGAAACTTTTTGGGAGCATTTAAAATCTTAATTACATTTTAATTTTTGAAATTATTCAATTTGTCAAAATACATGTCAAATTTAGGGGTATTGAACTTCCTTTTCTCTTATTATGGCAAAAGTTCATTAAGTGAAGGCAGCTCCTCTTTTTCCAAAATTTGGGCTCGTACTTGGTTGTACTCCATATCGAGTCCAGCCAAGAATTCATTCATTCTTTCCCCTTCAATAAATCTAAGCAAGGTAGCAAGATCTTAAGTCACTGCATCTTGATGTTAAGATAATAATTTTTTTCAAGCTATAAAGAGGCGAAGATGTTATGATAATCAGTAATCAACAAGGTACCTTGTTTGGTCGAATGAGTTTTAGTCCTAATCTTAAAGACAAGTGCATAACCTTATACCTTAGAATATTTTTTCTTTATCGATTCCCAAATTTCCTTGGCTATGGTTAAAAATATATAGTTTTCACTAATTTCTGGTTGCACGGAATCCGACAACCATGATATAATGAATGACTCTTCAACATTCCATGCATCAAACTTTGAATCACGCGTGCTTGGTGATGGCTTGGTAAGATGATGAAGTTTTCCCTTTCCCTTGACTCGAGACTAAATCATACAGTTAGAGCCATTGAGATGATGTGCAATCTGGATGACACCGAAATCACTTGAATGAGAGCATACGGTGAGGTTTCTGAATAGTGGTAATGATGATATCTCAGCAGCTAAAATCGAGAGAATTATTGAAAAAAAGGACAATTGAAGTCAACAATCAATTAGTTTGAATGAGAAGAAAATTTTGAGCGATTAAGGCCAAAGAACAAGTATATGTTTAATACTTATATGTTGTTTATATTTATACAATTATAAAAGTTACAAGTTTATGTATTACCAACAAAATAGGATCCAAGAATCTGATTAGATTAGATTTGTTACAGCCATGTTCTATAGTCGTTGAATTCAAAATTTGAGTCCCATTTGAATTAATTCATTTGGATTTGCCCACACAATTATCTATGGTATCCCAAGGGAAACAACACAGATTTCAGATTTTGTTTTCGTGTTTTACTTTCCTTCGGCCTATTATAATGAATGCACTTGATGGGCGTCTGTTTGAGTAGTCTAGTTGTTGGGAAAATCTTTTAAAATAAAAACTTGAAATACAGTACTGAATAGGCTTTTTTTATAGAGTTATTTGTTCCCTCTCGTATTGAAATTATTGATGGGATCTCATTGGCAAACAGCTTTTAGGATATGACAAGTTTTAAGATGAATTCGATACCGAATAATAGTAAAAAATTCACAAAAAAAATAAGAGTATAAATATATATTTTTGAAAAGAAGAAAAAAATTAAAAGTTTATGAATATTTTGTGTATCTTATTTTTTATAGAAGTTATTTGGTATCTTTACTTATAAATATGAATGCACTTTTTTGTAGAGATATCTCAATTTATGATATCTCTTAATTTATATTCATTGAATTAAATTTTAAATTTAATCAATGATATAAATTAAATTAAAAAATAAAACAATACAATAAAAAATCATAATTATTCAACCTAAATCGCGTTCTTGAAAAACTGGCACTGCAACTCTATGTATATAACTTCAAATGAATAAAATAGAATACCTGGCGCCGCGGCCTTGAGAGGCTGGCACCGTCGCTCCACGACTTCTGCCTTGGCTTCTCATTTTCATGCTTCGGGGATCCGCGGCTTGGAGAGTTGAGGCCGCGGCCCCAAGGTTACTGCCTTGGCCATGCACACGCATGCATAATCTTACTTCCATTCTTCATTTATGGCTTCTGTTTTGGCATGTTTTTCACGCAAAACTTTAATTTTTCAATGCATAATTCTTCATGCAAAATCACATTCCCATGCAAGCCTCACATTGAAGCCATACATGCCATACAATACATGCAGTAGTTTTTTTCTCGTGTGCATAATCTATATTTAAACAATTACAACACTAGTTACATAACAGTATATAACTATGAGTTTCTATGATTTTCAAATAAAACAAAAGAACAAATCAACGTGTTATTCGCTAAGGTTTGGCGAAACAAGAAGAAAAAAAAAAGATATGTTTGGTCAACTTTAACATATCCGTTCTAGCATTGTAAAACGTTAATCATCGATGCCCATTTTGAATATAAATGGGACATTATTTCATTGGTTATCAAACAAAGCCTATATTCTCTTCTACTCTCACAAAAAAAAAAAAAAAAAAAAAAATCACAAGGCCATCACATGTGGCGTGCATTTTCACCTTCAATTACCTATCTTCTCCTGCCAAAAATTTTCAGAAATCTTCTATTGAATGTCATGTTGTGTTTGTTTTCATTTATTGATGCAAATAAGTAGGAAGATTTTAGCGTATCGCGTCGCATTTTGAGCGTTTAAGTAGACTTCATTTCGGTTTGAAGTTCCTCCTCACCAAGGCAACTATGTCTTCTTAATTTTCTTGCTTTTGGACCATTTCAATGATTTGTATGAATGTGTTTATGCGTTGCTGAGAGTGACACTTTCTAATTTTGGGGCGGGCGATTCTGGTCTTAGAGGATTTGGCGACAGTAACCCAAGTCCAAGGGTCTTACATGCCCGTTACTTGTGAGAAGTCTACAGTGGAGCTTATGAAGGTAACTGAAGATATAAGATCGTTCAAGTTCATGTGGAGCGGATGAATGAGCGCCATGTTGGTGCAAGGATTAAGAAGGTTGCAAAAGCAGAAAAGGAAGGGAAGAAGTAAGCAATTTGATGTCTGAATGTATGACTGCCTTTTGATTTAAGTTTTCACTCTCTGTTGAAGTCTACGCTGATGCTGGCTGACTGATATGATTGTGCAGAAAGTATAACATATAAAAGGTCAACTGTTAACTTAATGACTTGGAGGAGCAATAAGCAAACCTTGGTAGCAAGGCGTAATGCAGAAGCTGAGTTTAGAGATGTTGCCCTTGGAACTTGTGAACTTTTACAGCTCTAAAAGCTACGTGAAGATCTCAAAATCTCAAGTCCATTGTCTTTTGAATTTTATTGTGGCAATATGGCCGCAATCAACAAAACTAATAATCCTTTTCACATGATGCAACTAGGCATATGAAAGTTGATCGATGTTTTATTAACGATAAATCGGAAGAAGGCACTAATTTGTACACCCTGTCTTCCTATAGGAGAGCAGTTGATCAATATCCTCACAGAAACAAAAAAAAAAAAAAAAAGGGGGGGGGGGGGGGGGTGTAATTTGATAGTTTTACGTTCAAGTTTGGAATTAATGCAATAAGTATAATAAGGCTATTTGTTCGGGGATATTAAACTTACATACTTAAGAATGTCACGCTAAACCTTTAATAAAGATAATAAGAGAAAAAAAATTTAAAAAAAAAACCATTGCTTTATTTCATTTGAATATTGGATTAAATAATTTATTTTATTTATATTTGATTATTTTCATTTATTAAATATTATTATACTATTTCATTAAGGGAGATTTATTCACTATTTTATATTTTGAATTTATTAGATTGCATTCTATAGACTTTGACATATACTCCTCAAAGTTTGGTGGGGTAAAACACTTTATTCCGACTACTATCAGCATTTTAAATATTTTAGTACTTAATTAAAATTAAATTACTAATAATTTTATTAAAATTTAGAAAAAAAAATTAAGCAGCTTTGCTAACTAATAGACATGTGAAACACAACAGATTGGTTAATTTATGGACTTAAAATAAGTAATACAGCAAATGCAAACTCTTTCCTCGAACAATAGTCTATGTGGAGAACTTACATTCTTAGTAATATGTATTATATTATTTTACATATAAGATAATTAATCAAAATTAATTGCTTTTAAAAATAATAATGGTATGATAAAACAAAATTTTAATTAATTTCACAAGTTATAATATAAATTTATTCTATAGATTTATTTATTTTTTGATTTTTTTGAATAATAAAATAAAATAATATTACATGTTTATTAATTGTTTATTTTTTTAAATAAAACCATTTTTTAAAAGAATCATATCCAAGTGGTATAACGACTATTTTTAATTTGTTCAATAAAAATAATAATACGAGTTACTTGAATTTATTTGGGTATGATTGGGATTTTCATAAAAAGAAAGGGATAATTCTATATACTCCCTTTAAGTTTGGCTTCTTTAGACATAAGTCCAGAAACTTTTAGAATGTGTCACATACCCCATAAAATTTAACAAAGGCCATTTCTCCTTAAAATTTTTAAAAAATAGCATATGCCTCTCTCAAATCAGAAACTATGCGAGGTATAATTATAATCACACCCCAAATATTAGTGTAAAAGCACATTTTAGTTCATAAAATCTTAGAGCATTACACCACCCTTAAATGGCAAAAATATCTAAAAGTTTTCTAACTCAAAATTGTTATGGTTATTATATAAAAAAAATAGAATTATGTAAATTTACGAGATCAAATAAAAACGTTAATAGTTTTTATGTATATTCCATTAGATATAACTGATCATAAATAAAATATTCTCGTTATTATGTTTAATTAATAGGCATAAAAAAAATAAAAGGACATTTTATTTTGAATACTTACAATCGGTATTGAAAAATAATTTTATCTCATGTATTTAATTATTTTTTAATTATTGTTGATAATAATTAAATTAATTTTGATTAAAGATTTGTGATGTATTTTTTAAAATTTAAGAATTAAGTTGTAATATTTTAAAATTATAAGAATTAAAATATATTTTTATACTAATATTTAGAGTGTGATTGTAGTCTTGAAATGATCCGTAAGCGAAATATATATTATTAAACTTTATAATTTATGGGAGTTTTCTAGCTCTTACAATCTCTTACGATTGAATTCTCAAACTCTAGGTACAACACTGAGAAGGCAACAGGTACAAGTTGGTCGAGAATCTGCGTCGAGAATCCCCGTTGTATTAATATTGCACTTTTTTTGTTTCAGTCTTTAAAACATACAACATCAAAAAAATAAAATAAAATAATCGCATTATGAGTTCTTAGCTGGAATTTAAGTTATTAAAAAATATACAGTTATTAGCAACATAATATTAAGGAAATACGCAATTCTAGAATTTTTATTTAAGGAAAAAAGATGAAGATGAAGAAGAAGAAGAAGAAGAAGAAATTAACAGGTGAAGTTTGATCACCACTTTCTGATATATTACACCACACAGACCAGACACCTCCAGTTCTTCCTCTTTATGCCCCTTCTCCAATAAAAATTAGAGAAAAAAGATTAAAAGAAAATTGCAAAAAGAACCCTCCAATTTCCCTGTAGCTATAATCTCTTTAAACTTTTCTTCCTAGCATCCATTTTTTTCTTGTCTGCCTGGACTCTTGCCAGCCCAACTTCTTTCTTTTGTGTAATGGCGCCTCCTGGTGTTGCCGCAGCAGAGCCACTGACTCCACTCTCTGCTGTTGGAACTGGGGCCGTTGGCTGATCCTGATTTTTTCCTCTGGTGGCCGCTGCAGAAGGAGCTAGTGCTGATGGCAGTGGCAATGTGGCAACAGATGATGCATTCTTCGCATCAACATTGGCGTTAGACTGGTGATCTACATTCAGTGCTGTATTTGACTCACAAATAGCTCCCGACTTGAACTTTGGTTTAGGCTTGGCATGAATCCCAGTGTAAATCCTGCAGAGAACTAGCAAAGATGAGTGACCTGCGTGCATAAATGACACTTATTTGATAAGCAACAAAGTAAAATGTTTTGTATGTGCGTTAAGTTCATTGAAGGAAGACCCATTTATGGCTGATGACACATGAATTTAGCCATCAGAAAACCACAGGAATTCATTCCTTAACCAGCGCCAAAGAAATTGACATATCACATGTACTTCCAAATGATAACTAAGGAGCTCCTGCAACGTATGCATTGTTTTCATCCACGGCCAATATAGACACAATGCAGAACATGGGTTCATCTTTACATGCAACGTTCCCCTGTTCCCACACACCATAACACAGCAGATAACAATGAACAGGTCTGGCATACCTGGCATGTCTGGCATACTCCTCATAATTTTCAAGCAGCATCTTACCAGCGTGTTCATTCAAAGCTGATTCTGGAAATGGCTCAATCAATAAACACCGGACGACCTGTTACAACAAATCTCAAAGGAAATATATTAATAATCAGTAACCAAAAGATCTCAAACTTAATTTATTATTTAATTGAAAAGTTATCGTCAAACAAACCAGAAGAACAGATAGAAAAAGGAAAAATTACATTAGCACAGGGAAAGCACAAACAAGCAGAACTTACAATGAGAATGTGTCTTAATCCAAGACTTGGATTCCAATCTTTTTTCAGTGTATTGACACAAATTTCACCATTTGTTGCAATGTTTGGATGGAATATCTTTGTCAGGAAGTAACCTACAAGATCCATGTTCTGTGTGAAGAAAATTATGTTGCAGAGATATACATTGCACACAAATCATGACTATATACTCTGCACATTATAATAGATCATAAGTTAATAAGAAAAATCCGTTACAATGTAAACAACAAACCTTTAGGAGGCGAATGTGGGAAATCATGGGACAATAATAACTTCATGCGGAAAACACCATTCTCATAAGGAGTTCCAGCTGCAAGGTGAAAAAATCTTACTTCAACATTGCAGTATATGTTAAAAGATGTAAATTTTGACGAAGAAAATTACATGCCTGGGCCTTCAATATCAGCATATATGGTTGAAAAATCATCGTCATTTACTCCTACTTTAATGCCCTCGGGTGGAGATTCATCTAGACTCTTCAATTCCTTTGCAAGTTGCTTTATCACATTTGGTGGAAGATTTTCATTAGTCGCCTAAAACAACATAACAAAAGCTGTAATAAGTCAATAGATTTATTATATGTGGGAAAAAAGATAGATACTAGCTTCGTATAAAAACTTAATGCTGCTAATAACCCTCCCCTACTTAAAAAAAAAAATCCGAAAAAGTGTCAGATTGGGTACAGCATACAATTGCTTGTTCCAGCATCAAATGACCAACAAAATACAGGGTACACAGATCACTAAGATTGGCTATCAAATCACCATTTTCCATTGGATGTACTAATCATGCCCATAAAATGAACATTTCGTGTGTGTGTGTGTGTGTGCGTGTGCGCGTGCACACACACAAATATTATGAATGATTTCAATACATGCGTAAGTTTTCCACATTAACAGTGTTATATATACAAAGGTAGATTTACCATGACAACAAAAAGAGGTGGATGTTTATAATAACTTGCTTTCTCCCAGCAAGAAATCAGAGCTTCAGCAGATAACTTCCCTAATGTTCTTGAATTAATGTCCAGAGATAAAATTGTTGGGGCAATGCCAGAAGCACCTGAAAGATAGTAAATTAAATTTTCATCGTCACTGCTAACAAGGAAGTTGGACTTTGATCTGGCCATTTTGATACCACCAAAATTGGTAAAAATCAGGGCAACAAACACCAAATTTCAATCAGTAAGTAAAAGAAAATTTGCTAGCAATAAATTCAAGGATGCTCATAACTCAAAAAAAGTGAGAGTGAACAAGAACACATGAAATGTTGGCAAAGAGCTCAGTAAATCAAATTAGAAATCAAAACCTTACTTTTGATACCAACCGTCGGAAACAGCAAAAACTACAGAACTAACACACATAAAGGTATCAAAAGTGGTCCACTCCTGCTCCATCAAACATGAACAAGAAAAAAGGCCATGAAATATATAAATTTAGGGTTGAAACAAAGCAGTCTGCAAGAGTTCTTGAATCAAGCCCTTTCTTACGCTAGCACCAGACCTTAGCCCCAGACCCTAGCCTTTTAAACTGGAACAATTTGATTATACAAGGAAAGCCTAGATAAATTTTCCTTTGTTTAATCGACTCCAAAGCTTATACTAAGTAGATAATCAAACATTTCTCAAAATGTCTGAATTGTTGTATGCTAAGGTAAAACCCATCTTCTCATAGTAGGACCTTGAACTTCTACAGCTCAAACACATAAGATTTATGTTTCCTGTGATCAGACATCTATCCACTTTTACTAAATTGAGGTCTGTTTCCAGCATCTAGGAACTTTTAGCCCAATCATCAAATAAAATCGGCTTTTCCTCTTGCAGCTTTGGAGTGAAATACACACACCCACCAAAATGTCAAAAGAGAGTTTATCCCCTTTCTTCTCTTTAATTGCAAAAGATCCTAAATTCAAAAGTAAAAAACAAAAACAAAAACAAAAAAAAAATTTCTTCCCATCCAAGCTTTAGATGCAAAAGGAACAAAAAACTAGAGACATATGGAGACGACGTATACGAACCCGTAAAGGCCCAATGCAGCCCACAACTCCTTTGTCTATTCAAGTGGTGCTAACTAAAGAGAAAGGTAAATAGGTAATCAATCCCATATAATCATGCTCGGACCAAGACAACATTCATATGGTTGTCTTAGATTTGGAAACAAAAAATTCCTAGATAGATATATCAACTCAATAAAGAGCAAGAACAATATACACAGGCTGTACAGGTTGTGGCATCAACTCCTTGCAACTTCAAAATTTTGGTGGTATAGACTCACCAACCACTCCATACAGCAGATAACCATTAATGTATGAATGATATGAGCTTAAGAAAATTTTCTCTCCCTTTCAAATTCCTATAATCACTTGAAACATGAGTGTATTTAAAACACTCAAAGTGGGGTCAAGAAAATATAATTAGAACATATACAGTAATACATATTACTCATGATACAAGACTACAAAAGCACTGTGTAGAAGACAAATTCCCTGATATACACTCTCAACTCAAATTCCCAGCTTCAAAATCTAAATTCGGGCAAATGTTTGAAGAAAAATTCAGATGCGTTCTCAATACTATTAAACCATGTGAGAATGAATGCCCAAACATGGCAAAACTTGGTAGGTAATCAACTGCAGCAATTCCTCTCTTTTTAACTAACAGCTAACAATATATACATAAGATAGCATAAGCAGTCCACTAGATGCAATGTTTTAGGCAACTCTTGTAACAGAGATTGCACAGCTAAATATCCTCTCATTTAGACAGAAAAGCTAACCCCAAGATAGTCAAGTGGGTAGCGTACACTACCCTCTAATTATGATCTAGCTACTTTTTTATTCAATAATTTTGATACACTAACTCAGATGAAATAGAGATGCACGTTGGGAAACATAAGTTAACAATTGAACCTAAATACTAAGAAATCATAGTAGTCATTTGCAGAGTGAGAAGGATGTAAAGATAACAGAGAAAATAATCCAAGCAAAACACAAAACTAAATGTTAAAAAGGAAACCAAACATGGAAAGGTAAATAATAGCAACATAGACAAAGAACGTAATACAATCCAACAAAGCATAAGAGACAGATAGTAATACAGAGAAACAGCAAAACTTACAGTGAACAGAAAAATAACCAATAATTTCATGAAATTAAATAGCCAATTGGTTGAAACCGCAAATATTACAAGAGTGCGAATAGTTAAACACATTTATCAAACTGTACCGTCTAATTTCTACCCAACTATTGACCATAAAGGAAGAAAAGAACCTTAAATTCCAAAAACCCACATCAGAATCAGCAAAGTGAACCAAAAAAAGTATCTCCAATTTCCATTATACCAAGAAAGCAATCCACTAATCACATAAACTGATATATCTAAAAAGAAAACTAAGTGAAAATCAACTCATAAATAAGCACAAATATCCAATCTTTGCACCAGACCAAGCGATTTCAACTAAGATTATCACAATCACATTTTAAAGAAAAGAAAAAAGCAAAAACAATAACTAATCATCAACAAAAATTGATCAAAACAGCAAAATCCCAGATGAAAAACTACCTTATCTGATTCAATTATTCAGTTTCAAGAAGAGAGAGAGAGAGAGAGTTTGTACAAATAAACGTTGAAATACAGAGACTGAGAAAGTTGCTCTCTCGTTGGAATGACTGATTGGTTGATTTTGAGGAGATAAATTATTTATTTCTTGCTTCTGTATTTATATATTTATTTTATTCCAAAACAACAAGAAAATCAATAAAATATTTCTAAATTTAATTATTATTCTATTTAACTTGATTCGAAATGATGTATCGCTGTGCAGATCTTCAGGGTTTCTTACTCGTTGGATTCTTTGTATCTCGTTTAAAGACACTGTTCCACGCGCTTCTTGTAGGCGTATTTTACACCGTCGATGATAGAAATAATCCAAGGGTTAACAGTCTCGTAGAGAATCTGCCTCGATACACGCTCGAAATAAACTCGTGGGACAAACATTTGAGTATCCGTCTCCAAATTTTAATCATTAATTAAGCAGCCAGTTAAAAACTCTCCTAAGTGACGACCTTAGCCCCCAATTCCTCATCAAATAACCAAAGTGGCATTCCACAATTCCGTTTGAATAAATTAAATATCTTCACGAGTTATATCTTAATTTTACTCCTGAGTGAAATGAGACCACCATGAACTCATTAGAGTTCTATTTTTCTAAAGAGATATAGAGACTAGAATTTCTCCTTTAATATAAATTAACAATATTTATTCATAAATCCTTATTGTTTAATATAAATTAAAGTTAGAACAATTTAAAATTTTACGACTTTTTTTTCACTTACTAAATTTATTCTCACACAAAACAATAATATACTTTCAATTAAAAATACTCAAAGCCCGCATCTTTTAAACGAGAAATTTGTGTACTATCATTTTATTAAAAGATGATTGATTACTATAATTAAATTGATCTAATCTTTTAAATTATGTTATTATTTTATTAATATAAAAATTGCTCAATGTAAATCAAACTTTTGAACCATATTGTAATATGGTATTAATCTAAATTTTCATATAATGCTATCATTATATTGAGTTTAGAGTACAGACTTTTAGGAATAAAGCTCTGCTCAATATATTGTAATCAAATAAAAATACATAAAATTAGTAGGGCAGCAAATTAAATACAACTTTTAGGTTAAATAAGGGCAAACTCGTAATTTGATATGAAAAATGGAGTGATTTAGTGAGGCAGAATTAAAGGGCCTGCTTTTACAAAGCAAGATTTAAATTAAAGGGTGGGGTTAGGTGGGCGTTCGAGTCCGTCCGTAGTCCGTCGGATAATACGGCAAAAGTCTACCCTTTTATTTATTTATTTTAATGAAATTATAATTTTGTCTAGTAAAATTAAATTTGAATTCGCCACCCGCTGCTGACCGTTGGAGCGTCCTTTCCCAACTAGCCGTTAGCCGGTGGCAGCTGATTGTTATTTCTGCTCTGCGATTGAACCGCTTCGCTGAAACAAACGATTCCAATTATTTTCAGTTTTCTTTTTTTTTTTTTTTAATGTCCTATTTAATATTTAAAAATAAATTTATATTTAAGATTATTTTTACATATCTTCTTAAAATTTAAATAAATCATACATAAATGTGTATTTTTTAAAATTCATTAATAACAAAAAATTATTAATTTTGATTGTTAATTAACTAACAAAGAGAATCAAATAACTAAAATAAATTTACTTTTTTAAAATAAATAAATTATTTAAATTTCTCCCTGCTTATTCTTCTTCCATCCCAAAAACATCTCACAAAACTCATTTTTCCTTAAAAAATAATTATTAAATAAAAAAAAATGACTTTAGTTTCTTTTTAACGAACAATAAATTTGTTGAAGTATTTTTGAAAGAAAAATGAAAAATTTAGATTTTGATCCTAGAACACTTTAAAAAAGGGTTCAACCAATTAAAAATATTAAAATTTGTTGATTCTAGATCAATAGTTTTCAAAAAATTCAATAACACAAAGATATAAAAATAAAACAAATTCTAAAGCAATAAGCAAAAATAAATGAGAAAGACTAAAATTTGTTAAAAAAAATTTATGAAAAATTTTTTATAATATCAAAACTTTTTGGATTAATACAAAAGTCTTCAAAATATATAACTAGTAAAGAAAAACTAACAAAAAAATTTTTTAAAAAAAAAACTCTTATAATCAAATTTTAACAAACTTATTAAGTGACTTCTCATCAATCACATTTTCAAAATTTTGAAATATTTTTTTCTTAATGAAATTCTTAAATAACTTGTTCACAAGGTTATAACTCTAGTTAATAACAACAATTAAAAATTTGAAGGTTTCCAGTTAGATTTAGTAGATCAAAATACTGTGAAAGGCTCTAAAAAGAAATAATTAAATAAATATAGTCACTTGAAATTAAATTAATTTTCTCAAAAAAAAAATCAAGAAGAAATAACTTTCTTGAACTTAGAGAAGTTTTATACTAAAAAAAATCTAAAAATATAAAGTGACTGATACAAAAACTAAGTTAAACTATTCTAAAAATTTATATTCTTTTGTGTGACTGATGCATGTTAAATGCATCAAAATAAATACTTTATTTAAACTCATAATAAGGATAAGTAAAGGTCAAATCCATAAAGACTAGTTAACTAAATTATAGCAAACACAAAAGAAGTTTTTTTTTATAAACTTGCAATGATTCATCAGAAATAATTAAAACAGAATATTGAATAAGAAAATTTAGGTGTAAAAAATTTTGATTCAAGGGAATATAAACCACAGTCATAGATTAATCATCAACTTCTAATAATTTATTTTTTTACAAATATTTAACCAAACATTACCTACAAGCAAGATATTTTTTATTTTTTCTATAATAATTAATTCGAATCCAGCACATCAATTAATCCTTATTAACAATCTAATTAGTATTAAGCAATTCTTATAGATTTGTTGATAATCAAACACACTGGGAAGGAGTTAAAAATGAAAAACAGCTCAACAAGCATGAAGTTATTTAATTCATACTATGATTCTTTTAAACAGTTGATAAAAATTTGGATCATAATTATTTTGCTTAATTACTACCATTAATCGAATAACATAACAATTACAAATTATAGATTCAGTTTAGCAATAAATTAAACATACAAAATAAAAATAATAGATATTTAAATAAAAGAAACAATTAAATTAAAAAATAAAAGTCTCACAATATTACTAACCAAGTTGCTATAATCTCCTTAAATCAAAATGAAAAGAGTTAGCTAGACATGGGAGATGAAGGAGATGGCAAAAGAAAAATTACAATTCGATTTCTCTTTCTTTCTTCTTTAAAACCTATATTTCCTCTAATTGTTGCCAGGAATTATAATAAATTCTAGGCTTGATACAACCATTTTAGGCTTCAATATATAAAAGTTGTAGATCTAATTCTTATCTTTCCAATGCATCTACTCTCACCTAAAACCAAAGTTCATAACATAAGTTATGGAACAAATATCAAAACTAGTTCAAAGCAACACTTTTGGCGCGACTAGAATTGTGTGTCATCTTACAGGCCATTTTTGAACTATTAGTCGATTGATCTAGGTTGTGGTCCTTATTAAGAATTATAGATCTAGATGTCTAGATGAGTTTGCACTTTTGAATCACCTAATTTGAACTTTAAAATCTACAGTAATACTTTTTAAAAATTCAACAGTCTAATAAACATATTTCTTCAATTAGGATTTGAACTCTATTTTATAGTCTTAACTTTAAAAAATCAATTAAAGGCCCAAATGAACTCGAATTCCAACAAACAAGATCTTTTTAAAAAGTTTAAGATATCCACTTCAAGTTTGCTGAATAATACTTTTACATCCGATCACTAATTTTATGTCAACGTGCTAACAAAATTTAAAAAGTTCAAAATTAAAATACTAAAAAATTTATCTTTAAAACATAATTCATTAACAAGCTCCCCATAAAACTTTTGCACAAGAGCCAAATTAGTGCTAACGTGATAGTATGATATTATTCACTATTCACATGTAGGGTACGATTCATCGCTTAAGTGCTGAGATGACAGCCTCTTAGCTTCGCGATTTTGAACACTATGCATTATTCATTAACATTGTTTACATACTTAAAAGTTTACTCAAACTCAACCATAACCATTTTAATACAAAATGAGTCAACATAAAATTTAAACCTAACAAATTCTCCCTTTAGATAACCTTATCTACAAAACCCTAAAAAAAATATTTGATGGAACTCCAAGTTAATGCTAACATGATGTTAAGACATTGTTCACTATTATTCATTGTTCGTGCTCAAGCATTTGGTTGGTGGTCTCTTAGTTGCATGATTCTGGGTGTTATATATTATTTAGTAACACTATTCATTAACATTATTCATTGACATTGTTAATCACTTGACATTACTCTCATGCTCGAAAGCTGACTTTAACTCAATTATTTTAACATAAAATGAGTCAATATAAATCCTAAACCTAATAAACTTCTTTATAAACTTTTTCTTTGGATCACTTTCTCAATGAGCTCCTTAGAAAATGTTCGCTCAAGCACCAAGTTGAAGCTAACATGGCACTAGAGTATTATTCATTACTATTCACACGTAGGAGGTATCACATATTTCAATCCATTCATTTGAAAATATGTCTTCAAATCTTTACAAGGAAACCATTCATTCATTTAATGTTTTTCTTATCATAGGTATTTTATTAGAATTTCACTAATAAAATTGGTTATTTGATTGTTATACCACTAACAATGTGAATCGAATACATCCTAATATATTTTTATGTAACAAATACGTCTTTGAATTAAAAAAATGCATATCTTTTTTATTAAAATTAAAAACGTAACATATTTACATTAGTTGAATATTTGCTTATCATAGACATTTTATTATATCAATATTTAAAATAAAAATTATATAAATAACTAACAGTGATAACATTTGTTAGATTAAAAATAAAAAATTAATCTTTTAATTTTACTCATGTCGTATACTTTTAGCTTACCTATTTTTTCAGACATATTTCATAAACTGACAAATTTACATGATCACAAATAACATATTATAGCAATTAGCATTAATCTCTTTCTTCATGACATAGGTAATAGTAACAAAAGGACATTAATTAAGATTTCATTTTACAAAAATTACTTACAAATGAGAAACAAAGAATCCATTCTTTGATTTTTTTTATTGGTCACACAACAAATCTGATATGAATGATGTGCTAAAGATTTCTCTCTGACCAGAGAGCATGTATGTAATACAAATTGTTGAATATATCTTAATTTAGTCATTATTTTAGACTATTTAAGTTATTAAATGCTCATTTTCTCAATGAAAAAAATAAGATAATACATCTAACTTTAATTAGATCACCATAATTGTGAAGAATAACATGGTTTGTCTATTACTTATTTTATTTAGACCTCATCTTGATTAAGTCAAGGTGAAACAATGATATATAAGTTATATGACAATTTTATATCTCATCTTAGCCAATTACACCACCACCCTTGTAAGTGAGTTGTTCTACATCCAACGAGAATTAAATTAAAAGATTTATTACATACAATAAAAAAAACAAACAATAATATATTCAAAGACTTCCAATGGCACTTAGATAAGGAGCATTTGTCATTTTTATTCATTCTTAGGAAGTTATTAGATACATGCCATTTTTGAAAGTTAGTCATTTTGAAATAGGGGTATCCATAAGCTTATAATTAGTCATATTAAATCTTTCAAAAAAAATTCTAATAAAAGGCTCTTTACTACATGGCTAGAAGTTTGTTAGATAATTTTAACTACTAAAATATAGGTTATTTCATTCATATCTTTTATTTCAAAATATAAGAACAACCTTCCTAAATGGTTTTAAGAAGTTATTTACTATTTCTAACTAACAAAATATCATCCATATATAAGGACAATATTAAAGTTGTGTTTCAATGTAAACATAAAGATCTTCTTTGATTAGCAAAAAGTTTGTATATAAAATTATAGCTTGATGAAACTTAAGATACTAATATTTAGAAGGTCACTTTAATTAACATATAAATCTTTTAAGCTCATAAACTTAACAATCTAGGTCATTGGCAACCAAACCCTGAGGTTGTTACATACAATTTTTTTTTTTATAGTTCTCCAATTAAAAATACAGTATTGATATCAATTGAAATATAAAAATGCAGGATTACTATATATTCGATACAATTCTTGGTTTATATATGCAATAATGTATAGAATTAGTCGAGTAGAAGTAAATCTTAATATAAATAGAAGTTTTTTTATAATCTATACTCTTCTTTTGAGTATAGTATTTTAATACTGATCGTGTGTTATTCTCTCAATTTTGCCATCCATATTTTCATTTGATGTGTAGAATCCACTTGTTTCTAGTGGCTAGACGATTAGACAACAACTCAATTAAGTTTCAAACTTGATTGGCTCACATAGAATCCATCATTTTATTCATTATTGGTCATCAATAATTCCCTAGTTGATAAAATGAAAGTTTTAGTAAAAGTCTATGTTGCAACACTATTAGGCGAAGCAATCATAAAAGCTTCTCCCTCAATCTTAAAGCATGGAATAATCATACATATAATTCAATATATTGATCTATTTAATAAAATCAATTCTAAAAATATTCTATTCTAGTAAGAGAACTATATTTTTCTAATCACACGTTTTAAAAATGACATAATTTTATGGATTTTTTACTATTAAGATTACATTTTCTAAAAATTTGATATTTTTAAATTTCAAATCAGTATTCTATCATTTCATTCGCCAATCAAAATATACCTTTTAAAAGACCCACAACCCCACCCTTCTTTTGTACTAAATTTTTTATATTAATGGAACAAGTCATGGATGTGGGTTGCAAACCCTTAACGTCGTATATGATTAGGTCAAGTTTTCTAGCCAACCATAACTCATATGTGGAGGTGATTGATTTTCAAAGAAAATCGATTAAATATATAAGTTATAGTAAATAACACATCTATCCAGTAAGATAACGGAAGATTTACTTGTTCCGACATAAAACTAATAATTTTCAATAATATTTACTTGTTTTTTTTCCTACTAATTTAAGAAAAAAAAATAATTAGTTTTTGGTAAAAAAAAAAAAAACAAAAAACAAAACTTAACACATAATCCATCAAACCCAAAATTGATGAGCATGGACTTAATATAAGTGGGCTAGGATTTAATCCAAAATATGAAATCCCAAAATTTTAGGCAGCCACCTGACAACAACAACCACCGCTAGCATTTCAGTTCGTCACTGCCGCTTGCGCCACCAGCCACCACGTCATACCGCCAACAGCTTGCGATGGAGATCGTGCCGCCAGCAACGCCCGACCTATGTTGACGCAGCAATGACTGCACGCGCTTGAAGCACCTAAGTTTGCTGCTAATTGCGATCATTTTCGAGTTCCAATGCCAATAACTAAAATAATTCATGTATTGCTGTTACATTTATTTATTTATTTATTTTTAAATTTTTATGTTTAATATTTTATTTTATATTTTAAATATTAATTTTCAGTGTTTCAAACTGCTTAATTATTTATTTTAGATTTGGTATTAAAAATTTTTATTTTTATTTTTATTTTTTGTGTAAGGCGTTTCAAATTTTCTGTAAAATTTTTAATTTTCTTCTTCCTGGCTATTTGCAAGATCTATCTAATTTCACCAATGAACTTGATTGAAGTTTCCCATTACGTTAACCACATTCTCACGTGACCTCTAATCAAATCAAAAGTCTGAACAAGAACGTGCAAGAAAAAGAGATTATTAATCATTGATTAATAATATATAGAAACCCAAATATATGTTGGACCAAACTGCATGGCTACTTACTTCAATTAATTTTCTAGTTAGTTATACAGACATAGCAATAGAATTAGGAAATGTAGAATAACAAATAATGTTCAAACTTTGCAGTGTATGTGTATGTGTTGAGTGGAACAATGAGCATGCACGTGTGTGCAACAAACAGATAACACCAACCCGTCAAAACCAAACCCTTTCGCTAGGGTAGCTGGGTGTTGTCTTAAATTTTGTAGTTGGTAGTAATTGATTCTTCCTCTATAAATTGAAATATGCCATTCTGGCTCTAACTCATATGAATTCGGCGTTTGAAAGCTCAGAGAAGATTAATTACAGCAGTTGAAAATGGAAGCGCAACAAAACAGTAAGAAGATGAAGATATTATGCCTTCACGGGTTTAGAACCAGTGGCAAATTCCTCCAGAAGCAAATTAGCAAGTGGGATCCTTCTATTTTTGCTCACTTCGATTTGGTATGTAAAATAGCATTGTTCGAATATTTTACGTTTAATTGATGGATTATTATTCTAATGTTAGTTAATTAATTACAGGATTTCCCAGATGGAATATTTCCGGCGGGCGGCAAATCTGATATAGAAGGCATATTTCCACCACCCTACTTCGAATGGTTCCAATTCAATAAGGTAATACATTGATTACTACTTAATTTTGATTAATTAATGATAAAACATTTGTATTTACATGTTCTATTCTCAACTAAATGATCAGGAATTCACAGAGTACACAAACCTGGAAGAATGCATATCTTATTTGACCGATTACATTACAAGCAAAGGCCCTTTTCATGGTTTACTCGGCTTCTCTCAGGTATTTACATAACCCGAATTCTACCAATTCACACTGCTAAAATAATATGTATACATGAAATTGTTTGATTGTGCAGGGTGCAACACTGTCAGCTCTTTTGCTGGGCTACCAAGCACGGGTAATTAATTAAGTTCAAAATTTTAGTAGCTTTGCTTTATTTATTAAATTAATTAGTTGATAATTGAAGATTCAGATTAAAATACGTGGTAAATAATAAAACAGGGGAAGGTGTTGAAGGAGCATCCACCGATGAAACTATTTGTGTCAATTTCGGGTTCGAAGTTCAGAGATCCAAGCATTTGTGAAGTAGCCTACGAAGATTCCATCAATGTCAAATCTGTACACTTCATCGGAGCTAAGGACTGGCTGAGATTGCCCTCTGAAGAACTGGCCACTGCTTTCCACAATCCTCTCATCATAAGGCATCCTCAAGGCCACACCGTTCCAAGACTAGGTATACATTCATATATATATATATATATATATATAATTGGGTCCTCATCTTTTAAAATATAAAATTGATATAATTAACAAAAAATATTGACATTAATAAACACTTTTTAAAATTTTATTTTTAAAGCACAATAAAATCATCATAATTATAAAGAAAAGAAAATATGAGGTTTAAGAAGAGAAGGGTAACTTGGATGCAGATGAGGCAGCCACTGAACAGCTACGAAATTGGAGCATGGAGATCCTCCGATGCAGTAACTTTGGCTTGAGTGACAAACAACTGGAAAATGGAGAAGCCAAGAAAGAAGAAGAAGAAGAAGAAGAAGAGGCAATATTGAAAGAGGAAGCATGTAATATTAATAACAAGGAGGCTGCAATGGAGAAGGTTGCAGAAAAGAAAGATGTTGCGGTTTTGGATGCTGTTATTGTCTAGTAATAATTGACCAACAACAACAACCATGCATGGTTTCGTTTCATTATTATTTTGTTTTGTGCATTAGTTCTAAATTAAAGCAGATAAATAAAAACTAGCGTGAATTCTGTTAATATCTAGCAACAATTCTGTTTATAAATTAGTCTCTCTTACTGTGTTTCTCCTTCCAAGCCATTAACCTTTTAAATGAATGCTTCAAACTGATTTTTTTTTTTTTTATTAATTCAATTTTCAAACTATCAGAGGCGAAGTCACCGGGAATGAAAAACTGAGAGGGTCAAGATGCTAAGAAAATAAAGCTAGTAAATCATATTTTTAAGAATAGTTCAACATATAATTTATTTATATCTTTTTCCCCCATCTTTCAAAAATATGCATTTAGTCCCCATACTAATCAATTTTTCTTAAAAAGGTCGGCCTAACAATTTTTATTTTATTATCCCTCATTTTTAAAAATCATTATTTTCTAGTTTTCAAAAGTTTAATATATTTAATATTCAATGTTGACATAAAATTTTTGTCTCGGCGTCAACACGTGAATTTATTTATTTTGTGGGATTGAATTTTTCTTGATTTGAAAGAAATTTTTTTCATCTTTTATCTACTATAAAATAAATACTAGTAAAGATAGGGTGTTACCTCAACAATCTTTCTAATGCTTAAGCTAATAAAAACTTTTAACAATATATAAATTAAAAAATAAACAAAAAATATTCAATGATTATAATTTTAGTATATATTAATCTCTTACCTAACTAACATGGTTTCGTTGATCTCCTCTTCCCCTTTTCCTTTGCTTCTTTCCTCTTTTTAAAGTAAAAATTTTAAATAGTTACAAATATTTGTATCCTCCACAACTACTAACTACTATTAACTCCCCTTGTCGTGGCACAAAATTAAGTCTTATAATTTCAAATAAAAATCACGTGGTAAAGCACTTTCCTAATTTTTAATTTCAACAAGTTATCATTTTAATATTAGAAATTAAAAATTATAATAATAATTTTTAAGATCTTTGTTTTAACTTTGTAGAGTAGTCGAATCTATATAAATTTTATAAAGTTTCTATCGCCTGTAGAGGTATTTGAGGATTCTTGGGCATGTGTAGGCTTTGCTACAGTTTCCTACCCATATAAGTCTTTGCTCAGGCTTGTGTAGACATTTGTGAAGTTTCTGTGCCTGTATATGCGATTGAGCCTGTATAAATTTTTTGTAGAGCAAGTGAAATAACTCGACTTACGCAACGATTAATTTTTTTCTAATTTGACAATGAAGTTCACTCGAAATGGAAGTGGTCATTTATTTCAATCTTTAGATGCAGTTGGTTTTTCACATTTCTCTCTGTTAAAATTGCAGGAACAGTCCATTATTAGTAAATATTGCATGTTAAAAGACATTATAAGACAACAAAACGTAAATTGCTAATGAAACTTAAATTATAGGCACATATTTGCAAAATCTTAATGGGACCTATTTGCATGACATTAAAAAAATTAAATAAAAATTTAATTAATTTTTTTAGAGACATTAGGTTTGAATCTAGCTCAATTGAATCCGGAGCAATTAATTGTGCCTCGTGAACCGGGCTCATCGGCGCACTGAGCTCGATACTGAGCGCACAGTGGTTCAATCGTACGTGTTCGCTCAAAGAAACTCACTGTCGGCTTCTTGGCGTGATGGTCATGGCTCATTTCAAGATTGTGGTGCCCAAATTTTAATTTCAAAGCAACATGTTCATGAAATTAAGCAAAATTCAACACATGCACACGTTGATTTAAGATATCAAGTAAAAATGGATGAAAAAAAAATGAAAATAACTCATTGTCCGTACATTAACTAAAAGTTTGGCCGAAATTGTGATTATTGATGATTTTGGGGGTAAAATTATGGATGGTTTCTAGTTAGACATAAAATAAAATAATTTTGAAATTTTTAATGAATTATAAAAATAAATGATTATTTGAAATAAATTTATTTAAATTAGATGAAACTAACTTTAACTAAAAATAAATTAAAACAAATCATAAATGTAAATGAGGTCCAAAATAAAATTATTTTAGAATTTTTTCTAAAAATTAATTCTAAATTATTTTAAAACAATTTTTTAAGGTTACATGCTGAGTTATTGGATACATTTATATTTGTTAAAAGTAATAAAATATATTTAATATTTAATAATAATAATAATTATTCAAGATTTTTAAATATAAAAAGTAAAGTTTGTCTATTTTGTAAATAGTCTGTAATTTTGTTACTCTATCAACGTATGTTTTTGGCAATTAATAACATTGAAATTTTAGGATAATTTTAATATAAAACAATAAATAATAAATTTGTCATTTATCAATTAAATTATAAATTTCTACAATTTTAAAAGGCTTACTATCTGAACTTACAATTTAGTCAAGGAATTAAACATTGGTTCAAATTAAAATATTGAGATAATTATTTAAGGAGCTTAGTGTTACTAGTTTGTAAGTAACATTATTAAAAAAAAATAATGATACAAATTTGCATACCAAATCTATATATAGAAATTGATTTGACAAAGATATCACATACCATATACAGTTTGTTTTTATTTTATTCTAATAAAAGATTAAAAAATATATATTATAATAACATAACACTGTGATTATAAGTATATAAGGATAAATTTATATTATAATTTTATATATAATAATTTTCATGTTACACACCACATGTTATAAAAATTCGGTCCTGTACATTACTTTTTTGTTTTCTACTAGTTAAATATACTTTCATTACCTTTAAAATACCTCTTAAATACTTCTCAATTATTTAGATCTAAATTTTAAAAATAAATCATTTTTAACATTGACAATTAATTTTCAGTAATATTTTATCCTTGACTTTCATTTTTCAAAAGCTGTTAAATAAAATTTATGCTAAAGACAAATGGGATGACTTGTGTTGTAAGAAGAAAGTGTGGAATTTTATGAAAGAAAAATTATTCAATAGTTAACTTTTGACCTTTGTTCCTATTGCTACATGAAAAATTAAAAGGTATAGAGGATGATAATAATTTTACTGTAAACTCACAAATTTGTTAGTGTCTAATTCTCATAGAATAAATTTAGGATACTTTTTAGTAATTTTGTAACCAATATAAGAAAATGTTGAAACTTATAGTGGATTTAAAACGAATATAAATTTGTATTAATATTTGCAAAGAATATTGTGGATGTGTGTGTATGTCTATGTATATATTTCATTAGGTGACTAGGTTAATATAATGGTAGTATATTTGTAAATACTTATCATCTCTTTTTTATTTTATTTTTAAAGTGCACATATTTGGTTAATTTGTATCGATAATTTACATCAATGTAATGGAAATATATTTTGAAAATAGAAGTTTATTAATTTATAGAAATGGTTATAAATTTATTTTTTTAGATTGTGTATTTTGAATTTATAATATTTTATATATAAATTTATAAAATAATTATATATCTTTTTATGAAATTATTGTAATTACTTTTATTTTTTATTGATTGTACTTGATATTTTAAGTGAGTGGTATATTTTATTTTAAATTAATGTTAAAAATTTATAGTTTTAATTAAATAATTTATAAATTTAAATTTTATATTTAATAATAGCATAAATATAGTTAAAAATAAAAAATTCATAAATCTCTATGACAGGTTTGATAAATATTAATTACTTATTTAAAATTTGATAATAAAATGTCAAACTTGTTATGAATTTAGTAAAAATTTGATATTGAATTTTTTTAAGTAAATGCAAATGTGGACCTGACGATATTCACTCGAAACTTAGTTCATTATCGTTATTGAGTACAAATACTAAATATACCATTAGATGTCGAAGAGGTATTGTTTCGATAATTATCAAATACCTTTAAATACAAAAGGAAGTTTAAAATTTGAAGGTGAAGAAAAGATTATGATTTTTTTTTTCCTAGAGGGAATGTATTATAATGAAGGTTGAAGTAGACAAAATAATAATAAAAAAAAAATTTGAGGATAAAAATATGATACTTATAGCAATATTTTTTGAGGTAAAAACGCATTTGTATATTTATTCACATGTTCAGCAATATTCAAATCAATACACACATTTTTTAACAATAATGTAATGAAATTGTATTAAGTTGATATCTTATGCTACATTTTGTGGATTCCTTTTAATGCATGGAGGTCAAGAATTAGGTATCTGGACGATAATTTCCCTTGATAAAATAAAGATATCGTCTATCGCGAGAAATTAAATTAACGACTGCTTACAAAATACTGCTCCCGAGCAATGTTTATTAAATAACAAACATGAGACTTTCCGAATGGACAGCCAACGAGGATGACGGACAGTCAGAATGTAAAAACTTAAGTGAGAATTATACAAAGCAATTAAAGTGTGGAGACGACGAAGATCTGGGACATTGAATTGAATTGAATTGATTGAATTCAGTCTCTGTTTCTTTCTGATTTTAATGGAAGGTATCTTGTTAAACCCTAAATTCTATTTTTTCTCCCTAAATTCTATTTTTTCTCACTCATTTGACTCTAGCGTTGACTCAACTTTGAATAATCTCAAAAGCTTCAGTTTTCTATGATATTCTAAGAGTTGTCGTAATTACAGAATTGTCAAACTATGGTAGTTGCTATATTGGATTTGATTATAATTCTTTTTTTTATGTTTTTGAATTGAACGGTATGGTTTGTGTTAGTTGCGCAAGTGTGAGCAAATTTGTTGATATATAAACCCATTCTGATTGGGGAAATGATGCAAGCTGTTTCACATTAAATTAGGAACTTATTTCTTCTGCTCTTAATATATGCTAAGTGTATGTGTTTTAACACATATAAGAACATGCTTAAAAATTTTGTTGATAGCTGTATGAGGTCAGACTGATGTAGATGTGAAAAATATTTGCACGTTTTTATGCTGCATCGCTTATCTTAGGTGTTGTGGATTTCAGTGTTGTGACACACATGGTTGCCTGTCTGTTCTTTGCTATACATTTACAGAGTCAACAAATCAGTTTAAGTAAGTTGCAAGAGGTTTATCAGAGTGTCTGTTGATAATGCTAATTTGTTAAAGGTGTGGATTGTATAAAAATGGCTCTCAATGGGATCGTGGTTTACTTTTTTTTTTTTTTTCTTTTTTGATCTTATTAGGGAAGAGACACTTGTCTAATCAATAATAGCAAATCAATGCTATTATTAATATATAAATTTATGTTCAACCTGCACTTTCCAAATTTGGGAGATTCAAATATGTCCTTGAGTTACCATATGTTTTACTTTGTTCATTAGGCATTCCTCTGTGGACTTCTAATCAGCATGTGTGCAAAGTTATATGCTAAGGTGATAGTACTTCCTACATAACATTGAATGTAGTATCCCTCTGTGATCCATACATTATTGATCAGTTTATTCCATTTTCCTTATTTATTCCTCTTTACTATTTTGTGGAAACTGATTTTTTAGGCTTGACTGAAGCTTCCAATGGAATTGCATTTCCATGTGTGTTCATTGTCATTCATATTCCCTTCTATCTTCCTCTTATTTCTTTTTGCAACTAATTTCATATTCTGAATTGAATTTTTTGATGCAGTTGCATGAGTATGTTTTCTTTTTCGCATTTGTAGATGTGGTGTGATTGAATTATTACAGTGTTTGCTTGGGAATTCACCAAGGATGCAATATCATCAAGGGAAAAAGATGGCGGTTTATGAAGAATTTATATAATTATAATTTGTGTACACAGAGGTGAAGGAAATCCTAAAGATAGAATCTAGAGACTGCTTTTAGCAATTTATCATTGGAAGTTTAGGAAAGAAAATCAACACCATTATAATACACAAGTATTTTACTCAAGGATAAAAGGTTAGGTTATGAAAATGCTTCAAATTTATGCATATAAAAGCAGAAAATGCTGGTGATAAATACAAGTCCAAAGCTAGATGCATAGGGTCGGCTTTTACCTATTTATCTTCAGGAGTTGACCAAAAGAGAATCAAAGTGTCTTGTTATTGATTAATACAATAAAGAGTGTGTAAATATGAGTCAACACGTTGGACCAAGAGAAAGGGAGAAAGGGTGCATATCAATGTGCCTACAAAAAGGGGAGTTGCAAATAATCCATATAATCATATGTGCCTACTTAAAAGTTAAGAAAAGGTATACTTGGGATGCTAACATACATTAATATTTCACTAGGAGTTAGCCGAGAGAGAAGAACAGTACCGGAGAATATGAAAATTTTCAAGTGAAGACATGGAAGGACTGAAAGAGAGAGAGAGAGATTGGCTTCTTTTTGATTTTCTCTTGTTGATTTGCCTATGACTTGGATTTGTCGGTCAATGATCTTGAACTGTAGAAAAAAAGATAGCAGTAATGGGAGGTGAGGCCTGTCATAGACCCTAAATTTCTTTCTTTTTTGATTCCAACAGCTTGATGAATACATTGATTTCTATATTGATGGTCTTGGTTAAGTATTTGTTGCCATTTATCTCATACTTATACTCTTCATTTTTTTCCCCTTGATCTTTTGTATGGATAAACCTCTTGAACTCGACTGATTCTTATGCAATATGTATTTATGGGTATTATCAAAAGCCCAGTTTTTTTTTTTCTAGTCTAGGGTACTCCCCTTACAATTTTTTCTACATGAGCTTTATTTTGGTATTTTTTTTTCTTTGCTGTTTTGTGTGTTTTTGTTGTTTGTTAATTATTTTGTGGCTGGCTTAATGTAGCACCTCAGTGAACACAGATTTATAGATACTGGACATGTAATCAATTATTTAGTTATCAAAATTGAGTAAAAGTGTATCTTCAGAAGGAAATAAGCTAATTCAAATTCATGATTTCTGGGTTTCATTGGTGACATATCTTTAATGAAGTCAATTGACTAGGTGAATGTCATCTGATATCTCCATTTGAGAAAAAAAGGTCGACTAAGTTGTTTGGCTAAACTGAGGTTTCTGAGATCTCCTTTTGAAAAAAGAGGTTAATAGAGTGGTTTGGTGAGGGTAATATCATTTTGGACCTCCTTTTGAGAGAATAGGTTACTATTGAGAGAGGGACTATTGTCTGAGATGTTGTGTGTGTTGTTTGTCATGAGAGAGTGGGTGAGGGTTCAATGTATTGTAAGGTCTTTGTTTAATATTTAAAGGCTTGGATTTGTGCTAGAATATTTCACTTTCTAATGTTGATCGTGACTGAGTTTTGTTCTCTGAATTGCATTCGACACTTCTTGATGTAGGACAGTGAAAAGGATAGAAAGAAGATAACAAAAGAGAGAAATAAGGGGCAGAAATAAAGAAGAAAATTGTGATGATAGAAAAAAGAGAAGAAAAAGAGGGAAAAGAAAGAGTTACAGGAGAGATGTAATCTGGATCTTATTAGTCTATCCATTCATTTTCTCTGCTAAGACTACCTTAAGGCCTATTTATAGACCAAAAGATAAACCAAATATACCTATTAAGATATACCCAGTAGATAATTCACATCAAATTTAAATTTTTGTTCAAGTCATAATCAAATCAGCATTAGGTGGGAGATCAATGTAGGTGGAGAAGTATAGAGCTGCGTTTGACTTGTTTTTGAATTATGTCCAGGTTTTAAGGTTAGTTGGAAGCAATTATATGGCTGGTTTCAGAATTAAAGTACTGGTTGATGCTAAATTATGATCATCCAATAAGTTTTGCAGGCTATCTTTAAGGCTGTAACGGTGGTTGTACAGAAATGTTAGGATCATTTGGCGTTACACTTTGGTTAGATTGCATCACACAATCAATATAATCTAGGCATCATCTTTAGAAACCTATGTAATCAAAAAAAAAAAAAATCTAAAATTTTTATTCATTCCTTTATGTCCCAGAAGTATCAATTATTGTCATATATATATTGAGGGTTCTAATTTGTAATAAAAGCTTGCACAGACTCCAAAAATACATTATATAAAGTTGGGAAACAGACAACAATAGCTCTTTACTATGACATTGAAGACATTTTGACTAACTTTAAACTTCTGATAAAGTACACTTGAAGAATTAAAGAGAGCACTGGATTATTAGTTCTTCTAAAATTAGACTGCTTTGACTAACTCTTGGACTGCCTATTTCACTCTTAGGCACACTATTTGGTGGCTGTGCTAACTTGGGTTCATGATTCTTTTACCAAGAGTTTTGAACAGGTAAGGCAGGAGCTGGTAATGTATGAAAATTTGCTCCATGTTTCATGTTGTTTACCATTAAATAACTAAACACTTAGATCCTTGCCAGAAATTTATGTTTTGCCCATGAATCTTGTCCTTAAATGCACCTTCCTGTGCCATGTATGTAAATTCACATTCCAATACCCTCAATTAAATCTATCCGTGGAGTGACTTTGGCCCTAGCTTTGTTTTAATATCTATTAAAACTACCTCTTGGTAGCTAGCAAAACTGCTAGTTGGCCTTCTCATCATTTGATAATTTGTTTTGGACCTTGTGCCACTGTAAGGATATTATGGACTTGTCACTGAATTTCTTAATCTGACTGACAGAGTAGCGCAAGTTTGGATTATCCATCATGCTTCATCAACTGAGAGCTCCTGTTCACTTTCCTTTCACCCTGACTGTACTTTTTAGATTTTTTCTTGTTGTTGGGTGGGGTGGGGTGGGGTTGGGGGGCTGGTGGTGGTTAGGTAATTCAACTTTTGTTTGCTTTATTTGGGTTCATCAAGTGTGGAGTGTCTAGAATTGTTATACTGCTGGATAATGAATTCCCCCAATTTTAACCTGTTAGTCTGCAATGATTTTTTAAGGAATGCAAGCGGAAAAATTTGTGGTTGAAAACTACGAAAGGGCCCTCTCAGTTAATAGCCAGGTGTTGTCAATGTTATTTGAATTATTAATGATTTGTAAGCCACTGGTTATTGTGAAATGAAGTGCATATACAGAAACACCCAAGCCAAATATCAGAGAGTAAACTGGTTATAGGCAGTATCTAAATAGTAAGTAAATAAACAGATATTGGATGGTGGCGGCTACCTTTTAGGAATCCTGAGCGCATTTTGTTGATTTAATGTCTGGAGTGATGGCCTTGGAAGATATCACAGAAATATGAAGAATTTTCACTAGATTTGTTCCTGTTAATGATTTGAAAATTGATTTCCATGCCATGTAATTCTGGGTTGACAGTTGCTGGATGTTTTGTTCATCATATAATATTGAAGCTCATTTTGGAATTCATATATTCTATTATTTCTAGGGCTAGGAGATTTGTTTGTCCCTTAAATTTTGTACGCTTTCAAATTTATGTTACTATTTTATGCGTAAATCATGAATATTCTTACATATGCGAGGCACACCAACTTGAAGTTGAACATTGGGAATTCTTAGCCTTCTGACTGTAAGGATCAGATACCCCAAATAATGAAATCTATGGTTTCCATTCTTTAAGGCATTGCCAACTTTTATATACTTCTTTGCAAATGCTTTTTTTTTTTTTAAATTATTTTTATTTTATTATATTTTTCTTCCTTAAGTAACTCTATGCTGCATTCATGTCAATGTCGTAGATGTAATTGTATGAGAGAGCACTCCACCTGCCCAACTGATCAATTAAATTCTAAGAGCTTGATTTGTGGCAGGTGGATCCCCAGACCAGGAATCAGTAGGGTCTGGGACAAAAAGGTCCAGTGTATCATGTGGCAGCAGGTCTTGTAGTCGCAAGGAGTTCTTTTACAAATTTTTGGACAGTGAAATTCTGACTGCAAAACTTGAAGATTGGTTTATATCAATTTCAGGAAAGTCGGCTCCAAAGAAACCAGCCTTTGATGTCCCTTTTGAGCTGATAGAACTTCAAAAATTTGATTATGCTCTGGAAGGGGTTTCATTTCAGCAGCTGATTCGAATGCCTCATGCTGTATATGCCTCAACATCTGATGCAGTAGAAGCTACAGCATATCTTGCCATTGAAGATTTTCTACACGCAAGTGTGAAGGGCTTGTGGGAAGCATTTTGGAGTCATGATGAGGCCATGCCTTTTTCTGTTGCCTGCCTATACAATGCAAACTTAAAATTCTATCAGGCTGAGAGGGCAATAGCTAATGGGAAGATTGGAGGTCTTTGTGGTACCAGTATATTGCTTAAAAACCCTAGACATCCACATGGAAAGTGGGACCATATTCTGGAATTGGCTCTTCTGAGGCCTGATATTAGAAATCTGGCTGTGGATAGTGATCAACAGCCATCTTTGTCTGTTCTAGGTGCGGCTCTTTTCTATGCTCTCCGTATATTGTTATCAAGAAGCTTAAGCAGATTGAATTTTTCACTGAGTTTGAATACAGTGTTTGTTGTCCTTGTTGATTCTCAATATGGTGGGGTAGTAAAAGTGGAAGGAGATGTAAATAAATTGGAGTTTGATGTGAATAATGTTTATGACTCTGCTGCTGAGTGGATTGAAAAACATTGTAGAATTGCAGTCTCTCCCATTGATAGGATCTGGAACAAGCTTGGAAATGCCAACTGGGGAGATATTGGTGCTTTACAGATCCTTTTTGCAACCTTCCACTGTATCATACAATTTGCTGGATTGCCCAAGCACTCAATTGAAGATTTAGCTGCTGATCATGGTTCTCGTCTCCAAACGAGAAGAGTGCAAAGGCAGTTGGGGGATACCAGAGTGAATGGAAATGATCTGTTTCGGTTCCAGCAGAACAGTGTTTCTACTGAAATTGTTGAAGTTCCAGATGAATCCAGCAAAATTGAGTCTGAAGATTTGTTGAAGCTAGAAATAGGATCTGTGTTGTGGTTGGAGGATTCAAATTTTCAAAAGGGTTATCAGATTAATGAAGTTCTCAGTAATGGTGAACTCACATATTACATTGCTTTGCCGGTTGAAGACCCAGGAAAGTCTCTGTTTCTATATGTTGGTTCCCATCCTTCTCAGCTGGAACCAGCTTGGCAAGACATGAATTTATGGTATCAAGTACAGCGACAGACTAAAATATTGACTATCATGAAACATAAAGGCTTATCAAGCAAAAATGTACCGCAGTTGAGTGCATCTGGCAGGATTATTCACCCTGGTCAATGTCGGAGACCAAGTTCGGGTGGAAACTGCAATCACCCTTTGTGCGGCACCCCAATTCTTGTTACCAGCCCAGTCGGTGAAACAGTTGCTAATTTGGTGAGTGAAGGCAGGTTCAGCTTGGATGAGGCTATCAGGTGCTGCCATGATTGCTTATCTGCACTTTGTACCGTCTCTTCTGCTGGAATTCGGCATGGAGATATACGGCCAGATAATGTAATCTGTGTGAGATCTGGAATGAGGCAACCCTATTTTGTTCTTATTGGCTGGGGACATGCTATACTTGAGGATAGGGACCGCCCTGCAATGAACCTTCATTTCTCCTCGACTTATGCTCTGCAGGAGGGAAAGTTATGCTCTGCCTCAGATGCAGAGAGCTTGGTTTACATGCTTTACTTTTCCTGCGGTGGGGCTTTGCCTGAATTGGATTCAGTTGAGGGGGCACTGCAGTGGCGAGAGACCTCTTGGTCAAGGAGAATAATTCAACAGAAGCTTGGTGATGTCTCAACTGTTTTGAAAGCATTTGCTGACTATGTTGACAGTTTATGTGGAACACCGTATTCTATAGATTATGACATTTGGATAAGAAGACTGAGAAGAACTATTCAAGAAGAAGATTATGGGAAGGAAATTGACATGTCAAGCTAGGACTTTGTTGACTGGTCCATGGTGGCAGAAATGAATGCTCAACCATCATTGTTGTTATCACTTGCTGACAGCAATTAGATTTTGAAGTTTTGAAACACTTGAAGTCAATGGGTGATCTTTCGGTTGAATTGGCAATATAAAATTTTTGAAGGTGGCACATCATGTCCAGTGAAGCTGCTCACTTATGGTAATTCTTTTTCATTTGTAAGGGAAAATCTGGGACCATTAGTTTTTACAGAGGGTTTGAAAATTAAACTGCATATATGCGTTTGTGATGTGTTTGTTCTTGTATGGTATATCTATTGTTATAATTTTCTTGTAAAGATTGGAGCCGTTTTTAGATTGATGGGGAAATTGTGTATTAATTTGTTATATGTCTGACTCTCAGGTTGATTGGCTCGAGTTATGGTGTCCAAGGCATCATACTTTTCTGTAAATGGGCTGTAGATTTTCTGTCTATGGGCCTTCTAAGTTTCTTCAAACTAGCATTTTCTGCTCATTGGAACCATCGTTTTCTCACGTCTGGTTCAGGTCAAGATGAGAAGAAAAGATTAGATCTTTCTTTTTAAGGAAAGGAAAGATCTAATGGTAGTTCCTGTCAGTCGTTAACCATAAACTTATGGTAATATCTTGATGTATGAACAGAATTTCAAGGATAGGATCTTTGATGTGCTTCATAATGTTTCTGCATCCTATTTATCTGCATTCGTTTTGGTGGCACGGGCCCTTACCACTTATTGTTTCTATGAAGTCAGCTTCTGAAGCCAGGGGTTCTCCACTTTGCAATATACCTTTTATCTAGTCGAAGTTTGGAAAAAGGAGATGCATCCATAACTTGATTCTCTAGGAATATGGCTTTCTGAGTTCTCCCGATGTTTGTATTAGGGAAAATGTTTTGTTGCTTTGCAATGGAGCAAGCAATTGGTTTGTTCACTGGAAAAGCTCAAGGATCAAGCTTCATATGCTTACCTATTTTAAAAAGACAGTAGACCTATTCTAGGTATTCTAGGTTTTTGTAATTCAACAAGAGTTGAGACTCAAATTCTTTGATGTCTTTTCTTCGTGGATACTCGAATCTTAAATAGCCAATTGGCTTACAAGTGGTTGTTGACATGCAAAAGGAAATAAGTAAAATACTCCAGGTGTTGTAGGAGAATCTTTATTGAAATCGAACTAAATCGTGGAAGGAAATTAATTCCCATATAAGCAAAAGTCTCCTTTCTTGAGAGTAGTACAGTAACAGGAAGATAGGAAATCTTTTTGAAATAGAAGTCTTTCTTCCTTACAAGTAGCTTGGCAAATTCTCAAGGCTCATCCAGAAAATAAGGGACAATGTATGCTTTTATTTGTAGAAGACAGCAGTTTCTAACAACTAGAGATTATATTGGAAATTATGTCAACCATGATATGCTCTCAATTGCTTGAAGCATAAGTAAACCCACGTATTAATAGTTTAGATGTTAATATGTGAGATTAAGCAACATAATAAAATAGATCAATTAAATACGATTAATACATGAAGTCAAGGGAGAGGAACAAAAAAAGGTAAAAAGATTGTCAGTCTAGGAGTCTCTCTAGATGTCCATCACATGATATCAAAACTGTGATTGCTGAAATTATCAAAATCTTGTTTTCTTTTTCATTTGATAAACTACATAGGCTTATAGAGCCTTGAGGACCAAATTAAAACCCGTTTAGCAAACGTCCATACCCTTGAAGATTCCAATTTGTAAAGTTAAATGAAAATGAAATAAATTAAAAGTTGTGCTTGACTTGCATTGTTTGGTTGAAAATGATAGTTATTATCCTTTTGTCTTTCTGCTGCCAAGCATTTGCTTGCAGAAATTAATTTCGATCTATCACGCTCTCTTGCTTCCATATCCACTAGAGATATAAGAATATTGCACAATTTATCGAGTTTTGTATTGCACTGTCCTGACATTCTTATTAAGGGTATTTATGGTACCCGCAGGGGTATAGGATGTAGTTGTTGAGATATGACTCCTTTTTTAGTAAGGATTTATATTTCAAATAATTAAGATATTTTATTTTATTTTTTTTGTTTTAGAAGAATTTCTATTTTAATGATTAAGTAATATCCTTATTGGATTTACATATTTAAGGTGAAATTCGATTTGTGAAAGAAAAAAAGTTACTAATTTTTTTTAAAAATAAGTTATTAGTCATTATACATAGAGAGGTTGAGCTCATTGTAAACTAAGATTATACAATATATTATTTATAATGTAATATATGATAATAGATAGTTTTTAAAGACGAAGATTCTATTGAGATTTAATAGTACTAGTATTTGGATTGAGAGTAAAGGTGAGATTTATTGATATTTAGGTGTGATAGAATGTAATTATTGTTTAAATGTGAGAAAAAATTATTAAAAGTATGGTTACAATAAATTTTTACATAATAAAATTTTCTTTTATTGTTTACAATGATTTTTCTTCAATATAGGAATTTTTTATGTAAACAATTGTATTGTATGATTATTATTGTTTCCATCTTTTTCTTTATTTATTACTTTTTTAATATATTTTTCTTGAGGATTTTGTGTGAGACACTAAAAACTTAGTGAAGGATTACATAGGGTAGATTTGGCAAGTAGTTCTAAACTAATAATAGAAATACTAGTAATATTGCTAATGGTAGGTTTCTCTTCTTCATAGGAAGATTGATTTCATCTAAGATAGATAAAGAAGATGTCCTCGTAGCATGCCATTAGATTGGTATAAAGAGAATGTGTGATGTGTTATTGCTAATGGTTTACATTATATTTCCACACAAGTAATGATTTGGCAGTTATGCAAGGTGTGTGGTGGAATTTATATTAATGATTGAAGATTTGCAAGGAAGCCAAACATAAGAATAGACAATTTTTAGCATTGTTCAATATGTGCCGAAAAAAGTCTTAGAATTTGATTCTAAGTAATATATACTTTGAATATGGTGGACTATGGTAATTTTCTCTATTAAGGATCAAAATTATAATAGTATTGAGAATATTTAGAGTATAATGATTCTTTGTGTTGAAAATTATATTGTCAATGAATAAGATTCTCGTATAAAGCACAATTATAGGTGAAGGGTTTATCATAAGCCATGTATAAGTGTGGATCTTATGGAGTTCAGTAGAGTATATAAAAGGAAATGGAGATAATGTAGTTGTGTGGATACAATCATGGTGGAGGTTATTTCATTATGGTCTTTTGTTCAAGTTGAAAAACTTACCAATGTGGAGATTATTAGGATATGGCTCTTTTTCAACAAGTATTTATGTTTCAAGTAATTAAGGTTCCTAATATATTTTTTATTAGTAGTTTTTTTGTTTTAGAAGAATTCTTGTTTTAATGGTTTAAATAATATCCTTTGAGGATTTATCTATAAAAGATTGCATTATATATATAGAGAGGTTGATATTATTGTAAAAATAAATTACACAATATACTATTCAAAATGCAATCTTTTATAATAAATTGCTTTTAAGAGTAAAGGGTTTATTAAAACTTAATATTAATCGAGTTTATTAAAATTTAATTTAATATTAATCTTAAATTTATTAAAATAAAGTATTAATTTTTAGAATAGACAAATTCTATTAAGATAAATTTTGAAATCTCTATTAAGGTAAATTATGCGATTTATTTAGGTTTGAGTGTAATTAATATTTATATGTGAGAAAAAATTATTAAAAATGTGGTTGCAATAATTTTTTAGACAGTGAATTTTTTTTTCTCGTTGTCTGTTTTTTTCTTTAGTCTAGGAAATTTTCGCATACATGTTTATGTTACATGATTGTTATTTTTTTCCATCTTTATTTTTATTTATTATTTGTTTGATTTATTTTTTAAAAAAGATTTTGAGCAGAACTAAAAATTTCTAACAGTTGTCGCTTGCTTTTTTATTGTTACGGCGCACAACCTTGTTAAAAACATTGAAATAATATCGAGAATGCTGAAAGACGAGGTTGTCGGTTCTTATTAGCTGTTTGGATTTTTTTTTTTTTTCTTTTCATTTCTTCTTGGTTCTTTCGTGGTTTGCTTAATGAATTTCATGGTTGACAGGTTTGGATAAGTTAAATAATGGGTATGTTTTCTGTGCAATCAAGAATGCTTGTTGCATTGTTTTCATTCATTGAGAAATATAAAAGAATAGCTTTCAATATATATACGCGAGCACAGGCTTAAGGGTAAAAGAAAACCTAGGACTAAACAGGAATTTCAAATTGTAAAAGGACTATGCAACTAATTTACGTACTGGTTTTTTGTTATTTACTGCCTGCAGCCTTTATCACAACTTCTTGCTGTGTAACAACCTTTGTACAGCCCTTTGCACCTGACTCTGCAGCTCTGTATTCCTTATTTGTTCTCCTTAATTTTGTTTGCTTGCTTAACACCCCTTCTCACGCTTAACAGTCTGGTAAGACATTAAGCTTGCTTCTAAGACAAGCAAACCTTTCTACTGCTAATAATGGCTTTGTGAGTATGTCTGCTAGTTGATCCTTAATTGGGATATATTTGATCTCCATTTCTTACCTTTTCTCTTATGAAGTGCACATCTGTTTCAATGTGCTTGGTTCTTGCATGAAACACAGGATTAAATGCAAATGTTGCTGCTTCAAGATTATCACACCAAATGGTTGACTTGAGATCAAGGCTGATATTTAATTCAGATGAAGTGATCTGAGCCAAGTCAATTTAGCACTTGCTTGTGCCAGTGCTCGATACTCAGCCTGTGTGCTGGAACGAGCTACTACTTTTAGCTTTTTTGAACACCATGAGACCAGATTTCCACACAGGTAAATGGCATATCCTGTAACAGATTTTCTGTTGTCAATGTCTCCAGCCCAGCTTGCATACGAGCATGCTTCAAGTTCCATTTTCTCTCCTTGGGTAAAATAAACCCCATAGTTTTGTGTTCCCTGCATATACCTTAAAATGCCCTTACATGCTAACGAAATTGAATGTTTAGGTTCCTCCAAATACTGACTTAACTTGTAAATGTTGAAAGTGATCTCTGGTCTAGTTATAGTGGCATATTGGAGAGCCCTATTTGTGCTTCTATAAAGTGTCTTGTCTGGAAAATCATTTCCATCTTCTCTTGATGGCTTAGCACAAGTACTCATCGGTATTGAATTTGAATTGCATCCTTTCATTCTGATTTTTTTCATCAAATCTGAGATGTATTTGGATTGGCTGACACGAAGGCCATTCTGATCTCTCTTTACTTTTACTCCAAGAAAATAACTTAGTGAACCAAGTATCCCTAAAGAAAAGCTTTGGTGCAACTTGTCAATTGTTGCCTTGATTAAATCTTTTCTATCTACAATAACAAGGATATCATCAATGTAGGCTAACACGATAACAACACTTTCAGCTTCCATAATCATAAACAATGATGTATCTGACCTCAAGTTAACAAAACCACACTGAGTCAAGGCCGTTTTAAGCTTTTTGTACCGGGCTCTAGGAGCTTGCTCCAAATCATAGAGAGCTTTTCTTAATTTGCAAGCAAAATCAGGTCTGTTACGGTCTTCAAATCCCTCTGGTTGTAACATGTATACATTCTCAGCTAAGTCTCCATTCAAAAAGGAATTATTCACATCAATTTGCTTTATATCCCAGCCATACTTCACTACGAGACTAATGATGACTCTTATCGTGGAAGATCTTACAACTGGGTTGAAAGTTTCTGAATAATATATGCCAGCTGTTTGATGGAAACCCTTGGCAATAACTCTTGCTTTAAACCTTCTAATTGTGCCGTCAGGTTTGTACTTGACCTTGTTGACCCATCTACTTCCAACACCTTCACGTTGGATCTTTTAAGGACAAGCTCTGAAGTTTTGTTTTACTGAAAAGCTAAGTATTCATCAGTCATTGCTTTCTTCTAGTTAGCATCTGCTAGAGTTTAGCTTGTAGTTTGTGGCAAGGGTATTGAATTGTGATTTGGTTTGACTGAAAGGTAAATTTTTGCCTTGTAGATTCCAGATTTTGATTTGGTAACCATTGGATGAAAGTTGTTGACTTCTTGTTCTTGCTGTGATTGTGGGTGAGTCATTTCAAGTTCAGATATTCTTTCAGGTGCTATTTTGGGTGTGTGAGATTTTGCTAGAGAATGCATGTTACCTGAGGAAAACCAAGAGGTGTTTGACTGATTTGGTGTGGCTAGATGGGTTGCTTCTTCTGCCTCCTGACTTGTATGACAGTGTAAAAGGAATAACTAGGAATTGAGAGTAATAATCATGTGATTTATTTTCTCTAATGCTACCATTAAACTTAAAGTCAGAGTCTTGCAATGCAGGGAATTCGTTTTCATTAAATTGTACATGTCTAAAGATAAAGATCTTCTTTGATTTATGCAAGCACCTGTAACCTTTATGATCTGAGCTGTACGCAAGTAGAATGTGCTTTTAGAGGTGTGGTATTGAAGCTTGTTTTGGTTGTAGGGTCTTAAATGAGGATACCATACACACCCAAAAGTCCTAAAAAATGAGTAGTTCGGCAATTTATCAAATAACTTTTGATGAGGAGAGAGGTTGTGTCTGACTGGTGAGGACATCTTGTTTATTAGTTACACAGCTGTGTGAAATACATACGACCACAAGTTTAGAGGCAAATTAGATTGTGCTAGGAAGGTAACCTAGTTTCCACCAAATGCCTATGTTTTCTTTCGACCTTTCTATTTTGATGTGAAGTATGCGGGCATGAGTGCCTAAAAGTGATTCCCTTATGCCTTAGGTAGTTTTCTTAGGTCTGAATTCCCCTCCCTACTCAGTTTGTATGGTAGTGATTTTGCAATTTAGCAATCTCTCAATCCTTTCAATGAACTGAGCGAATGAGGCCGTGATTTCTGATTTTTATCCTTTCAATGCTTGTAATCATTTGCTGAGCTTAGGGTGCAGGTCCCTACAAATCAGCATATAACAATTCAAGTGCCCTTTTGGTTTTACTTTCACTGCCTTTTTTAAGGTTCAACTTGTGATTCTTTCCTAATTGGCATGTAGAACAAAATAAGGAACATTGTGCTTTATTAATATTTGAAAGGTTAATACAACTTCACAGGACCTTTTTTACAACTTGGTTGCTAAGGTGACCTAATCTCCTATGTACAAGATCCATGACATCTGCATTTTTTTCCTTCTACTGTTGACACTGAATGGAAGGTAATCCTAGGAAAGCTGTTACAACAAGCTGAAAGGGACTCAAAAGACACTGAGCTAAGACTCTTTTGGACGGGTAGTGATTTTGCAATCTTCTTTTGACACTTGAGCTAGTAAAGGCCCCCCTAGCCACTCTTTCCAGCAGCACCTTCAAGTTCTTCTCCTTCACAAAGCATCATCACCACAAAACTCAACGATTAAGTCATTATCTCAGGTTAATTTAGAGATGCTATCAAAGTTCTTTGTTATTCCAAGCACAAACAAGGTATTTTCAAGTTTTAATGGTTTTCTACCTTTTAATGTGCTTGGAAGAAAGCAACAACTAAGATGAGATATTTTTAAACTATTACCATTACCAACAGTAAGGGTTTCCATTCCTTTGTACTCAGATTTTGTTAAGGTCATTTGAGATGTGGTTGGTGGCACTACTGTCAAGATACCACCCCACTTCACTTCTTCCTTCTTGAGCTGTAACATAAGCTACTGATTGTCTTGTGCTGCTACCACTTTTGGCTTCAAAATCTTCATTGAATCAATGCCAGCATGTTACTACTATATGTCCACTCTTATTGCAGATTTGGCATGTAGGCTTGCTTTGGTTTCTAGTGACTTATGTTTTAGTTGATTCTCTGTTTCTTCCTCTTCCGGTGAAAGTCCTTCTGCTAGTTGGTGAGTTATATCCTCTTCCTCTAGTGCTTCTCTTCTGGTACCAGCTCCCTGCATTGTTATTTGCAGTTATGTTTGCTTCAATCTTCTGGTTTCCCACTGGTTATGGTTCTTTAGGCTACTTTCCAAAGTCAAGAGCTAAGCATATGCATCTTCAAGAGACATGCTTTCCATTTTGGAGGTAATGTTGACAACTACAGCATCATAGTCCTGTTCTAGACCTGCAAGATATACTCAATCAACTCCTCATCCGAGACTGGTTTTCCAGCAATGGTAAGTGCATCTGCCAAATTCTTCATTTGGTTGCAGTAATCACTAACTGACATTGCACCTTTCCTTGATGATTGAAGTTGATTCTTCAGTTGAAGTATTCTGGCATGGGATTAAGAGGAATACATCCTTGCCACTGAGTCCCAGAGTTCTTTTGAGGTGACACAACTTGTTTGGGTGGCCAGAACAGTTTCTGTCATTGTAGAAAATAACCGAGGAGAAGTTAGTTTTGTTTTCTCCGGTGTAGATAAGCTGGGTTGTCAATGTTGGTGATGATCTGTGTTTCTTCATCCACCATTGAGTTCGGTTTCCAAGTCGTTGCCTTTTATGGTGGTAAGCACTTTTGCTTTCTAGATAAGGAAATTCTGTCTATCTAACTTGACAGAAATGGAAAAGATTAAAATGCCGAGGTTGCTTGGAGAAGTAGCAGCCATAGAGTTAGCAGTGCTAGATACTGAGATAGGAGAGGCAACAGTGCTTGCCATGGTGGAAGAACTGGCTCTGATACCAAGTTAACTAATGGGTATGTTTTCTGTGCAGTCAAGAATGCTCGCTGCAGTGTTTTCATTCATTGAGAAATATACAAGAATAGCTTTCAACATATATACGCGAGCACAGGCTTCAGGGAAAAAGAAAACCTAGGACTAAACAGGAATTTCAAATTGTAAAAGGACTATACAGCTAATGTAAGTACTGGTTTTCTGTTATTTACTGCCTGCAGCCTTTGTCACACCTTGTTGCTGTGCAACAGCCTTTGTAGCAGCCCTTTGCACCTCACTTTGCAGCTCTGTACTCCTCATTTGTTCTCCTTAATTTTGTTTGCTTGCTTAATAGGATAAATTTGGGACCCCTACTATATCACTTTGCAGATTTATATGGGCAGGATGATGCAAGTTTCATTTCTTTGAAGTTTGCATCTACTTACACCTGATCAGGACGGTTTTAGTGACTATCATAATGATGTCATGTTGTTATTATTATTATTTTTAATTCTTTCTTTTCCCTTTCCTCTAATTTAGGAAATGTTAATTGAACTGAGTTTAGAAGATGTAAAGAGGGTTGCCTTACTGTATGGTTTCAAGTTTGAGGTAATTTTCAGTTCCAGGTTTTTTCGTCCATGTTATTCATGTTTGTCTATAAATTGTTTCCATACGTAATTTTGACTTGGTACTATAATGCAGAAAGAAAAGACCGTCGAGACAACCTACATTACTAATCCCCGCTCAACGATGCAAGTAAGCTTTGTGCTCTGCACGTAGAGTTTACATTTTCCCCTTTAGAATCCAGTCTTTTCTCTCTGATAGAAACCTCACAAGTTGAGGTTTAGAATGCAGAACCGCTACTTTGCTGCATTTTGGACCATGAGAAAGAAATCAGCAAGAACAATGGAGCATGCCGCATGATAACCTACAAAATTTCGAAAAAGTTTTAATACTTTTCAAAAGTGTAACAAATAGGTCCAAAACGTACCTTCTGCACCACTTTGAGTCACCACCGTTGGTGATCGAAAAAAGTGACCACTTTGTAGCATATCGGACAATCCAAAAATCAAAGACTTGGGGAGCTAGAATTACATTCCTAAAGCTCATTTCTTAAACTTGTTACAGATCAATTTCAACAGAATTTTTGCAGATCTGGTCTGAAAACTTAATCTTAACATAATATGCTTGTCAGATGAATAAAAACTTGTTCCCTAATTTTACCAACTTTATTTCCTTTGAGACTTGAATTTATGATGATGTTGAGATGCATAAGCACACAAACAAGATCAGGATATTGGAAATTTCATACATAAAACTGAAGTCACACTGACCTTTTCATCATCATTTAACTTATTTCTTGAAAGAGATCAACCTGACAAAAAAAAAAAGCACTCACCTGCAACCAATAGAAAAATCCACGCAGGAGATTCAAAATTCTACATTTATCACCTCGAGCTTGATCAATAACCGACGAAAGATCTGCAAGATAAGACAAGAATTAGTAAGCTTAACTTCCTAAAACATACTTCAATTTAATTGCAATAGACTGATATACGTAAAAGTATGTATGGCAAAGTCTTTGAAACCATGCTAAACAAGTAAAAAAAAAAAATTTTAAAAAAAACTCTTTCTCCCACTTAGCAAACCATTTCTCTATTTTTATCAAATTTCTCCTATTTTCTATAATTTTTAATTAATTCAATAATTTTCTGGTATAGAAATTCTCAAACTCCGACCGACAAAAGTTAAACATAATCAAAGCAAAATAATACATAATGCAATTCAACAAAAAAAAAAAATGCAATAACAATCGTTTAAACATTATCACATAATATTTTTCAAAAAAAAAAAAAGAAAAAAAATTCATTTTTTTTTTTACCACCATAACCATTATTTCCAACAAGAATACAACAACAATAATTTAAATCTACATTTAATAAGTTAAAACAAAATTAACCTCACTTAAATTGATTATTTGAAGTTCAATATTCCCGATCTATTAGTTATGCTAGTCACCGAAAAGTTTTTCAAAAGTTTTTCTTGATAAAAAGAAAGAAATAAGAAAGATAGAAGATAACTTGTTTAAGTGTTTGGCTATGGAGGCAATTCTGTCCAAACACTTAAATGAGATAGGAAGATGGCTGTTTTAGTAAAATGAATATTAAAAATGATTATTTTAATAGATTTTTTAAAAAAGAATAAAAATTTATGTTAAATGAAAGTAAATAATAATTGAAAAGTAGAAGCTATAAATTTTTTTTTTAAAAAAAAAAAAATCATAGTATAATAGGTGAGTATAAAATGTGTTTGACAAAAATTAAAATATGTGTAGGTTTAACTAAGTGTTTATTTTTTAAACATTTAATATATTTTAATTAAAGTTGAAATTATAGAAAGATAAAATGAGATTTTAAAGAGAATTTTGGAGTGTATGCAATAGCACTAATTATTATTACTTTCTCTTTATCCTCAGTAGATATTTAAATAAAAAATAGTAAAAAAATTCAAAAAATGTAATTAACATTTTAAATCATAAAATTAAAATAAATTAAAAGATGAATTTTTTTCAATTTAGTTTGATTTTATTTATATTTCTATTCGGTAATTAAAATTTAAGCACAATTATATATATATATATATATATATATATATATATATATACTGTTTCAACAAAACTTCAACCCAATTGGCTTGTACCATGTAAAACTGAAAAATGACTAATTCACTCAAATTATAAAGTGTATCGATCATTTTCATGTCCAACGGAAATCATTTCACAACTAGAAAAATATCAGTAGTCTTCAATTTTCATGCCAGCTACCTATATATATATATATATATATATGTTTATATCATATAAAAGAAATATAATTGTAAAATAAAATTTTTAATTGTTAGCGTGTGTCAAATTTCTAACTTAGTTTTCTTTGAAAAACTTGTGTTCTTTATATTTAGTTTTTAAAATACTTTTGGAACTTGTATAGCTTTTGCTATTGCTTTTAATTCCATCTTTGAAATCATTTTGTTTATCATTTAGTATGTCCCGTGCTACTATTTACAAATGATTATATCGTATCAAAATTATTATTATTCACCATTATTCAAAATATACAGATCAAAAAGTTTATTTTTTTGACTTGAATCAAAACTAAAATATTAAGCCAAAACAATTAGGTCAATTTAATTCAAATTTAAACTCACCATTGATTCAATAGGATTTCTTTTTTAAAAAAATAAAAATATTCACTTTGAGTTTTTATTGATCAAAAGTTGAACCAAACCAAAAAATTGTGCACCCACTGTTGAGTCATAATTGTTTGGGCTTGGTGTTTGTTTTTTATTATTAAATCAACGTAATAAATTAGAGATATATATATATATATATATATATAAAGAAAAAATGAAAGGTTACATACCGTCTTATTATCTTAATTATGGGAATTTTTTTATTTGAATTTTTTATTTATTTTAAGCAACTGGAATTGGAGTGATGTTTTTAAATTATAAAATTAAATTTATAAAATTTTTTAAAAAAATAATGAAAAAGTAGAGAATATCCAAGATTTATTATGCTCAAAATCTTCTATGATGTCATGCTTTAGATTAGAGAAAAATATTATTAATACTCCAAAAATCAAAATAACACAATACATTTTATATATGAATAATTATCGTTGAGATTAAATATAAAATATGTATTAATTATATAATTAGGATTTAATCTTAATTATTGATCTAACGGTTAAAAAATTGTGTAAAAAATTGTATAAAATTAATGGACTTCCAATTTTTCTCCATACACACACACACATGTATAGACACATACATACTTGGATGATTAGTTCCTTAATATTTTGTCTATTTAAATTTCAAAATTTATTAAAAAAACGAAAATTGCTAATATGCATACAAAATCTAATACAAAGTAATATAATTGAGCTAATATTATATTTTATGTACATTATTAGAGAAATAAAAATACAATATTACTACATTAGATTTGTAGGAATAAAATTCATATAAGAGTTTATAACCCTAATATTATTAAAAAAAACCGTCATAAAAATGTTTTGTATGTACGTGCGTGCGTGCGTGCGTACATACATACAAACATACAAACGCCCATGCTTCTCTTAAATTTTCTTTTAATCTTTTCTTACAATTTGATGAAAGTCAGTTAATATCGATGCGATAGCAAGTGAGCTTATCCAAAATCTTCATTTTATAAACGTCAAACAAGCCACTGAGCAAATGGACAATGGTGGTGGACTGCTTCCCTGAAGTCGAGGGCAAGCCCCACAAATCGGAGGTCCATTGCCTCTTAATAAAATATACATTTTTAGGATAAAATTTATCCAATTTAAACAAAAAATATCTAGAATTCATTATATTGGACTCAATTTAAAAATTGGTTCTAACAAACTTCTTTAAAAAATAATTGAGTATAAAACAATTTTATTGTAAATATAAGTTCATGCACACAAACTATCGTGCCGGTGTTATATTATTGTCAAATATTTTATATTTTTATAGTAAAAAATAAAAATACACAAAAATTAAAAAATTAAATAGAACATGTAGCAATAAATTTATATAAAAATATATATCTATATAATGTTATTAATAAAATAAAATATAAAAACGCTAAGCAAAGTGAAGATATTTTAAATTCATTTTTTTGAATGTGTTATTTTTACCATATTTTGAAAGTAAAATTATATATATACATATATTTGGTAGAAAAACTTTTAGGTGAGATAATCCTACTATATTAGTATAGTTAATACTGCTAAACTATTTAATTAATGAAGTGATAAATTTATTTGTTACTACTAATGAATAAAAAAATAAAAAAAGTCTAATAATTTTTTTTTTACTTCACTAATTAAATCTTAAGTCCCTTTTTTAATTTTTTTTTATTTACTACTAATAAATTTTTTTTATTAATTAGATAGTTCAATTATATTAGTTATACCAACATGATAGAAACATCTCACTTAAAATTTTTTTTATTTAGTAATACAAAATTTTAGTAAGATTCATTTTTTTATTAGTATATAATATATAATATTTTTATATTATGAAATTGTAGAACAGTCACATCTCACTATCAAATAAAGTCTAAAATAATTAAAAAATAAATTTTAAGTTATATGTAAAACAAGATATTTTTAGATCATTTTCAAGTAACCTATTATTATGTGAATAATGTAACAACTATATGGAATGAACTTCTAGAATTGAATAAATTTATAGTAAAAACTGTTTAGTCATGATCAAATTAAGGTATTAATGCTTGGACTTGAAGAATATTGCTCAATAAAATGATCTTATATCTTGCATGTCTTGATGGAAAATAATGTTTTACAGTTAGAGAAAAATATACTTTGTCAAATTTATTCAAAATAATTTTTTTATTAGGATAATAATATCATAGCCTTATATTTTTATATTTCTAAACAATATAATTTATTTGTTTATCAATAAATTCAACTATATTAAAATAATTAGCAATACTTAAGGTTGAGCAAAAGCAGTTTCGCTTTTGCTTGAAATCAGAACTTATTTTAAATAAATTTAATAATTAAAATTTAAAATCGGTGCCTATCTTATTAAATCGATTATCTTATTTTTTTTCGTTTTGATTCAAAACATAGTATTTATCAATTAAGGATTTTATCAAATACCTCCTTTAATATTTGTAGTAATTTTATGTTATGACAAATTTTGTGAAAATATATATTTATATGTTATTTAACCTTAACTTAACTAACTAAAAGATAAATATATCATTTTATAAGTAAAACTAAGGGTGATAAATTGAATTATCTTGTCGTATTTGTGTTATGTTGTAATTATATCGTATTAAATAAAAATTAATTCGAATCTAGTTCATTTAATAATCGTGTCAAGGATTAAAAATTTTAATCCGACACGATTAATATATAGTTAAACGGGTTATAGTTGTGTTATCCATTTAATATATGTATATAGTAATATATTTTTATAATATTTACGATACTATATAAATAAATACTAATTAATTTTATTCTAAATATAATTAAATATTTTTTAAAACTTAATAAATATATTTAAGTTATTTAAAAATATATAAAAATAAAATAAAGTTATTAAATTATAAATAAATTAATATATTATAATTATTCAAATAGTTAATTATGTTGAAAGTAGGTTCAAGTATTAAAAACTTTAAATTCAAAACTAATATAATTATTAATCTTGTCATTTTATATCAATTTAGACCTGCAAATTTATGTCAAGTTCATGTAAATTAGGAGTGTCGTGTCAAAAATTACCACTCTTAAGTAAAACTATATACTTGCCCTTATTAAATTTTTAAAGCTCATTAGATATATAAAATAATATTCATCTAAAAAAATTTTAATTACTTATATATATATATATTAATTTTCTGACAAATTAATTTAAAATTACTTACTACTTCTTATAAGATTCATAATCTATATTAACAAAATAATTTTATTAGATACATTTTTAATGGTGTTAATTAACAATTATAAAATATTCTAATTTTTATTTTATAGAACATTTTTATATTGTAATAATTGTATTATAAAATTTTAAGAATTTAATATAAATTATTTTTTAAATAATATGGTAATATATTAATAATATTTATTTTTAGTTAATTAAAATTTTATGTTATTAAAAATTTAGAATATAAATTAGTACATAATATAAATAAATTTAATAACGAAAAAGTTAAATAAGAAAGAGTAAATTAGAGTTTTAATTATAAATAATAAATAAATTAAAAGATGTATTTATCTTTTAATTAGTCAATTTAAAATTAGAGAGTGCTTAGTGTATTTTTCCATGAAACTTGCCGTAAAATGAAATTATTATAAATTTTAGAATAAATATATGATAAAAACCTCTTATTAATTGTCTCAATTTCTTCAATTATTTTCAACAAAGTATATATCTAAAGATTCTTTTATGTATAATAGTACAAATATTCACTTAAAGTAATAACTTTATATTGTACTAGTACTATAAATTATGAATTAAAATGAATCCAATGTTCCTTTAGTAACATTACTCGGCAGATCACGTGGATACATTGTATAAATAAAATTTTCAGTATATTCACATGAAATCCACCAAATGATATGGTGGTCAAAGAGAAACCGGCTTATGCGAATGATGTTCTAAAATGGACAATGGACTAACCATTAGGAGAATCAAAAATTTCATTTCGCATAAACAAATATCAGAAGAACAAGTATGCATGAATGCCCACAAATTTAATTCCACAAAAAATTCAAAAAAAAATAAAATCAATAGTTTTAAATCACACAAATGGTGAAATACGTTAAAGAAAAATTGAGTGAAGGGAAGATAAATAACTTATTAAAGAAAATTAATATATGACAAATTATTTAAAAAATTATATTATTAATCGAGCTAATAATATTTATTACAAAAAAGAAAATTTTAAATTTTTTTTTATGATAGTACAATTATATATATAATAATATTATGTTGTATATATATTTATTTATTATAATTGTCAACTTGTTCAACTATTTTTTTATTTAGCTCAAACTTGGAGTCCCTAGTTCTAACTTGAATGTTATATAATTTTTTTTATTTTCAAATACGTTCAGTGGTCCTGGTGGACTTCTTCCTCAAGTTGAGGGCACCAGCATCGCTCTAAATAGTGGGTGGCTTAATCTTCATTTGTATCCCAAATGGTTGCTGCTAAAATCTTCTGGGAATTAATTGTTTTAATAATTGAAAACGAGAACGTTAAATAATCTTTTGGTTTTCAAAAATATGAAAAAAGATGGATGGATATGATAATATTTCACAGAAACATAATAATAAATTAAGTTGTTAAAATAGATAATATCTTTGGGGACAATAATAATTACAAAAAAAAATCTCTACAAAACATTTTTAAAATCAAATTCTGGCATGATATATGTTATTGATTTCTTTTTAATGGAAGAATAATTCATGTATAAATTACAATAGCACATGCAAAAAATGAAATAATATGAAGTGCTCTTAGAAATGAGACTGACTTATTATTTTGTTATGCATGCATGCTTTCTGTGCTCTTAGAAATGAGACTGACTCATTATTCTATCTTCATACATGAAAACATCAAAATCACCCATAATATGAAGTGCTCTAGAAAAATGAAATAGCAGTAGAAAAAGAAGCCCGCCCACCCTTTTTACAATTTTGCACATCAAAATCTCAAGTCATGGCAAAAGAGACAAGCATCGTCTAACATTATTAGTCATTTAGTGTTGCAAAATTTTATTAACAACCATTTATCCAAGTTTGTTTCTTACAATCGCTTTAAGATAAACACTAAAAATTAGTGGGGATATTATACTTCAAAACCTTTGGTATGCTGCTGCTGCTGCTTTTAAAGACCAGTTCTGTAATTCCCTTGTCATTGACTGCCAATTGCAAAACATAACACCAGATTTGAAACAAATTTGAGGTCTAATCAAAATAAATTTTGTTAAATTTTATGAAATATTAGAAAATATTTCCGTCCAAATTTGATAAACAAATGGTGAAACTTTCTATTTTAATAAATTGATTTATAAACATGAAAATTTTGAAAGTTTCTTTTGAATTGAACTATCTAAACCTGCGTGTACTTCAAGGAAGGGAGATCAATGAAATTTGTAAAAGATTAGAGTAATCTGATCACTCGCGAAAAAAGTCTTTCTAATTCAGCCTGGATACCAAATGCAAACAAAACCATGCTTTAAATTTTACACCAAAAATTTAGTGAGCCATAGGCCAACATTAAGTTAAAAAAGTTTTAACAGCGAACATAAAAGTATTCTCAGCAGCAGTAAACAAACATCAATAAACTGGAGGATCCACCAATCTATTAAACAATTTGATATGGTTCCAAGACACGCATTGAAATATCATTCAACCAGTAAACAAATACAAGAGCTCTCCCTACTACACTAATCTGCATCCATCTCTTCCAATGCTGCTCTTGCTGCTGCCTTAGCTTCCTCGAGAAGATGTTCTGGAACCTGATTGTAATATTATAACAAAACTAATGAATGAAACAGGTCACTGAATCATTGTCCTAATTGTGCCTGTAAGAAGATACGGTGACCATAATCCTACAACCATTTATTCAGTTGTCCAATCTAGTTAGTGTAGGTAGTCGACACAACAGAAGAATTGAATCATAAGCCAAAAAATAAAAGTCATTAAACATTGGAGATTACCTTCTGATGCTGACGGTTCGATTCATCACAGACCCAGCTCATTTCCAGTTCAAAAGCCTTGTCCTTTGCCTCATCATGCACTCCATAAATGCTGGATAGCAGTTACCAAAAAAATAAATCAAATTGAAGATGCAAGAGAAATTCAAATATCAAATATTATCAAAATTACAAGTCTTATGCATGAAAAATAAAAATAAATAAATTTGTTAAAAAAATAGGTGAAAATACTGATAACTTCCAATAAAAAATAAATAAAAATCATCACAGATCATCAACTTATTCTTTTATCAGCATGCATTACCTATTCATAACTTTGAACAATGCTTTAGTTGCACCATAATGATGCACACTGTCACTGTTCAAATTTTTCATTCCTAACTTGTATTTTCGCACTATAAGCTTGCATGCAATTTGACAATTAATAGTTCTTTTCAATATTCCCAGAGTCATTTCTAAATTTCTACACCATTCATCAACATTCATTTACTAGTAAAGTATTTACTAGCACTCATTCTTTCCAATACAACACAAATAGTTTACAGATCCCAAGAAAAGTCTTTATTTTCACTATTATAATCACAATTTTTGAAAATCAATAACACTATAGACCACTCCCCTCAAGAAAATATTCTCAATTATTACCAAGACAAAAAGCTGGAAGAAAAACCACCAAAGCCACAAACTAACATCATATAATTTGCAAGATAACAACTATGTTACAAGAGAATATACATCCAACTTACATCTTGGCTACTTCAATTACCCCTTCTCGGCAGGTCATTTCAGAAAGCTTCAATTTTTCAATCTCTCTGTCAAAATATATGTTTGAACTATATCAGTACTATCAAATTAATTATGAAGCATTTATATAAAGAAATCAGCAGATAAAATGATCCTGGTATTTAAATATAGCTGGCTTCTTCCACTTTGATTCAAAATAGTAAATCTCCTATCTTTAAACTTAATACAGAAATAAATCTAAACTTACGTTTTAGCTGCCTGCCTGCCCTTTCCAATAGCAGCACCAAAGTACCTCTAAAACAAATGCAAAAACACATATTGGTATATATCTATATATATATATATAAAACCTCCAAAATAACACAGATAAATCTACTGTAGAAGTTATACAAGCAGATAGAATAGCAACAGGGGGAGATATTAAATGATATAACTGTGACAAAATATTAACTTACATAGGAGACACCAGAAGGTTCAACCATATACAATTGAGGTCCATCTCTGTCATAACCTCCAAGAATTACCCCACATCCAAAAGGCCTGCAGCACCACCATTTATTCTCTTTGGTTATCAAAGGTAAGGGAAAGAAATTAAATATAACAACAATCGTAAATTAATCCTCATCAAACCTGAGCCACCAATATAAAGTGCATAGATGCACATAACTAGCAACCCGTTGAGCAAGTTCGTTAACAGGAATTGGTTCACCGTATACACTGCCAGTCAACAACAAAATGGTATTATACTGTTATGATATGTTTGAAATATATAACATTACTTGCTTGAATTTAAGTAAGAATGCATTTAGATGCCTGTAAAGGGAGCGATCTTGAAAAGAAGATATGAAGCAACAAGACTTCTATAAATCTTCAGAATCAAAATTAGATTCGATATGAGCTTCCCCCAGTTACAAATGATCTTGAATCGGAGAATTTTAAGGCCATTTAGTCAACACTCTTAACTCTTAGTGTTCCAATCATGCATATATACAGAATTCTTTTTCCTGTCAAATTTTGGTTGACCAGCTATCTTATTCAACTATAATAATAATAATATTAGCGTTTCCAATATCTTTTTTCTTTTTTTGATAGGCAAATATGCATATTGATTCCAATTGCGAACTTTACAACGCACATTTTGCATGGATGTGCTAGCAATATTGTACTAACTAGTCCCTTGCAAAACACAAGGAGCAGCAATATATTTATCAGTATTAGTTCCTTGCTTTCTATAAGAAACATTTCATCAATTAGTAGTCAAAACATTCCTAATACATCACAACCATTTTAATAAATCATTGTTTAGAAAAGCTCCTGACATAACAACAGATCATTGACATACAAAGGGCATTTTGACACACTCATCAAGCCTCTCTTGTTAAAGGGTATAACATAAAGAAAACTAGCAGTTGGACACACAAATAAAATAACTTTTGTAGTATGTGTGTCTGTGTGTGCGAGGGAGAAATGATTTAGAATCTAAAATCATGGGTAGAGACTCAAAGAAAGGGCCAACACTATATGTAGATTGATTTCTCGCAATTCCACAACTAGGCATATTAGTATATTTGATAGAATTGACCACATATATATATCAATTGTACTAAGAAAGGTAATCTGCAAGTACCTTAGACTAAAAAAATTTTATGCAATACTTAGGGTAAAAACATTTGTCCATCAAAATTAAATATTCATGTGGTCTATTGATTTAAAAAGAAAAAAAAAAAGTAAGATGAAAAAGTCACTAAAAGTCAAAACCATGTCTATAGTTTTTTAACATGCTTAAGACTTCCTTCATAGTAGTTAAAAGCATTACTCTCCATGAGTGGACTAGGTGTTAGGTGCTCAAAAGACATTCGAGTTAGAGTTTTGAGCATCATACATTTAAGATCTCAACTTTCTTTTTCTGTTATTTTCTTCATCACAAAATCACAATACTGATAGTTTGTTACTACATCAGGAAAAATTGTCAGACGTTTAACTAAAATTTGATACTGCATTATCATTAAATGAATTCAAGTTACTGTTTTGCCATATTGTTGACACTTTTGATCTTACTATCTTTTGAATGACAACTTGCTATGCGAATTAAAGAGAAAACATTATATATACATTTATGTGTGTATATGTGTGTGTATAGCACACTTTATAACCACTGCTTAGCCACAAGTGTTCGTGTTGCACCTAGCCTGGGAGAACATCATGCTTTAAAGATATGCTTTCCATATATATACCTAAAAAAAAAAAGAGTGTAACTGCATGAACCATATTGCATAAATAAATGATATACGAATCAAACCTTTCATAGTTTGTAGCTTCAGACTTAGCGCGGGCAACGATTTGTCTCCCATCTGCTGCTAATCCTGCAACAGCCTGTAGTTGGAAAAACATCAGCTTCGTTTTTAGGGATTTTAAATCTAAATAACGTATAAAGCGACACAGTATAGATACAGTAGATAAGTACCATGCCGGAGTGACGATGAACTGAATGGATTCTTCTATTAGAACCCGCCAACATCATTTTTGACGCTATTAGCTTCTCCACTCCCTTAAAAACACACTCAAAATTCATTTGATGAAAATATTAAAAAAAATAGAAAAATAATGACAATAAATTAAGTCTACCATAACAATCCCATCTTTGCATTTAATCCCAACCACAGTCCTGCAATTGAAGTTTCAAAGAATCAGATTAAACCAAAAAAGACAGGGAAAAAAGAAAGTGGGGAAATCGAAGAGAGATATATTTAGTACCCGCTGTTGTCGACGGCTTTGGCGGCGTATTCGATCTGGAAAACTCGACCATCGGGAGAAAATGTGGTGACGGACAGATCGTAGCCTGTTCCTATGCTGCTCATTTTGTCTCTTCTATTTTTCCTTTTTCTTTGCGAGTAATTTGATTCTCTTCTTCACTGCTAACGAAAGAAAAGCAAGTTCTGCAAAATATATATACTGCTAGAGTTTCTTTTCTATCAAGAAATTATATTTTTATTAAAAAAATTAAGAGAAAATAAAGATAAGGGTATAATAGTATTTTTAGTCGCTATTCTTGCACTCTTTGTTTCTGAAAATTATTTTCACAATAAAATAAAAGATGTATGCAATTGCACCTCTTGAATAGAAAAGAAAATTGATGATTTTATGTTCCCAACCTCCCTTTGTATAAAAGAAAAGACCTTTCCACTTGCCTCATACTTCAATTTTTACATTGTAGAAACAAATCTTATTGTGACAAAGATGTAAATAATAAGTATAAATTATAAAAATAAAAAAATTAGTGAGTTATTATTAAAATGTTAAAGAATAAAATTATCACTTACTCGATGTTATTTGCCCATATTTTAATCAATTTCTAATTAAATTTTTTTAAAATTAATATTTTGAATTGTAATTTGATAATAAAACGTTTATAATGATAATTCTTTATTATTTTGTTAAAAAAAGAACTATGAAATTTTTTCTCATTGTTTATGAAAGTTTTGTGGCAATATTCAAGAGATTTCAAAAAAAAAATCAAACATTATGTTTACAATAACAATAATTTGTGGAGAATAACAATAAAAAGACTTTTAAACTTTTTTTTTATAAAAAATTTTAAGACAATTTTCAAGAGATTATTTATAAGAAAAAAAATTAAATTCATTAATTATAGATGTTGACATTGATTATTTGATCATGTGAACTAGCAAGATTTGTATTCTCAGTTCTTTGACATCTTGTTTCCTGTAAAATAAAGAAAACATTAAGAATATAGATTAGGATAATGTTTAACAAAGAAAATTGAATTGCAAGAACGTATTTCTAGAATCTATTAGGCAGAATAGTAGCCTTTGTTTTACTCACTCCTTTCATCAATAATTCTCCCCTTACATAGACCTAGCTAGGCATTTATGAGTAGTTGATTTACAGTAACCTTGGGTGGTTTTATTCAAGCAATGGGCAGTTAAAATAGTCCACATGTTCAAGATTGTGGGTGGTTATGTAGAGGATGGGGTGGGTCCTCTAAGCTCTATCAGTTCTTAGGATATTGGTGGATTACGAGAGATACTCAAGATTACATTATATTGCAGGGATAACAAGAGTTTTCTAAATTTTAGTAGTTATAAATTCAGTACTATAAATTAAAAAATGAGTTATCAGATAGAAAAATAAATTTATTCGTGAAGTTGAAGTGTTGTCTGATAATTTTAAAATTTAAAAATTTATAAAAATTATAGTCAAATTTAATTTTTTTTTTTTTAGTACTTCCCAAAATAAAATCACCATGACCATTATCAGGGTGATGATTAGTTTATCCAATTGTGCATTCCCATGTGCACATTATCTCAATCGTTAGAATTTGAATAGTTGAGCTCTAAAGCACTCAAGGTCCTATAAATACTTCTGGTTGCCATTCTCCAACATTCTTGTCATTTTTTGCATTGTGGACACAGAAAATAAAGCATTTTGAAAGAGTAATCTCAGAACAATTGACAACCAAAGAAGAAAAACTTACTAAATTGCCTATTGTGCCTCACTGCTGCATCTAACTTGCTTGTCATCCATTAGAGGTTAGTTCTTGAATCTTTTTATAGTCATTGCAACATTATTTTTTGTACTTTTTTTTTATCTGTTTTCCTTCTTTGTTGTTGCTGAAATAATGAGTTTTGGTTGTTTGCATAAATAAATGCATAACTGCTCTAGGAAACAAATATGATAAACTTTGTGTTTGATTTATGTATTTCGTTGCTGGAAAGGTAGCTTTGGTATGTGCTTGTGTGTTTTGTTGCCTAAAAAATAAATTTTGGGTGTGATTAGGGTTTTTGGATAGCATTTTTATTTTTTATTTTTTGTTATGCCATTGGTTTATCCTTGTTATTGATAAGAGTATTTATATGCATAAAATAAAAACTTGTATTTAATATTTTAGGTTATATTTTTGCAATTTTTATGAAGCATTAATACATTTTTTGTTTAATTTTGGCAATTAATGAAAGAATAAATATTTAAAAAAATTAGAGTCAACAAATGTTGAATGGACGAAATTTTGATGAAGAAATGTGAAGTAATAAACAGTAAACAGAGACAACAAAGAGTCACCACTCCAGAAAAATTAGGGTTCAGTGCCACTACGCTTGTCGATAATTTTTTTAGAATTTTTTTTTGTTTCTTTATAAATATAAAAAAAGAAAATATTTGTTTTGAGGGGACTTAGGTTTGGAGAAAAAAGAGGACGAAATCAAGGAGAGAGAGTCAAGAAAAACCATAAAGATGAGGACATCAAGTTTGTGATGAACAATTCCATCAAAATTTCATTCCTTCTTAGTTTTTCTTATGTTTAAGATACTTAATTCATATGATTTGTTCTTAATTTCTCATATTATAAACTAAATAATGTAGCCAAATCATGATTAATAGATTATATTATTTGATTGAGTATTTATCTTGTTCTTAATACTTCTAATTAAATTGTTCTTTGAAAAAGCAATAACAATGCCTTCTTGCTTGGTAATACCACTCCCAAGGCTTTAACTGATTAGGATGCTTAAAATAATTTAGATCTTGACACCCAATTGATTTTATTAGTACATGTAAGAGGTCTCATATAAAAAGATAGGTTTTTGATCTACGCCTTTAGAGATAGTTAATGAACCAATACCAAATGAAAATTAAGAAAAAACCCATGAGATGAGGAAAAGGACTAGTAGTAGTTGTAATAGTGGTAATAGCTCTTTTAACCCTAGGTAATGTAAAAAAATTAGAACATACATATACGAAAAAATTACAAAAAATTTTAATTTTTTAAGATCCATGCGATAAAAATCTAGTATTATATAATATATAAATAAATTAGATTTGAAAATACATACTTACATATGTTGATTGATTTATCAAATCACAAATACAAATTCGATTTTGTATTTCTATGGTATCCACATAATTAAGTAAAAACTGGAGTGTTAACTATTATATCTTTTGTATGTGTTAATTATATTTTTTTTTCTCTTATCAAAAGAAAAACATGTTAAAGTAAGAAAAATCCTAAACACAACACCAAAGTATTACATATTTATAATACTATTTTAAAATTTTAATTTAAAACAAATCAACATTTTATTATAAGTTCAATCTAATTAATAAAATATGTATTAACAAATTTAGCCTAATTTTACATAACTAGTCTAGCCAAATGTAATACCTAAATAGTATAAATAGTTATAGTCAAAACTAAAGTTCTTCATTTATATTAAAATTCATCTCATGAATTTACATTACTATTATTCATGTTTTAATGTGTGACCTAATTGGTTTTCATAATTTTAGCAGTAATATTAAAATTTAATTTTAGTATCACAAATAATGAGCGATATTTAACAATATATCATAACTACTTAAGTAATAATAATATCAGTAGTTCGATATTACTTTATTTATAATTAATATTACTGTTTAATTTAATTCTTTTATCCTAAATATCTTAATTAAATAGGAGATATGGAACATGTCATTCTCGTATAATTTAAATTTTTATATATTTTAATATCCTGAACAAACTTATTAAAAATAATATTAATAACACATATTAACTCATTGAAGTATGACCATATATTTTTATAATCTTACTCAATCAAAAGGCCTAAAATACTACTCCTATTATATAAAAAGCACAAATCATATTTTGATCATACACATCTCTTTATATAAATTATGACATATTCGACTACTTTCTTTATAGTCTATATTGTTATGGATAATATTTAAAAATATCAAAATATATTACTCTTAATGTTGAAAACCATAATAATTTCAAGTTTAAAAATAACATATACTATTATCACTGTGAGAATCATTTATGACACTCATATAACGATTCATGTATTATTCCCAGGATAAGTCGATCTAATACATTAATTTACTAATTTGTATTTATGTGTTGATTTGATATCTTATATTATAACACACAATTTGTTGTCACCAGTCATTATACATATTAGTTTTTATGTATTATCATTGCCTTATCTATAATAATGTTTGATTAGGATATTAAAGAATAGTATTCAACAAATTAAACTTATTATTTTAAAAATATTATTACATTTGTGAAATACAAAAATATATAATAATAAAATAATATAAAATATGATAATGTCTTAATACATAAAATAAATATACTAAATATCCAAATATATATTTAGAACTTAGGATATATACCAACACATAGCAAACTAGTACTCCTCTTTGCTATAACAATGAGAATGCCATTTAGATTTTGTTCTATAAGCGCACCAAATATATGAAAATTGATTGTTACTTTATTTGTCATCATCTTCATCGTGATATCCTAAAGTTACAATTTATCTCCTCTGATGACCAACTTTTGATGTCCTTAGCAAATCTCATCCTTTAGACTGCCTACATGATCTCATTCTCAAATTTCAAATGGATATCTTCCTGCCACCTTGAGTTTGGTAGGGGATATTAAATATATTATATTTATGATATATTTGTGATAAAATATGTTTTATAAAAAAATATATATATATGATACATTTGTTATAAAATATTTTGCATTTATATTATCATATTATGTATTTATGATGAACTGTTTTATAGTAATTAGTTACCATGTTTAATCATCCTCTTATGACCATAAAAGGGAAATTATCTCTTACATTGTGAATATACAAAAGAAAATTACAATCCATTCTTCCATTTTCTCTTATATTTTATGCACTTTTGTTTATTAATGTTATATTTTCTTTATATAAAATATATAGTTTGAGGGCTAGGGTACATTTGTCCTCCTTTAATTAGGCATGTATGTTTTTAAACATATTAAAAAAAATTTCTCTTTGAAATTAGCTCATCTAATTTTTTTATTGAACAAATATTATACTTAGAAAATATTTTAGCTCGACCTAGAAAAAATTTATATTGCTACATAACGTAGAAGGTCCTTCATCATCAATTCTCTTCAATAATTCTACTAATCTTTTCTTAGGAGTTTTTTTTTTAAATTATTTTATAAAAGTTTCTCTTTCTTTTATATTTGATGAAACTTTTATAATTGATGTGTAATTAGTGGTAATCTAAACAAGATGCTTAAAAAAATTTCCTTTATCCTTTAAAACATATGTTAATTGAATTCTTTTCTATTAGGATATTCTGACAACGAACTCTTATATTACAGTTGTATGGTTGATTTTTGAATTTTATCACTTTCCACCAATAATTGATGGGATAATATTTTTCCATGTTGATTATGAATTTGTGTTGATTTTTCTCCCCATCACTTTAAATTAGAAAGAAAAAACAAAAAAAAAAAAAACAGTTGAAGGAATACGGGTACTTGATTTATTAGGGGGACTAAAAAGGAAATTTTAATTAGGCGAGAAAAAATTGAAATTTATTTATATAGTATTTTCATCTAACAATTGAGTGTACAAATGACTATTTTCATGTAAATCTTGCCATACCTTTAAAAAGGTGGTTAACTCATTATATATGTATATATATTTACAGTGATATTATATATATTATTAATTTCGTTTCAAAAATTACGATTTTATTTTAAATCAGTTACCATTAAAGTAAAAAATAAAAAAATCACTGTAGATTTATAAAAATAAAAAATAAAAACTAATTTAAAGTTTATAAAAAGAGTAAGGAGAGCCGAATGAGATTATCCTTCTTTTGTGTAGATTCGTTTTCATTTGGTGAAAGTTATGTTAAATACAGTGTCTTTTCTTTATTGGTGTGGAAGAAAAACTCAAGAAAAATTTATATTCTTGATCCGACAATACGTCAATATAAGTGAAACTTCTTGTAACCTATTTGTCTGACGCGATCAATGTCATTTTTCTTATTATGTGGAAGGCATACTTTAACCCAATCAAAACAACATGAAATTATTTCAAAATAAATGACATGAACGCAATTAATTCAGATTCCTCCGTTCATTTAATCCAAATATTGGAGGCTGAGTCCATCATCCACCAGAGAGAATCACATTGGTTTCTGAAAAGAAGACAAGAGAGAAGAACAACTGCATCAATGGCTAGAATTGGGTTAATTGGATCAGATTTTATCATGTCTTTTATGTGGCTGTGGTCAGGAGTTTTGAACAAGATGTTGGTGTACAAGATTTTTTTCGCAAACTTTAAGACAATGTTTTCATGTACATTTTAGACTTGCACATGTACTCACATTCATAGAAGTTGAACAAAATATTTGAAAACCCTTAAATTCACTGTGTCCCCAGTTCGGGACTTGGAACATCTTCGGTTCTCTATATGTGGTACAGTTTGAACTTAAAAGATGATACCATATGATGAAAAAAGAGATGTTGATGGCCAGGGGCAAAGAGATAAGTTGTTCGGTTCTTACAACCAAAAACAAAGGGACAATCTACATAACCATCTATCCTCATTTACATCAACACGAATTCTTGTCATGTTTACAGCGAAACTCAAGCTGAACATGAGATTTGGTGAGTGAAACTTTCTACAAAAATATTAGTAAACAAGCCGTGGTTCAAACTCAGCAAAATCAACAGAGCCAGACTCAACCGGTGGCATTAGATATGTAGCCAAGAGCTCAGAAGCCAATGCTGCAATAAGTGGAATCCTCTTCAAGTTCTTAACCAAGCCATTGTCCTCGGTCTCCCCAATAGCAATAAGCTTCTCGTTGATTTCTACCATTCGATCCAACTTCCTCTTGAACTCTGGGTTTTCCACATCCAGAACCGCTGGAAAAATTCTTCCTGTTGTGCGATTTGTCTGTGCAAAAATGAATTTTTGATAAACGTTTCAATCGTTATGAAAAAGAGGAAGAAGGTGAACTTCAAAATAGGAATATCAGAAGACAAACTAACCTCAATGATGACATGCATGTCGAATTCTTTGGTGTTGAGTCCAATACCCTCATAGAAAGCAGTACGCTGGCAGTCATTGAGGTACATAGTCACATACACCTGCATTAATATTTTCAAAGTCATACGATAGAAATTCATGAACATATGGTTAACAAGAAAAATAAACTTTATGTTATCAGATTTAATAAATAAATTAAACACATTATCCTGCAATTAGAAGATCCTACATTGCATTAACAGACCCAAAATGTTCATAACCAAGTTATAAGATTCAATAAACTCTTTCAGTATCATGTTCATGATTTCTATCTGTGGTGGTAGTCAAAGTAGCATGAAATGACTCATAAGTTGTATTAGATATAATAAATGTGCATAAAGCATGAAGGATTACCGAGAGGCAGAAAAATCGGGACCACAACTTTGCCTTCCAGTCATTGAGAAATTGAGGCTGTGCCTTCAGTAAGGCAGAGAAGAAATCACCATGACGGTTCTCATCCTGGCACCAGTTCTCAAAATACTTGAAAATAGGATAACATTGGTAATTAGGATTGGCCTTGAGATGTCTGTATATGGTAATGTATCTCCAGTATCCTATTTTCTCGGATAGATATGTGGCATAGAAGATAAACTTTGGCTTGAAAAAGGTGTATTTTCTAGCCTTTGTCAGGAATCCCAAGTCCAAAGCCAGATTGAAATCAGATAAACCCTTGTTCAAAAACCTGCAGTCAATTAAAACAATAAAGTCATTTGCATGAGCAGAAGAGCATATATATTATAAATGAGAACAAATTTCATGTGTATGCATACCCAGCATGCCTGGCTTCATCCCTGGACATCAGAGAGAAGATCTCAGCTACTACTGGATTTGTTTTCTGTAACACCAAACCAATAATAATTAGTTAAACTGGCAAACGCTGTTTGAGAAAAAAAAAAAACCTTCAATTCAAATAAATTATGACCCAACAAAATGTGGAACAAAAAAAAAAAATGATGTCTCAACTTTTGCAGCCTTATAAATGAAGTTTTATGCCAAAATCATAACAACTATTGAGTGGATTTCTAATTAAAATAATCGTCAAATTCTGTAAAGCTGGATGCTAAGCTCAATTCAATCTAACAAATGCTTTCAGCGAGTGCTATAATTTGAAGATAATCATCGTTATTGAATTTCAGAAAAGTTAATATTTAACCATCCATTCAAATGTTTAGAAATTTTGCGACAAAATTTTTCAATCATTAACACATTAAAATATTTTTTATCTGTAAGAGAAAGAGAACTGGGCACTGACTATAAACAAAATCAGTGAAATTGGCAAACACTAGGCCATTTTATAAATTCTGAGTTTAAGAATAGATGATATATCAGCAATTAAACAAAATAGCATTCATGCAAGAAAGTAAATTCAAAAGCAATTAATTTAAGAAATAAATAAAAGATTTCAATGATGAAAATGAGGCTTACCTTGAGTCTCCTTCCAAGCTCTTTGTAAAGAAGGAAACCAGAGAACTCAGCAGTGCAAGACCTCTCCAAGAACTCAACAAAGATATGCCTAAGAGGCCCTTGCATCTTATCAGCAGCTTCCTTGAACTCCTTGTTCCTCACAAAGTGAGTCTGGTTATAATCAGTCTTGAATTCTTGAAGCAGAGCCACAAATTCATCCTGGTTGAGGTTCTTGTTGATTTCAGCGTTGAAAAGAGTCTCCATTTCATCAAAATCAGTAGTGTAAAACCTTGGAGTCAAAAGGGTCTCCTTGATAGCGGTTTTATTTGCTTTCTTCCCAGGCTTTTTGGCACCCGCTGTTTGCTCTGATGTTGCTGACATTTTGATCGTAGAAAATCTTGTGCGCAAAGAACATGTTGCCCTTGCTGTTGCACCACCAAACTTAGGATTGTTGATGCTGCTGTGACTGAATTTGGAAATGGGTTTAACCAGAGCCATCTCAGCTGCCATTTCTGATAGCAGAAAACCAGCGAGTGAGCTTTCAATGCTTCGATTGAAGACTAAATGGGAGGAAGGATAGGATGTGGGGACTATAATTGGTTCAAACTTGATTGAATATCCATTGAAATCTAAGAGCTAAGTGGGTGTTTGACACTTGGTAGCTGATTATAGGCTGGCTTGATTGGCTCTGATAAATTGATATTTAATAATGCCACTTGGGGAAATGAATTGGTGGCCGTGCTTTTTCTTATACCCAGATTTTTCACTTATCTTTTTTGTTGATTGGTTGTATATAGTTTTACAACTTCGTGGCCCGAAAAAACTAGGGTTTTTGGGAAAAAAATAGCTCAAAAATACTTTTCATTTATGTTTGTGGCTCAGGTTCAAGATTTATTATATTTAGGATCAAATGAAAATTTTTCATACTAAAGTACCCCTATCCCATATCTTCTATTTTAAACGAATTCTTTTAAAAATCAAGAAACCAAGTTGGAAAAACTAAAAACCAAACATAGAAGAAATCAACAAAGCCGTGAAAGCCAAAATTCAAATAGAGAAGACAAAGCAAACGAAAAAAAAGCTACAAACAGAACAGAAGCTTGAGTTCACCTGCATTTGAAGAAGGACGACAGACATGAAGAAAATCAACAACGGTCCAATTTTTATCTAGATCAGATATTCCTGTGTCATTGTTTTATAGAAAATATAAATGTTGGTGTTATTTTGTTAATTTAAGATTAGGGAATGATAGTACTAGGTCTAGAAACCAATCTAGAGTAGTTTATGCAATTAATAATGGTTTGTGTTTGATTTGGTGTTGAACTTGTAAAGAATGTGAAAAATAAAAATAGAGTTACGAGATTGATGATGAATAGTATCACCCTTGAGGAAATTTATCGAGATAACAAAGGTAAAAAGGGGTCTTTATCAATGAAAATCGTTGAGGAATCATGGTGGAAAAAACAAGCTTCTTTGATGATTGTTGTCGAAAGGACACCTTTTTTTGCCTTTGTTCCCTTGACAAAATTCATTGAGGGAGCAAAGTGGATAAGCAAGCTACCATGAATAAGATTCCGTGATATTTTCTTTTAAAAAAAGCCCCACCAACTAATATAACTAGCTTGATTAAATTTCAAAACTCATTGATGCAACTTTAATAGCCATGAAGAAATAAAAGAATGGTTAGCAGCATCTTTTTTATATGCATCCCAATGCCACCATTGCAATATTCTAGAACATAACAGTACAATAATAAGCATTTATAAGAACAACAAGATCTCCAAAAACTAGTGTCGGTGTATTTTTTTTTGGCACGCTATGTTTTTGTATATGATATTAGCACAACGTATTCATTTCGTATTTATTGCAAATGTTATCTAGAATATTTTTTGATGTGTACACTCTACTATAATTTATAAATTTGTCTTTAATTAGTTTATTAATAAGTCAAGAAGTTTGTTTGACAATGCCCATCTAATAATTGACGAGACATACATGTGTATCTCGATCAATCCATTTATTTACATCTTTCATCCATACATTGTCTCAAAATGATGTGATATAAACCTATGAATTCTAAATTGAAAGTTATGTATCATTACAAGTAAATTCAAATCCTTGCATAATTTTTCTTTGTTTTTATATAATTTTTCCGCCGCTATTAAATCATCATCTATACTGAAGAATGATCTATTGAAAAATTAACATATAAAAGGATGAGAGGCATACGCTGCAGCGGATCATAAGCCGATGGACCCGCATTTTCACGAGCAAAAGAGAGCACTTGCTCATTTACAAGTGATTGACTATCAACACTTATTCCATGGGTAAGGAATGTGTCATTTGGGTTAGTTTTTTGCTTCTTGTCCTCTTCAAAATAGTTGTGAGTAGAATCTCTATTTTACTAAACTAGAGAATATGAGACATGCATATCCATGAAAGGAAGTGAAGCATTGACATGGTAATTACAGCTTGAAGAAACTAATAAATTCGCATGATTAGTTTGCACTAGAGAAATAGGTGACTAGGTAGCTTGTACACAAGGCATCAACTTTGCTACTTCTGTTGCATCTCAAAGCTCAAATGTCACAAACAGTGCCATAAACCCCTCAAATGTTGCAATTTGAGTATTTATAGCAACAAAATGATCAACATCTGTATCATTTTATATTTTAGATAATTTTAAACACTACCAAAAGGATGAATGCATATAATATTTGAATAAAACTCTCATTTTAATAATGAATTCATTTAAACTTTTTTGTAATATAGAATATAATTGGTTGACGAGTTTTTGATATTTTATATTTTTATCTATGATCAAATCGAAAGTATTTTCACAATGTTATAAATTCTCCCAAGTTTTTTTAGAGACAATCGTTAAAAAAATTCATATCATCTGTACAAAAAAAAAAATCAAACATTTATCTTTCAAAAGGTAATGGAATATTATAAAAAAATATAATATTAAAAAAATAAAAAAATAATTGTTGAGTGCTATATTTCCCTCAATGACTTTCATCGAGAGAAATAGTTTAAAAAACTACATTTCATCGAAGGAGAAAGTGATTTTCCCCTAATGATTTTCATCAAGGAAAATATATATACTTCATTGATAATTTATTATCCTTCTCTTGGATCAGAATCTTCGCCAAATACGACATCATACAACAAAATAAGTCCAAACAACAAATGCCTAAGCACATTTCTAAACTTTCTATGTATATAAAACTAAACCTAAGCAAACAAATTACAACAAAAAAAATTATTTATTAGATTTGGGAAAAAGATCATACTTGTTATTAATAATATGACTTCTCAATTATAACTATTTACTTTGAACTCACTAGATCAATATTCAATTTTCATGATTACAGTACTTTAAAATTGAAACTCCTTAAAACTTTATCAAAATCATTTTAAATGTTGGTTTTCTTTTATTTTTTGTAACTATTTTGAAACAAAGTTACCTCCTACTTGTGAAATACAAAAACAAGCACTGTGAACATCTTTTGTTTGAAATGCAAATATTTGACTACAAATATAAGACTTTTGCAAATAAGTCTACAAGTGTAAATGGGCATTAAATAAGGGCTACTTTTGTCAGAAATTCAAAATCTTTTTCTATAGTTGATTTGAATCAAAGTTACCTCTCTGTGCTGTGTGGAAAATTCAAAAACAAGCACCAGGGACATTTTGTTCACATGCAAACATTTGACTCCAAATATAAAGTATTTGTGAGTGAGGCCATAAATGTAAATGAGCGTTAAATAAGAACTATTTTTATCAAAAATCCAAAAATATATGGATCCAATAGAAATATATATGTGTACATATCTCAAAATATTTTTCTTTATTGACATCTCATATAGTTTAAAGTAGAAGTTGAATTGTTATGCCATTCTCTTTCTCTATTAGATTTGCTACTTCCCTACTTCCAAACTACAAAATTTAATTGGGTTTAATCTTAGAAAAAAATAGAAGCAAGGATTAAATGCTGGAGGGTCACATCAAGTCAAATGTATCAATCTAATTCATCGCATGGCTTATGTCAATTGGTCTATGCATGCACACATATTGGATACACTTTCAAGCATATGCACTTAATTGTCTTTTGGTTGTCTCCAAGCTCTTATGAAAAGTTAGCCTCAACTAAATAATTATAATCTCTTGATTATTTCTTTTTTATTCTTAGTAATAACATGTATTCTACAAGTAACATTGGCATGCCCTAAGTTTGATCAAAATAACAACTATAATCCTTTATTTGAAATATATGTATATAATAGGACACTCAAATACTCTTAACATTAAAGGCATTGCACGTTCATTTAGAAAGTGAAATTTGGAGGATATATCATGTCATATTATGTGAATAAATAAAATAAATATTTATTTCAATGTTACACATTTGCGTAATATTACAAAAAGAAAATAATAATAAAAAAACTTCCCTGTAATTGGAAACAAGAACATCAAACTAGAACCTTGCTTGACTAACATGAAAATGAAGATGGTGCTTATGTTTCTCAAGGCCATTAGCTATGCATATTCATCATTTCTTGCTTCGATGGACCAACTTCCGTGGAAAATTCAGATAATGAAGCAAAACTTTCAAATTCATAAAGCACCTCAGCTTTCTCCCCTGTGATAGTCTCAACTCCACCAGTGGAACTTTGAACTAATTTTCTCTCTCCATCAACATCGGAGCTTCTTTTGGAGTCTCTCATTCCATCTCCAGTAGTCGGTTTGTGCCCAGATTCTGCCACTCCATCTCCAGCAATGCTGATATGCGCCGAATCTTTCTCATCTTGCTCAACAGGAGATAATGGGTCAACAGCCGGTCCTTCTCTTTCCTCCTCCATCCTCAAACTATCTTCCAAATTCCGCAAAATCTCAGGAAGGGAATAATTATTGTCTTCTGCAAGCTTAGATCCCATTTCAATGTCGATTTTCTCCTTTGAGCTAAGAGTACCTTCGCCGGCGTTTGGGGTAAAAGATCCTACCACCACAGATTCATCTTCCCCCATAAATGATCGAAAATTATTCATTGAAGGTGGGATCTTGGAGAAGAAAACATCCCTGAAATTTCTCAACATCCCTCTGTTATGCGGGTTCACCTTTCTATCATACCGGTAACGGAAGTTCTCATAGGTAGTCTGTATCAATGAAGAATGTGATCAATAGATTTTGACAAAACCAGTTGCTCAAATTTATTTATTTTTCTTTTGAGAAAACAGGAATAAGATGCAAATATATGCATACACTTTATTCGACCAAAAAAAAAAAAAAAAGGGGAAGAAAGAAATAGAAGGGAAGCAAACTAAGAAACTGACAAACACAATTGTCAAGACATCTAACTGATGGCCAGCAATATACATAGCCTCCATTTGCTAGCCTATACGCCTAAAAAAGTACCGAACAAATTTTACTAAGGAGCACATGCATTTAAGCAATTTGGCTTGTCCAACCAAATAAAAATAAATCTGCGGTGAGACAATGGGGCGACAATATAATTTAAAGGAATGAAAGCCAAAAAGACTATTATTGTTTACAAAAAGATGGCAACAGTTTAGCATAAACCCAAAAACATTAATAATCTATTAAATATCCTGAAATGCACCAGATACCCAAATGCAAGGGGAAAGTTGGATCATTATTATAGGAATCAAATGTGAAGATTGGAAAAGCTACTTTCAGTTTGTATCAATGAAAAATTTAGACAGCACTGCTTTCAGAAATCTAAGGATGGAAAGTACTTTCCGGAATATAAAGGCGTGGAAAGATTATGAGGCAAGGGGATTCGGCTTAACATAATGCCAACAAAAATAATGCAAGGGCAAGAATTTGTAATTAAATGAAGAGGCAAAGAATGAAGTTGACATGTACGGAAAGAGTTTTGTTATTGAATGAATAGTCTAAGGTCCTAGTCAGAATGTTCAGAGAGAGTTTCATTATTTAAGGAAGAGTAATAGAAAAATAAAAAAGTGAAGTCAAAAGTCCATTTAGTTTCTGTAAAGCATCAGCAAATTTAGTCTAGGAAATATAAGGTCTATTAAACAAATTGTATCAATCCTAAATTATCGTTGAAATGAGAGCTCAAGATTGATATTGTAGAAGGGATAAGTAGGTTTTGGCAATAATCTTAAACTATTATCTGAAAACACTAATCATTCTCCCTAGGTTATGAATTCCTTCAAATTTCTCAGAAACGTCTCAAGTCCCTCCCTGGTCTACTAGGGACTATAGAAGATATCTCTTCTTTCTGCATCAACTCTAAAATCAGGATGCTTGAATGACCATGAGATATAGTGAGTGCCACCTTTGACAAAACTGGCCTTTAAGATCATTAGCAGTTCAATAGAAGAAATTCTAATACCCACACAAGGAAACTTATAAAAGCTGCAGCAGTTTGGGGAAAAGAAAGGACAATGGAAGCTGTTTTATTATTTAGGCAGATAATGAAAAGAGGATTGAAAACCATTGATCACATTACATATTTGTTGACTAGGAGGAAGCACATAATATAACAAACAATTCAAAATTATCTTTAAACAGGTTTTTGGGGAAAAGAGAACTTATCCTATACTTTTAACATTGTTGAGAGAAAAAACAAAGAACTTTGGATCATTGAAAAGAAAAAGCACAATTGGAGGATACAGAAGTGTCCTCGAACAATGGTATATGCAAATGAACTACCATATATCTTGCCTTAAATGAGTTGACTATGGAAGATAAGATGAAGTCCAATGTTATACACTATTTAACCAATGATATAATGGAAATAACTAAAATTGAGTAAGCTAGGAAGGATGGGAGATGCTCTTCTGTTGAAAAGCTTAAAAATTATGAGAATAGATCAAATTCACTCTCACAGATAGTTCTTCCCCTTTTTTTTAGTTGAAACTTGACAAAAATGTCTTCAACATATTCAGAATATCTTAACTTGTCAACACGATGACCATGAAACATATTTTAAATTATGAACAATTTTGTTCTTTCAAATTGAAGGGGTTAAATAAGTTTTCCCGGAGTGAATTTATTAGTTCCAAAATATTAAGTGCTAAGACCACGCTCATAAAATTACCATTCACCAAAAAGAAATTGCATTTGAGAGAATAATTAAAGATTAGCAACTGAGAGAGATCAAACAAATGCTATTTACATTATTGATGGTCAATTATCAACCAGGAAAAGCAAAAAAATATGTCTACCGGAAGACAGAAGATAGATTGTTGCCTGCAACATATGCACGTGTAGTCCGGATAGTCTAAATTAAGCAGACTATAAATCATGTACAACCAAATTTAATAGGATACCAAGAACCAGAGCGGTTTTGGTACAGGATGTTGGGCACTAAATGAAAGACAAGTTTATAACATAAAACAGACAATCAACTAGCTGTAGAATCGGTGAATTCTTGCTGATTAGATTATGCCTACTGAACATTAAGAAACAACTGCATTTCTGGTACCAAAATTTGGTCCCCAAAATGGGTAAAAGCCAGAGACATAATGGATACATAACACTGTTTGAAGATACATTAGGAAACCTGAGGTAGTACTACATGAGGGAAAAAAAGGGAGAAATTAGATACAATATCATAGTCACTAAATTGAGGAGAGACATAATTCTTAGGATGGCGACATAAGAGTGGAGATACAACCTCAAACTGTTTATATGTCGACATGTTGGCATGTAATTACACTACAAATAGGATTACGAAATTGTAAGAACAAAAGAAATCAGTAGATCTTTTCCAAGATTACAGAATAGATTACATGTTAATTCCATTTGCAGAGGAAAAGAGTAATAATAAATAATAGAATAGATTTTTCTATCTCTTGGTACACAAATAAACTTAATAACTTTGTTGATACATATTCAAATTAACAACATAGAATAGATTGACATGCAAGCGTGAATGTTTTTGCACTTCATTTAATAGTCTGCTGAAGCATTAATTGTCACCCCTAAACCACTGATTTAGAGATGATATATCAGAAAGTCATTCACACAAAATGAAACACTCAGTAAATGATAAAACTTTCTGTAAATTTGATGAGTAAGAAAAGTACCTGATTTGTGCAAATAAGATAGAAATGGAAAACTGACAGCCCACCGACAAACCAGACAGCTATGAAGCAGTAAACAACAAGAATAACTGACAGAATATCCTCAGACATTCCCTTCCAAATATTGTGACTCTTTTCAAGAATATTAACCCAAGAAAATGCAAAGATGTATATGCAAAGGATGGTTGATGTTGATATAAACATGTAGAAGAACCGATAATTGCGCTGCAACCATATCAAAACTTATGTAAGAGCACAGTTAATATGTAACAAGAATGAAGCAATTTGTGAGATCTTTCAAACCAAATCAGATTGACAGCATCCATTTTGCATACTCAAAGATATGAAATACCTATGCAAATTCTAAAGAAACAACAGACACCTTGTTAAATTATTAACTGATATGAGAAGAAAAAGAAAAACATGAATGATAATCATTTTAAAATTTAATCACAATTTGGATGGTCAAAGTACGACTTGGAAAATGCCAGAAGGGAGACCATGAGCATCTATCGGTCAGATTCCAACAGATTTTTGCTCAGTAAAAACTAAACAAAGATACTGCAGTATTTATGTGTACAACTTTTAGAAGACAGATCTTACTTCCCCTAGCAAATAGAACATAAAAAGACAAGATCTAAGCATGTCAACTTAATTGGCGGAGGAACTATAGCAAAAGTCAGGCTGTAGCCTTTTCTTCAAGATAACTAGCGAATAAGAGGAAGCAGATGTGGCAGAAAATGAGACAAAATCCAGTCTAATTCCAAGACAAATAAAACAATGACTGGAGCCAAGTGCATTGTATACTCATATTATTCGACTAATAGATTGATTTTCATGATAAGTCCAGTTGATCTGTTGTCCTGATAACTGCTTATGTCTACTTAAATCATCAAGAACAATTAATATCCATGACACTACTTGTTTACCAAATTTTGTGCTTCTAAAGCACATAGATCTTAGTTCGATTAATTGGTCTACTACAGTGACACTAAAGTTAAATGTTTACTCAGTAAAGTAAGTTCGCGCACATAAAATTTAGACTTACAATTCCAATGCACTGACCAACCCATGGACAGTGATGATCAAATCTCTGAACACAGTTGTTGCAGATGGAGCAATGAGAAGCACGGGGAGGACGATAAAGCAAACAAGTGTCACAGTACTTCACTTTTACGGCATGGCCATTTACAATCACGTCCTTTGTTCGGGGTAGTCTCAGATGAGGAGTTGTACCATTTACCCATTCCATTGATGGGGTAGCCATGTCAAATGCTTCATCGGATTCAGGTGGCTTTGCATTTCTAGGAACTATTCCAGGATCCCTTGCAGAGGTCAAGAAAAGAAATAATAGATCCTGCACAAAATTTGAATCTGGATTCAAATCTATATTTCGAAGGCAAAAATCTTTTACAGTATACATATGTATATTCCTCTCAGATCTAATGATCTTCCATTTAACCATGTAATTATAAAAAAGAAACACAGTTAAAAACTTCATCAGAGGTGCAGTACTACAGTCATGATAGAATGCAATCCGTCCTATTGGTTTCTAAAACTATTCTTGCATATGAAATAATTAAACTATGGTTGGTGGCATGAAAAAGAGAAAAAAGAAATTCAGGATATTTAGAGCATAAAAGAAGCAGTTACTTTACATGATAAGTCCATACTTCCTATTATCTTGACAATCCTTGTTCATTCACTGCTTTTTCCATACTTAGCATAGCAAATAATCCAGTACTTAACATATACTAACCAATGAAAAAAATCACTTGATTACTCTCAAATAAATGCCTAATCACACACTTCAAAGATTTATTTAAGGTTATTTCTTATCTACAGACTAAAATAAAGGCTTGGAGACTGAGAAATCCAGAGAATTTTCGGTAAATAGCAACATAGAGATTATGAAATATTGTAATGTACACAGGAAAAAATAAATAAAATCTTACCAGGACAGTAAGGATTAAGCCTACAATGAACACCGGAAAACGACCAGGATCATCATCTTTTTTTTTCTTCAAATAGATTTTTACACAAAAAGCAATTGCAGGGCCAGCAACAAGGAATGTAGAAAGAAACAATGATGCAACATCAGGACCAAAGATCAACCGCCCACAGCAAAAAAATCTCTGATAAAACCGAAAAAAAAAAAGAAACAATAAAGCACCATTAAGGGTGTTATCCTTTTTGGTGGACATTAATAATATTCCAGTACTTAACTGTCAGGCTATCTAATCAAACAAAAGCGACTTGCCTAAATTATTCCCAATCAAACAGCTTTAAACATTACCATAGTATAAACACCAAAGATTCATTTTTTTGTGTCAATTAAAGTTTTCGGACATACAGTAGCAAGACTCTCCCCTTGATTATGCCAACCAGCGACTTTGACTAAAGATGGAATCAATTCCAAATATCAAGTAGCCACTTTAATTATACGAAATTTTCTTTCAAGAAAGACTAACAACTGGCAAACACAAACATTATGTTCTGAAACAGAGGTGGTAATGAGAGAATGCGATCTTAATCAGATTATATTACTCAATCTAACATCATTTGTTACTATATTCGCATGAGTGAGAATAAAAGTTTAGATAACAGATTTTCTTTTTTGACTTTGGGACGGACATGATATCATATATAAAGCAACTACTTTACTTCTACATGAATTATGTTAGGTAATCTACTCTAGGGAAAAATATTATCGAAATAATTCAATAATTTCTTGCTTTTCTTCTAAATATTATCAAAATAATCCAATAATTTCTTGCTTTTCTTCTATCACATATTGACCAAAAGGAATAAGATTTATCACAAAAGGAGGGGAACCAACTTCGATTAGCAAGTAAATTTATAATCTCTGATAAATAATCTACTTTATACCCGCCTCTATAATCTGTTTATTGGGAAGAACAACTAAAATAAATAAATAAACTGATAAACATTTTGAATGTTCAATTATCAATCCAATAAAAACAAACACACGGCAATTTTAAAAGAACCAACAATGAAATATGCAGTTCCCATTAAAAAAAAATAGCAGCACAATCCTCAAGAGAAATATTGGTTGGAAGATCAGAAGAACCAAAAGACTTGTTTTAGTGGCATAAATTGATTAATAAGTACACAGAGTGAATTTGAACAAGAAATAAAGATCATAATTAACTTCAATCTGTCATTATTGACAATGAAATTATCAAACATAATCTTCCAAACAAAAACAGGATGAAGGACAGGTTTTTACAAATAACCAATTGAAATATTGATGAAACACCTGACATAGATAGAGAAAGAAACTCACATTGCTTCCCTTCCAAACTTGATAGAGCCTCTTGGGTTTCTTATTCTTGTGAGCAAGATTTTGATTGCCGGCCATTGAAGAAGAAACCAATTGGGAAAAACACAGAAAGAACCAACACTCGCTTTCTTCTTGCTCTAATAGCTAGTACAACAAAACCGGAGTTCTCCTAATTTGTACCCAATCCATAATACGTTACGGACAGTGGACAACCAAAATTCAAGATTTTATGTGAAGTGAAGATGAAGCTTAAAGCTTATTTTTCTGCTCAGCAAAAGAATACAGAAAGAGAGAGAGACGGATTATACCAAGACGACAGCAACAACATTTTCTCTCTTCTCTCTGAAATAATCAGTTATGCTCTGTTGGGCGGACGTTTCAATTTGGCGCGCGTTACTGTTGATCGCTTACTTTATTCCTTTTTCTTTTATTTATTCAATTATAATATAATATCATTTTCATCCCTACTTTTTCAATTTAAAAAAAAAGATATTAGTTTTCCACTTTTATCATACAAGTCCCACTACTCTTGATAAAATGACTATAACATTCTTTTTTTTTTTTTTAGTAAATAGCCCTACTTTTTGAGTCATTTTTAGTTATTTCCAAGCTAAAAAAGTATTCTTATTTATGTCCAAAAATATATATTTAAATAAAAATTGCTCCTATACATTTTTTTCTTACTTTTGTTATCCTTTTCATAAATTTTATCGCAAAAAATCAGTTCATATGTTGAAAAAAAATTCAACTTCTTCAATAAAATTAATATAATAATTAAAAATTTTACTTAAATACTATAGAGTTTATTTCTCTTGGCAAAATATGTTCAAAATTTTATTTTTATTAACAAATTTTATCAAAAAAAAAGTTAGAATGAGAATAGTATGGAATACAATTTAGAGATATTTTTATTTAACATAGTTCTCTTTTGACGTAAATAAGAATAAGTTTTAAAGACGGAGACGATTAAAAAATGACTCAAAAGTTTCAGCTATGTATGAAATAGAAAAAAAAAATCCACCAATATTGTTTAGTGATAGGGGTAATTTAGTTATTTCAGTACAAATTAGGACTTATTTAATATAAGTGGGCAAATTATATAGTTATTTACAGAAACATAAAAACACCTGGACCGAAATATTATTTATCCAAATTAGCAATTCACTTTAGTTTATTTTATTGCATGCGGAATGAGACTCTAAGGCGACTAACGAGCATCGCTCAGCGCATTATTCCTTTTTTTTATTATTTTTAAAATGTCTCCACGCCTTCGTGTAATTTCTTTTTATAATATAAAAAAATATTTCACTTAATATTAAAAAATATTTAATTTATTATTTAAAATTATGAATATTGAGGAACTCAAATATAATATTTGTGGAAGTCTTGAAAACGTTACATGCGTTGCTGGAACCACAACATTGGTCAATACGGCACCACATTAACATAGTTTATTTTATTTTAAAAATAAATGAAATGCTGGCAGCCACGTTTAGGAATCTTTTGCTGGAAACACAAATATTCCCAAATATTTTTTTCTATTGTAAATTTTAACTTTAGTAAAATTTTCTTGGAGATTTTCTGTCTTACCAATCAGAAAAAAGAATGTTCCTATACTTGTCTTTTTTGAAAAATCTAATGAAAATAGTCAAAAATAAAATATTGTTGTTTGAGTTATGACCAGCTACCACGACGTTGGACACTATGTCTAACACAAATGCAACACATTAAACAAAACAAAAAAATTTAATTTTAATTTGAATTAATTATAAATAAAAATAAAATCTACGTTTCAATTATTTCTATGTTATAAAAATTAAATGTTATGTTATTTTTTTAAAAAAAAATAATTAAATAAAATATTTTTATAAAATTATTTAAAATAATAATTTATTATTTAAAAATTTTACCATATTTTTAAATTTGTAGATATTATTAACACGTAGAAATAATTGAAACGTAGATTTTATTTTTATTTATAATTAATTCAAATTAAAATTAAATTTTTTTGTTTTGTTTAATGTGTTGCATTTGTGTTAGACATAGTGTCCAACGTCGTGGTAGCTGGTCATAACTCAAACAACAATATTTTATTTTTGACTATTTTCATTAGATTTTTCAAAAAAGACAAGTATAGGAACATTCTTTTTTCTGATTGGTAAGACAGAAAATCTCCAAGAAAATTTTACTAAAGTTAAAATTTACAATAGAAAAAAATATTTGGGAATATTTGTGTTTCCAGCAAAAGATTCCTAAACGTGGCTGCCAGCATTTCATTTATTTTTAAAATAAAATAAACTATGTTAATGTGGTGCCGTATTGACCAATGTTGTGGTTCCAGC